>VZTD01000435.1:1089680-1155409 GCA_013397725.1 Rhagologus leucostigma | reverse complement strand
AAGAGAAGAGAAGAGAAGAGAAGAGAAGGGAAAAACATCTTAGTTCTGCTGGATGACAGGAAATGGTCTTGAACACCCTTCCTTTGTTATTGCTGAGCTCCACTGGAAGTACAACAGTTACAACAATGTTACTCAATCCCACAAGGGCCAAGGGTATCAATTTACTGTTTCCACAGCTGCAGGGTATTAAGTGCTGACTGCACCCATTTCTGTGGTCATCGCACTGTGTTTAGCCGTACACCAAGTCAAGTGTCAGATCTACTACCGACAAAGGGTCTCTTTTTCCTCTAGGTTGTTGGATGCTGATGAGTACACATCCTCTTGCTCTGCTATCTGCCCATCAACCATAAGTTCCTCTTATTTACCATCACTAGCCCCTCTTAGGCTTCTTTCTCTCATTCACACCTAAACACAGTCACACACACTTGAAAGGTAATTTCCTATTGGGAGACCTTGCTAAGCTTTCCTTTCATAGCTTTTTTTGTAAAGGGTCTTTCCTCAGAAACCGTCCAAATTTTGATCGGCAGTGAGGGCAAAGGAAAATGCTTAGGTAGAAATGCTGAGCTCCAAACAGGCATTAATGAATAATGGAGGAAGGGATTGATGTACATTCTTACCCATTCTGTCTGACTGAGAAATTGTTGAAAAGTTATTCTGAGTTTTAGGTTTCTTTTTCCTTCATTACAAATTGCTGGAAGGGCCAAAAGCCATCCTTTCAGTTATTAGCAACAATTAAGGTTGTTCATTTGATCCCCAATTACTTTGGTACTCAGGAAACCCTATTCATTTTGGGCAGTTCAGTGTGAAAACCTGACAAAAATATAAAGAAAAGTTGGGATTGTCATTATCCAGCAGTTTTGCAGACTTTATAACACCATGTGAATATACCTGCAGCACTAGGATTAGGGCTCAGTATCCACAGTTTGCTTTCTTCTGTGTTCCTTAATGTATTAGTAAGGAAACATACAGTCAGTTGTATGTAGCTCACTTTTTTCAGTTAATGGTTGGCCTTACGTGATTTCATCAATTCCCATCATCCTTCCCTTTAAGAATTTCTGGGAAATAGCATGGAGGGTATTGGGGCACTTTTGTGGCTTGCTGTTAGCATGCCACCAGACTAGTGGAACTACAGAGTAAATTGATCATACTGAAATTAACAGACAAGACTGACATGTTACACAATTTCTGTTACTCTTTGAAAACCTGAGTCCACGGAAAAGTCACATTTGTTTTCCACCTAATTTTCTATTTCATTATCAACCGTGTGTTTTAATCTATAAAAACAAAAAAGCAGTCTTTAGAACAGAAACATAGCAAGAGTTACCCACAAAGGGAATTCCTGTGAGTCTTTTTATTTAGGAGTTCTCATTCATGTTTTGTGGTCCTGATGGAAGGTATTTGTCTAAATGAAGAAATATATTCTAACATGAGAAAGGAATTGAAATGAGGGGCATCTGTATTTGCCAGTTTGGTGAGTGTACATAAAGTTCTTAAGTTTTTTGGGGAGTACTCATATCACAAAATATCAGTGCATATTGAAGCTGCTGCAACTGTCAGTATTGTGACACCTGCATCACACATGAAGGATAATAAAGGAGGGGTTAATCGTAGCCATCATCCAACTGTGTGAGCAATATTTGCACTAGGAAAAATGACCATTTTGAACAAATTTTTTGGCAGAAAAGAAATTTTCTTGGGGTAAGATGAGCATGGAAGAATGTAGCTAAGTGAAATAATGGCAAGTTTTTGACAGAAGTGAAGGCGATAGGACCATACCGTGCTTTCAGAAGAGCAGTCTGACTTGACTGTGAGACAAGCCAAATAAAATATATTTGTCCTGTAAAGCTGCATATCAGTGTCAATGACATGTTGTGAAGATGAGTCAACATATGTAAGAACGGAAATAATAAGTTATGACTACCTAACTCTTTACACTAAACAAAGCAGCCCAGAATTTAAGGAAAGAGCTGGTAAAAAATTTATGTGTAAATTAGTATTTTATCTATGCATTATTTTTTGGTTTCAGTAAAACCATATTGTTTTAGACTTTTGTGTGGTGTGTGTGTATGTGGAATTTTGGCTGTCATGTGACCTTGGGTATTCAGATGGAATACTCATAAGAGTGCAGTTCTGGGAAAGCTTTATTTAGCTTATCTGGAGGCTTATCTGGGTAAAGAAGAAAATGCTGTGCTAGGCCGGGGTGTCTCCAGTGGTAAGATTACATCTCCTTTTCTACAGAAGTCTCATAGACGAGCCGTCCACAGAATGGGTGTTGCAGCGAACAGGAGCAGAACCTGCACAGGCCAAAGGAAACAGGATCACCTGAGACACAGTAAAAGGACAGACATACATACAGCCGTGATGGCCACAGATTTGTCCTGGCTGCGTCCTGAAAAGTATGTCTTACTAATAGTTCTCTAGGAAAAAGAAAGGCATAGAAATTGCACAGAAGAGAATAGAAATTGCGGAAAGAGACAAAATTTTGATGGCTCTTGAGGGGGCTGGGGTGATTAGATATGGTATCAGATATAGAGATTTAATGGCATGGAAGGTTTAGAAAAATTCCCTATTCAACTCACAGAATGGCTGCCAGGGCCTTTTTGGGATTGCTTTCCTCTGGACCTCTGGATACCGCATAAAGTGCTCAATAGGCTGATATCCTACGTATCAAATGTTCCAGGATTCCCAATTTCATCAATCAGGACTTCACAACCGCATGACTAGTCAGGCAAGGCAACAAGATTTTCCTCACGCAGAATTTAAGAAATAATGCCTCACAATGCCCTTTGAATAACTGGAAATTATGTCCACTATTCCTGGATGAGGAAGAACTTATGGGGAGACCTTTGCAACTTTGTAGGAGTCTCTGTTAAGTGAGTTCGATTCATCTGGCTGTGCGATTGGATTTCCACTCATTTGAAACCCATTGAAGGGCCAGGGTCAACTCTCAACAGAATTGGCTCATATTTCCCTAGGAAAAGGGAAGAAAGGACCATTTGAATCAATAGCTATGTCTGCATACTTGTTAATGGAACAGCCATTTATTACTTTGTGCCAGGAAGCCAGCTCTGCCACTCAATTTTGATCACTTAGAGAGGTGGATAGCCAGAATTGTCCCCAGCAACCCTTTGGCTCATGTCATGTGTCACTCTTCCAGGCAGTGTTTGGGCACAGCACAGGAGTTAGGACAGCCCACTAGCTGCTCCTAGTAAGGAATTTGGAAGCAGCTGCACTGTCCTAGAAGACAGGAAAATTTAACAGTATGGACACGGGGCATTTCATATCAGCTAACATCAGTGCTAAAGACTGTTCCCGGCCTTGTTAGACTTCTTACCCTGTTACACGGTTTCTCTAAATTCACTCCCTCTTTTTTTTCCTTCTTAGAAGTAATAAGACCCCCCAACAAAATGCCATCAGCCAGTGAAACAAAGCCTGATTGACTGATGCAGGATTTTTCAAATTAGCATTTTCTAGCAACTTGTGCTTCAGCTGTCTTTCACGGCTCTCCCAAGAGGAAAAGAAAATAAGACCGGCCTTTGCCACACTTGTGAAATTGTTATTCTGTATGGAGGGATGATCAGAACAGAGCTGATCAAACCAGCACTTCTCGTTCCTCTCAGAATGTAACTGCAGTGATGCTTATTTTAAAATGGGCTTCTCGTCCATTCCCTCTTAAAAAAATTCAGGGTATCTGAGCCCTGCAATGAAATGCATTTTACATCAGATACACCATCTAAACAGTATCTGGAGCAGAGAGATCTCAGCACTTCTAGTCCTAATTAACTTGTGGGTTTTCACTTGTGGCATGACTCCAGCCTATTAAATCTTGCATTTCTTGCTGCAAAGTAGCACAAATTCAATGGGAAACATAGAAAGTGTCTTTCTCTTCCAGAATACTGTATCTTAGCAGCTAAGGAAAGCTTCTTGGAGGTGGATGCAGTAGATCTGAATTCCCTCCATCTAAGGTAAGAACTGAATCCAGTTCATTTTCCAAACCCTTAATGATAAAAGGGCGGTAACACAACTACAACCTTTGGTGATCTCTTAGAAAAATGTAGATTTTTGGAAGCCTCTATCTTGCTAATATCCATGCAGATGGCTTTCATAAAGAAATCCCTATTTTCTGGTTTCCAGAGAATGGAGGCAGGAGAGATGGACTGTATTTTACATGCATACAGTGTGGAATTCCAGAGATTTAACAACTTAAATGTCAAACATGAACATATGGCAACTTTAGATGCTAACAGTAACAGGGATGTTTGGGAAGAAGGGAATGGGGGAACAGGAGAACATTTGTGAGATAAGACTGAAGATAAATAACTTAAATCCACTTTTGCCCAGTTATTGAATGTCTGTGAGCCTTTTATTTATGCTGGTAGATTCATGTCAGAGCACAGGCACAGACACTGAAAAAGTGATCATTCACATTCTTAAAATGATACTACAGTCTCTGGCACAATATCACTCTGTTCAAACTAGTGTGCTTGAAAATAATTCTCAGGCATGCATTGGAAATTAGCACAGAGTGGGAATCATTCCCAACAGGCAGTTTGAATGTTGTTAGCTTGTTTTTGATGGCAAGAGAGCTTAATAGTAAGGATGTGCCAGTTGGCTTCAGTGTCAAAGAAAGCCCTAGGCTCTGTTTAGTTTGCTAGTGTAGATATAGTCCTATTGGTTCTAACATCTAAATCTAACCTGAATCTTTTTTTGTTTTGCAGAGAAGGTGGAGGCTGTTTTGGGATGCTGCCCCTTGTGATTTGGAACTGATCTTGCAAACACCTATTCATATGAATTATTTTAACTCAAACAGTTCCACTGATCTTAAAAAGCTGCCTATAAAATCAGAACAAACATTTCTGAGTGAGGTTTTACAGAATCAGCATGTGGTGGGACAGGTGCAAAATAGAAACTTAGAATCTGATTCCTATGCGGTAGTACATTCTGCTTCCAGAGAAACGGAAACCATAAACAACACAGCAATCTGTCTCACCTTTGAGTTGTTTGCCCATGCATCAGTTGATTCTGTGGCCTTTCCCCAAATCAGTAGTGGTAAGAACTTCATTTTATTTGAATGCCCTTATACCAAGCATGTTGTGAAAAACTAGTCCCCTAAAAATGCTACCTTTGTAAGAATAAGTACATTATTTTTCACTGTGCAGTAGTTATATGCTCAGTATGGTTTCTTTTCATCCTTTCATCCTCAGTGAGGAAATTGAATGAAATCTCACATTGTCAATTCCCCATCAAGGAGTTTCTTCCTTGGAGAAAAAAGAATATTATGTACTATCTGCACTTGTCTTTAATATTAAAAACTAAGAAACAAAGTGTTATTAATTATTTAGAAATTACCGGCTGTGATCATTATGCTAAATGACAATTATGGTTATTGTTTGCGCCAAGAAGTTCCGGTGAGGAAATAGAAGATCAAATTCCCCATGTAGTTTGAGCTGTACAAACATAAAGGAAAAAAATAGACTCTGTACCTCATTTTGGAAAGAAAGAAGCAATAATGGCCAGTTTTAAGAACCAAAGGGCTAAGAAATAAAATCGACTGGATAGTTCCCTTCCTTCTGCAACCCTACCAAGGGACAGCTATCAGAACTCTCCATGCATCCCATGCTTTCCTCAAGTTCCACCACCTCTATCCCTTACATAGCTGTATGACTCATTTTACACCTCTCTTCTCTTCACTTTCTTTTGTAATTTCTGGTACAATCCTAAGAGAGAGTGCAGCCATTGTCACAAATCATTTTCCACAGCTAGCTCTCACAGAGTCCTGAGGATACATCTGCCATCCATCTTAGCAAAATAAAGTATATGGGACTTAATTTCTTCCCTTTGAGGAAATATTGTTGCATAGAAATTTTGACTGGAAGAAGTCTCTGGAGGTCGTCAAGCCCAGAATTTCTACTTTAGGTGGGACTATGCCACTACTGGGTAACGTGTTTTGGTTATTTTTTATATATTTGGTTTGTTTTAGTTAAGTCCTGCAAAAATCCAAGGACGGAAGGCTCCCCCTTAGGCCTTGCTGGGCAGCACGTAACAGTGATGAACAACCTTTCTGGAGAAGTCTTCCTCCTCTCTAATGGGAATGTCCCCAGCTGCAGTTTGTGGCCTTGTTATTTCTTCTGCCAGTTACTGCCTTAGAGATGATGTATGAACAGCTTAGCAGCCTCTGCTTGGCAGCCCCCATGCATGGTCTGGGACACCTCAAACTGTTTTCAACTCCTCTGCCCTCTCACTTTGTTCTTTTTCTTCTCCTTCACATCAGTTTGGTTTTTTTACTGCTCATGTTTACAGTGGACCACATGAGACTGTCTCACTTTGCCTCCTTTACAAGTAATTCCTAATGCTGTTCCCTTCACTCCTGTTAATAGCAACTGTTCAGATTTCTTGTTAATGATACCTGATGATGCGGTATCTCCTCTGATATCTACTCTGCTTGCAAGTTAAGTTTCTTACTTCATATGCAAAAAACAACTTCAGCTTTGGGACATCTGTTATTTCTGTGTTGCTGATACCCTCTTGTACGACCATCATCTGGCTTCACTGCCAGGATCTGTTGCACTGCTCTGTAGCTGGACTCTTTTGTGACTTTCAGTTGATGACTGATGTCTTCTTGTTTGTTGTGGGGCTTGATGAATTCCTCTCCTCGCAGGCTCTCTTGCCTCAGCAAAGTAGTTCCATGTGTTACTTCCATCTGTACCAAGTCTCTGCCTATCTTTCCCCCTCTTCAATGTAATGCATGGCATAACTGTCTGATTTGTTTGCTCACAGAATCTCTGTAGCATATTGGGTTTTGTTAAAAGCTTGTGACTATGCAAAAAGTTCTGCTGTTTTCCTTACCCTGTGTGCTGGTTTTGCCTGAGATACAGTTCATTTTTTTCCAAGTAGCTGCTTCAGTGCTCTGTTTTGGCATTTAGTATGAGAATAATGTTGATAACACATTGATGTTTTTGTTGTTGCTCAGCAGTACTTACCCTAAGTCAAGGACTTTTAAGTTTCCCATGCTCTGCCAACAAAAAGGTGCACAAGAAGCTGGGAGGGAGCATGGCCAGGACAGGTGACCTGAACTGGCCAGAAAGATATTCCATAGCATATGACACCACGCTCAGCAAATAAGGATTGGGGAAGAAGGAAGTAGCGGGACACTAAGAGTTATAGCATTTGTCTTCCCAAGTAACCATTAGACATGATGGAGCTCTGTTTTCCCAGGAATAGCTGAACAGCTGCCTTCCCATTCACCCATGGGAAGTGGTGAATGAACTCCTTGTTCTGCTTTGCTTGTGCATGCAGCTTTTGCTTTACCTGTTAAACTGTCTTTATCTTAATCCATGAGTTTTCTCAGTCTTGCTCTTCTGATCTTCTTCCCTGTCCCAACAGGGAGGTGAGGATGGGGGGGGAAGTGAGTGAACTGCAACTAAGCAGTTGATATCTAGGTTTAAACAATGACACTCTGTTTACTATACTCTGAATCAGGTGAAACTGGATCCAGCAGGGAGGGAGGTGATTCCCTCCTGGAGAAGATGCCTGTGCTCAACTGAGGGAGGTTCCAGAGTGTAAAGTGAGAAGAAAAAAAAATGTTTCAAAAACCTGACAAGTAGAGAAAATTCTGCCTGAAAAAGGATCAGCTGACTTCTAGGATAACCAAAGATTAAAAAAAAAAAATCCAACAAATAAATCAACAAAACCCATAACCATACAACCGTTCTTTTTATATTCACAGACCATTAGATGGCTTTCGCTTACTCATTTGCGAAGAGAATGCACCCAGACGGACTAAAAATTCTGCATGGCCCATTGTCCTGCCCAAATGCTTTATGGAACTATTCACCCAGCAAAACCATCAGAATCCAGTTTCTCCACTGATGGAATGAAAATTGATGGAGGAAATTCTTGGTGGAGGCTTGCTTCCTTACACATTTGTTACATTCTTCACTCAGTACTAACATTTTCTTTCTAAAATAAATCAGCTTCTCCAAATTAATTGATTTCCATATGTAAAATCACAGCTTCTATTTTCTTCAACTCATTCGTCACAACCTCCTTCTGCCCCTATTTTTCTCTCTCCAGAGGACCTTGCCAATTTCTATTGAGAGAAAGGAGATAAAGTGTGAGTCTGTTCTCTCTTCTTTTTCCTTATCACCTCGTCATGCTTCTCCAGTGTTGAGGATGAGGAAGTTTCTGTTCTCCTCTCCTCCACAAAGAGGCCTAAAGAGTGTCATACCATCTCCTTACCTCACGTTGTGACACTTTTGAGCATTTTGATCTCTGCTTCTCGTCTCACATTACAAACAAGTTCTACATTTTCCCATTCTTGTAAAGAGAAAAAAATATGTTCAAACACACACTTGCATTTGCACCAGTCTTCTCATCCATTTCATTTTAGTTTTTTTTTAGTGCAAAGCTAATTTAATTCTCATTTCAACCAAAAACCTGTTCATGTGTGGCTGCTGTGAGCTGCAGTGTATAAAAGCCCTATGACCTTTTTCATTTCCAGTGGCAAATACCAGAACCAATCTCATTCCCTGCTCTGACTGCCACCAACAATCATCCATCTTCAACATTGCCATGCTTGTTTTCTTAAAACAGTGTCCTCTTTTTCTGTGGTGACTCTGTTCTCTTCTAAGCCTCAGTTGCCATGTCCTGTAGAGAATGCCTCTTCATGCCTTATTCGCCTCTCTGTGTATGTTTCATGTATCTGCCAGTGGTCCTTTCTTCTTCATCATCCAAACGTGGTTAATCTTATCCATACTAATTCAACCAGAATACACCAATCTGCCACTTCACAGCAGACCAATTTCTTTCTGTCTAAGGCAAAATGTTGATATGTTTCTCCAGTAGTACTTGGTGACTATCTAGTCACCTCATCTAGCTCAGCACATCTAAACAAATATTTTAAGGAAAATGGAAAGTGCTTTTGTTCTTCCTTCCTTAATGTCTATACCAGGGGAAGTGTCTGTGTGTGTCATTCAACATACCTGACTCAGATATCCTCTCTAGGTCCTCAGGTATACGCTACATTTAAATAGTGTTCCTTCTTTTTGTACACCACCTTTAAAACACAGCTTTTCCATTTATCTCTACTACCTCTAATACAATCTTTTTGGATGCTATTTGGTTGATTTCAATCACCTATATGCAGCACAGACATCTGCATCTGTGTTCTTTTTTTGGATTCCTCCTTATACAGTGTAGAAAAATAGCTATTATAGAGTGGAAATTTTGCTAAAATAGACATCCAATCAATTTTTTTTACATTTTTTCCCCAAAAGTTCCTGTATCTTGGAGGACTAGCTCCTATGTAAATATTCATGCTGCAGAAGTCTAAAATTAGCTGAAATCAATCTTGTC
The DNA here is from genome assembly GCA_013397725.1 of Rhagologus leucostigma. NCBI lineage: Eukaryota > Metazoa > Chordata > Aves > Passeriformes > Rhagologus > Rhagologus leucostigma. The sequence goes on along the minus strand of VZTD01000435.1, from coordinate 1,146,055 downwards.
TGCTTTTTCCTTTCTCTCTTTAGCTTTGTAATTTCTTTTCTTTAGATCCTACCAAAGGCAAACTATCCCCACTTAAGAGTCCATATGAAAATAGCGTTCCAGGTTCATTTCCCCAGGCTGCAACTTTGACTATATAAGTCATAATTATTCATCCATTCAATAACTACACCTTTCATCTGAAATCAAGTTTATGCTACTTACCTTTCTCACTGTTTTTCATCTCTCAATTACTGTTCAGAGTGACAGCCACATACGGCCATTGCTGTAACTTCATATTGTTTACTTTAAGACGTTTTGGAGCAAACATATGTATAGTTCCTCCCAGGCTGTCCTGCATATTTAAGGAAATATTCCCATATACATCTGCCATGCTGTAGAAATTAGATTTCTACAAAACCCCACCAAATATCTTCTTTCCTGTGACACTTACAAGAAGATTGTCAAGTGCTTGGCTTCTGAATCACTGAGGCCCCTGATCTGGATTTTCAACCACAATTCTGTTTCTTTTTCTTCTTAGTCTCACTGTCATGAAAATAATATTTTTGAGCAAGGACAGTTTACGATTCCTATTTACATAGTACTTAGCATAAAGACATGTCAGACTATGATTAAATATTCCAAATGTTAAAAAAAACTAAACAATAATAACAAGAGCAATATGAGATATTTTTGTAACAAAATACTTGGTATTTAAATTATCTCTAAGTTTCAAATGAACAGAATGTACCCTTTCTTCATTACTTAGAAAATTCACTAGGAATATCATTTTTATGGTGCTTCAGAGGAAGAAAAGACTATTATTGTTCAGTAGGTATAGCCACATGTGCTACTCAATTCTTGTAGAATAAGAAGGATAAGCCTGCATTTTAGACTGAATTTTGCACCTGTCTCTATTGGGAATGGTAAGCTATTTACAGCAATTCAGGAGCATTCCTACCAGATAACTTGGCAGTGACAGAACTGGATTATGTGTTATATTGTAGGTCACAAAGACACAAGAAAATTCACCCCAATAAATTATTTTCCAGTCACCTCTGGTGTTCCCAGTTTCTGTACTTTGACTTTCATATATTTGCTTTGCTTATATAGCCTTTAATTTTTTAAACATAGATAGCAGTATTAATTTGTATTTGTTTCATATTTACATAGTGTCTGAATTGAGTTAATTAAGTTACATTTTAAGAAAAAAATCAGATTAATGGTATTGTGTAATTTCAGGTTAATTAAGGAAGATATACTGCTGTTTATATTTTTAACGTAATTAATATTTTTAAGGCTCTATTTTTTTTCTTTAATCTGTGTCATGAATAATTTCATGTCTGATAGATACTAATGAAAAAAGCAATGAATATAGTGTTGTTATCTATATAATCAGTGGTCAGGAGGACATTTATTTTAACCTAGTTTTTGCCTTTTCAACTTATTTCTATAATCTCCAGACATATACAGAAAAAAACTTTCCCATCAAGTTTGTACAACCTGGAATGCAAAAAACTGTCACTTTATTTCATTAAGTTCAGATCCACCTCGTAGAGTTGAGACATGAATTTTCAGAGATTGAGTGCAGCAGAAAGAACATCACAAATTAGCCTAGCAAGCCAGTGCACATTTTTAATATGTATTTATTTCCATAAATGTAAGTGCTGAGCAGCTGATTTCATTAAAATTATGGCATATTACATTTAGGATCTCTATTTGCATATTTTCTGCAAGCTGAAGTATTAGTTTTTGAAGTGCCATTTTAGGCAATTTTTGCAGAGTGACAGATACAGATTTTCATTAGGATCACAGCAAGCTGTTGGCTAAGATTTGAACTCTAGAGAACAAGCCCCACTAGAACTACATAAAAATATGTGAAATTACTATCAGGGTTGTGGAAGCATGAATTCCACAAGAAAAATAAAATTAATATAGATATTTAAGGTTATGACCCCCTGAGATACAGTTCTTGAAGAAAATAAATAAACCCAAAAAACTTCAAACCTTCAAAGTTGAAAACTATTTAGTTTAAAGGCAAAAAATATCAGGAAACATTTTATCTTGCTTTGACTTGATTGCATGTTTATAGAAAAAAAATTTTAGTAGGATGAAAAAATAGAAAACAATCACCTGAAATACTTCTGAGATTATGCTATACTTTACTTTCTAAACTTGTGAACCCCTGCTTTTCAGTCAATGATATGACTTTTTATTCTTTGCTACATTCATATATTCTCATTAGTCTCATAATCCAGGTGCATAGTTCTGTCTCAAGGGAGACCTCCACTCATGTTTTCTCTGCCCTCTGTTTTCAAATGGGGAAATGAGCATAATTGATAGCTGTGCTTAGTTCCCTTTGAAGCTCTCAAGTACAGAACCAAGTGGAAAAAAAAGCACAGTAAAAAAAAAAAGTGGTTTGTACATTCACAGGGAAAAGGAGACTGTAGAAGGACAAAGGAAGAAGGAAAGATGGAAGATGAAGGAAAAAATGGAAGAAAATCATGAGGGAACTGCAGCTGAAGATAAAATGCAATATAGTATCAGATTGCAAGAACAGAGGGACAGAAGTATGAGTGAGCTCCAAAAGTCACTTCCTCTAGAGATCTTGTGTCACAGATGCTGCTGCTGCTACTGAAGAATAGGATTTAGACATCCATCAAAGGCCTGCTGTTGTCCTGGTGGGAAAATAAATAGTTCAACATACTGCTCATCTAAACCAAAGTTACCCTGTAAAGGCTTAGAAGGTTGAGAAACTTGGGACCCATGAAGGATTCTCTCCATTCTCTCACTCACTCAGTTCTCTGCCTCTCTCTTTTCTTCTCTCTCTCTCTTTACATCTATAAATGTCGAATATATACAAAATTATAAATAATATATATACACACCAAATGCAGCATATGAATAGGTTTAGGTAGGTTTGAGGGATGTGTGTGTATATTTACACACATATGTGTCTATTATATGTATGTATAAAATGCATGTGCAAAATTCTTAAGCCTGAATGAAGTCAAGATAAATCTTCTTTAAGAGCTGGCTGAATTCCAAAGTGACATTGCATGCAATAACTTCATGCACGTGTGCCTACATAAACACATTGTACATTCACAGTTTTAATGTTCAAATGCAAAGTATAGGTCAATGTCATGATTATTGATGATGTCTATCAGAACATTTCCAAAAGGTAAAAAAAAATCAAGTAACCCTGAAAGGTTTGGAATTCCAGTTGGCTCCATAACCACTGTAATTAACCAGTATAGCTATTCAACAGGATTTTTAAAATGGACTTGGATGTGAGTTTTCTCCTCTTTTCTCTTTCTAGTGGGAAACAGAAGGATTAGACAGGCTTTGCATAAAACTGCTAGAAAACACAACAGATATGAGTTTTGTTCTTCTATCTTCATCTCAGAAAATCTGTAGCTAAGACACAACTGACAATTATAAGGAAAACAGTCTTTGTATATTAATCTGCTGGGCATGGCATGAAAAAACAGGAATCAAAGCCCAGTTCTCACTTTAACATTACCATTGTTGGATTCTCTGGGAACACATTAAGATCACTAGAACTAAGACCAAGGTTTTATGCCTGCCCTGACTGACACTCTAAGAGCTGATTTAAACTGGATGCAGCTCATAAAGGATATTCTTTCTTATAGTGTTTATTTGTGCAATTTAAGTGATGAATTTTCTTAACTTAGTGTCTGGATTTGTATAGCTGCTAAAACAGTAGACATTTACCTCATTCTTCTTGTCTTCTATTTTATGATGCCATAAAAATTTTATGAGTTATTAATGAGGATCTAGACTTTTGACCTTTGATACTTGGCTGAGGACAATTTTATCAAAGTAGAACTATGATAGAGCCAATTGGAGTCTGTTGAGGTGTGAGAATCTATATTCCGTGTCATTAAATAAAAGCAGTAAAAAGTACTGCTTTTTGTGCCTCTGTTCTTAAAAATATGTTAAAAAATTATGTGTGCTGGCCTGACAAAACCCAGCCACTGACAGAGCTGATACCATTGCTCCTGTCTAGTTCAAAGAAGGTTCTGTTAACGTAACACAGAAGGAGGCAGACGAGAGACTGCTTCACTCTTAACAATATTCTTTCATTTTTTCCCATGAAACCTCAGAGGGGTACTTAGCCTAGACCCATAATTTTCTGCAGACCCATAAACTAAGTTGTGCTTTATGACAAGACTGCTGACAAGAACCTCATGAAGTTTAACAAGGGGAAGTGTAAAGTCCTGCCGCTGGGGAGGACCAACCCCATGCAGCAAATGTATGCTGGGGTTGACCGGCTGCAAAAGAACTTTGCAGAATATGACCTGCATTCTGGTGGCCAGAAAGCTCAATGTGAGCTGTAAAAACATCTTTGCGGCTGATGAGCAGGCCAATTCCAGGATGCATGAGAAGGAGCAGGTCAAGACACATGATCCTTCCCCCCTAACTTGTTGCTGGTGAGGCACAGCTGGAATGCTGAGTTTATCGCTGGGTTCCACAGCACAAGAGACACAGGCATATTGGAGCATGCCCAGTTATGGTTATTAGGAGATACACAAGGAAAGACTGAGAGATCTAGGACTGTTTAACCTGTAGGCCTGGAGGCTCACGGTGATCTCAGCAATGCTTATAAATATCCTTGCAGAGGTACGTACACAGTCTTGGGTAACCTGGTCTGTCCCATCCTGCTTTGAGAGGGAGGTTTGGACTAGGCAATCTCCGAAGGTCCTTTCCCATAAGAACTGTTCTGTGATCCTGTGATACTATGAAGTAGATGATCATCTGTCCAGGAAGCCCTGATGGAAGCCCTCCTTGCATCCCGCTTGTGGTATGACTGTGGCATGCTGACAGTGTAGAAAATATTACAGAATAGTCTGACTTGGAAGGGACCCACAAGGAACACTGATTCCACCTCTTAAGGGAATGGACAGTACAGGAGCTGAACCCACACCCTTGGCATTATTAGCACTGTGCTCCAACCAACTGAGCTACTCTCACAGTTACCCTTCCTTCGTTTGTCCTTCCCTCCCAGCTGTGGACAGGGCACTCCAGGGAGCAGTGTGTTTACCAGTGGTTTCCAGAGGCTAACGAAAAGCTTAGCATCCCAGCAAGAGGGTCACAGCCTCTTATTTATGCAACAGCGTCAGAGGCCAGCTGGCTGGAGGGGTAAATTGGCCATGCTCAGAATAAAAGTGCTCCCACAAAGTCAGGAGTAACCATCCCACCACGCAGGGAGCCACATCAGTCCCAAAACAGTGCAACCCTCATAGTTTTCTATGTTGCTAGGGGAATAGATGCATAGACACAGCGGTATAGAGGTACAGATGTATTCCTTTACAAACATGAAAAAGTGAATAATATGTTGTACAATAGTTTATATGTCTAGAATTTTAAACCCTTTCCATCTTTGAACAAGGCAGAGTAATTTTAACAGACTGCCATGACACTTTGAGGTGAGGTGCCTTCTAACACTCCACTAGTACTTTTGGGAGGAAACTGCCCAAGAGTTTGGAACTGGGATACTAGAAGTGACTTTTCTCTTGTCCTTATTAGGTAGCTGGAAGGAGATTACAGTATATGGTGTAAATTTAATGTCACCCTGGCAGGAGGTGGTGGGTTAGGAATGCTGTCACTCACTGATTTACTGCTTAACAGTAGGGAAAGGCTTTAGAACAAACCCTGTAGGAGCATTATAAGCACTTTTTTTATTGTCAAGATGTCAAAACACAACACAGGGTAGCCACTAAGCTTAAAAGTGATTTATGAAAAAAAGACCACCTGGAGATTTTCTTATTTTCGTCATTTTAAAAGGACATGAAAAGATCATTTTTGTCATATCTCTTTCCTGGTCAGTAAACAAATCCACAGAGGGCCAATTTACTCATAAAATGGCCACTGATGTTATGAAATTGTTCTAGCTTCTAATGTTGCATGTCATTTGTTGCTGTTACTTAAAATGATTTGTGGTACATTTTGCTAAGTTACTGACTCCCCTCTCTCACCAATTTTTTAATTTCCATGCTCAAAAAGCTGAATTTTATCCAAGCTGCACGAAATATTCAGAATCTGATAAATATTTTAATATCGAGAGATGGAGACTTGTAAAGGAGAGTGTTGTTAAAGACTCTGACATTTTATACTGATTTTCCATCAGTGGTTATGGTTCCAGAAAACTGTAATTTAAGACATTTTAAAATCCTAACACTAATCATGTGAAATAATAGCACTTTTTATACAGAACCAACAATAAAAATAACCTTTGTCAAGACTAAAAAGCAAGTAGTAGAAATCCTAAGTTGACAGTTTCAATGTGACTGGATTACTAGAAAAAAATTCCTCAAGACCCCCAGAAAACCTGTGCTTGATGTCAAGGTCAGAGCTCAAACATAAAAGCAACATAAAACAAAGCACGATATTATTTTTAGCAATAATAGTCCAGGGTTACACTTAAAGCTGGTGTAAGTACAATAGGGACTGTTTACCTGTTTTCCCTGTTACGGTTGGTTTGGGTTTTTTATGCATTATTAGATGAAAAGTGCGGATCAGTTTTGAAGCTGCATTGTGTAGCAGTTCTTTCAGATGGAAGTGGCTCAGATTAACTGAGAAAACATTTTGCAAATCTGTACCATGGACAGCTATTTCCAAAATCTAAAATACATGGGCTGAAACAAACACCATTTAAATTTACAGTGCCCATGGAAAAATGTCCTTGGGTTGCACGTGGTATAAAACAAGGCCTGGCTCAAGCTTCCCAGCAATACATACCAAACAAAGTTTTCCAAAGCTAGGGAGAAGAAGGGAGGGGAGAGAGGCTGCTCAGAGTGTGTTCACATTAGGCAAAACAAAGCATCAGTATGGGGGTCGGCTCACAGAGTCCTGGTTTGGAAGGACCCTGCAGAACAAGGCTTGCTTTTTCTGCACCTGAGAGGCTGGAAGAGACTGGGATCCAGTGCTGGTTCTCAAATGAGGCAGCATTGTTCCTGCTCCCCAAGTGCTACTGATGCTACCTTGCCAGTCACCAAGGCTGAGTTTTCCAGGGCTAAAGCCCAAACAAAGTAGCACACATGACAGTCAGCTGTAGCCTTAAGGACAGTGGAAAAAGGCAAGTTTCTGTTAATTGAGGAAATATACTTACCTTTTCTTTAGGACTTGGGCAGAATGATTGCTGTCTTGGCTTTTGTACTTCCAGAAGAAATGCTTTTTTTCTTCTGATACTAGATGGAGGGCCTAGACCATTCATTGTCAATGCACGTGAGAAAAACCTTGTCAAAATACCAGAAATAAGTGGGTAGTTTGTTCCCAGGGTAGTTTCGTCTCAGAAATGCAGATGCAGAAAACTTGGATATTACAGGAGTGTGGACAGATTTTTATATCTATGCCTGATTTGATGTCTAGATACAGAATTTTTCAATTTTGTCTGTTCAAAGACCACACTCTGCATTAGGAAATCAGCCCTACTCTGTGGAGAAGTCATGGGGAGCATGCGCAGGAAGGACTGTGGCAACTGCTGCCTGCCCTGCTTGACTCAGGGAGATGCTGCTATGGGAAAACAGCCAGGCAAGAACGGGTGAGTGGGACTGCTCATATTATCTCTGCCACAGAACCTTGTAAGGGCCTGTTATATTCCAGTCTTAGGCATTACTTCTAATCTCAACCTGAAATTAAAAGTGACAGGAGTTAAAAACTTTCCCTGGGCTTCTATTACCTTTTGTCACCTTGTTTTCTGTAAGAAGACTTTCTAACTTTTTCCTTCCTTATTATAACAAACATGCAAGATTTAAAATAATTATGGAAGCAAAAAACTATTTTTTCTAGTGCAAGAAACAATAAGCATAAACCAGTCTGTCCAATCTGCAGGTCTGTTGCTGCTGCAGGCTGAGAAAACATTGGGCAGAGAATTATCTCCTTTGTACCAAGGTCATCATATTTCGGTGATCTTTCGGGACTCATTCTCAGGAACAGAGTTTGAGAGAGAATGGGGAAACGTTCTGTCCATCTAATTTTCTTTTCCAATTGAAACTCTAAATTTTCTGAGTATCTTGTCTCAGTTTCTCGGTTTAGTATAAGCCCTTTCTAGTTTACTCTTTCTTTTCAGAGAGAGCATCTCTTTCTGCCCTCCCTCTCTCTGCCATGTTTCCGGTCAATTGCGATCATACAGCCAGTACAGGAGCAGAGAAATGTTTTATAGTGAAAAGCTATTAATAGGCAAATTTTTGCCAGTGCTATAGCAGTCCTCATTTAACTCACATTCTACTAAACTTGTTAGTTTGTCTACATTATTCAAACTCCTAAGGAACTTTTTGACATCCAGTTACATATTAAAGCAAAGCCTAGAAGAGAAGTAATCATGTAGCTTTAGAAGTGTCGTGAGAAAGAGGTTGCCTACTGGTTATGGATATATGTCTGAAGTGGCATAGAGTGTATTTTTCCTTGTCATTTGTACTCCCAATGACAGCAATATTTCATTTCCACTACACAGAACCACGGCTGTTGAGTATAGGAGTATTTCTCTCTGAAAGGTGATGCACGACAGTCATCAAGTAAATTTATCACAATGCAGGCACACGTCAAGGTGTTCAGAATTGTCTTCTAAAGGTTGAGCTCCTCTCCTATAAAGACAGTGTGAGGGAGTTGGGGTTGTTCAGGCTGGAGAAGAGAAGGCCCTGGGGAGACCTCAGAACAGCTACCTAAAGGTACAAGAAAGGTGGAGATGGACTCTGTAAAACAGGATGTAGTGATAGAACAGAGGTGAATGGCTTTAAACTGAGAGAATTTTTTATTTCATATTAGAAAGATATTCTTCACTGAGAGGGGTAAGACATTGGAACAGTTTGTCTAGAGAGGTTTTGGATGCCCTATCCCTGGGTGTGTTCAAGGCCAGATTGGACAGGGCTTTTGAGCAACCTGGTCTAGTGGAAGGTGTCCCTGACCATGGCAGGGGGGTTGGAACTCGGTGATCTTTAAGGTCCATTCCAACTCAAACCCTCCTGTGTTTCTATGAATTCTTAAATCTCCTGAAAAAGAAGGCCTATTTATATAATTTACACATTATGGAAACAAACTTGTATAGTTAGAATTTTGTGGCATGTTTGATTACTTAGCATTCACCTATTGTATGACTCTATACACAAAATTTCATCTAGCTATCTGATGTTCCCCAGTGAACTTGTATAAAGATGTTTTTTTCATTACAGTATGAAGATTTGATCTATAGAACTTTTGATATCTAGTCTTTTCTTACCATTCAGCTACTGATTCACTGCAATCAAATTATCCCCTTATTACTTTTTAACTTAGGTTTTTTGTGAGCAAAAGGAGTGGAACTCTTTGAGTGTACCAGAGTAGACCATTTTACAGTCCTTAAATAATATTTGTTGATTTTATACATACCATGTGTGGGTATTTTAGTAATTTGTAGAACTAATTTAAATGTCTTGTAGAAGAATATACGCAATTATTCCAGAAGCCATCACTTTTTTTTTCTTAGCGATACCAGTCATTATATACTGTCTGACTAAACTGAACACATGAAAATATACATTTGACTCCTACACCATGATGACATTTTTATCCTTCTAGTGAAGATAGAATTTTTTCATTACTTTTATTTTCAGTCTCATTTCAGCCCAAGAAGTAAGAAGGTATTTTTTAGAAACTGTAATTAAGAAAGTACGAGGAGATTATGCGCAAAGAATTTGCTGCACATCATTTTTCTAAATATACTGTCTGTATGTTTTGCAAGCTATTCGTAAAACATTGATGACACATTACTTATTTTTCTGTGCATAAATATATCCTCTTCTTTGTCATATAATTCTCTTTGTTATATATTTCTGTTGTAAGAGCAATTTATTGGCTTTTAAGATAACTATAAAACATCATAACAAGTATTAAATTAAAATAAAAAACATTAAAGACTTCAGCTGTCTTATATTTCTCTGAAAAAACCGTCAGAAAGCCAACAGCATAACTGAAAACTAGTCTGTCCAACAACTCACATTTATCATTAAGTTTATTACTTAAACTGATAGACATACTTATGAATACTGCTTTCAAATTTTTAATAAGAGAAATTATTTTGAAGAAGTAGGGGAAAAGCAGAGCAAAAGATGGGGCATTTAAAGTATGTAAAGTAGTAAAAAGAGGAAATAGCTCTCCTTCACAATTGTTACAGAGGTTCCAAAATGGTACTGGAGATTGCATACGTCCTGTCCAGGCTTAGTGTATTCCTAGGACTTACTTTGTCAGACAGTTATGTGGAAGCTACAGCCATTCTGTTATACATATATTTCTTATATCAGAAAATGTTTTATTCCATAGGATCAGATAGCATTTCCTTAGAGTTCTTTCAGTTTTGAATTAGATCCAATACATATAAAAGAGGAATCAATCAATATGGTTCGAACTCTATGTAGAAAGAGGATGGAGTAAGACATACAGAGAGATCAGGGATTAGAAAACTCAAATACAAAATTACTCACCTCACCATGCCTCTTCCTGTCAGTTCTCTCAAATCAAGGTGTCCTGTGATTGTCCTGTCTCCTCCGTCCACTGGCAGCTGACCAGCACAGCTTCAACAACTTTATCATTAAAGCTTTTTTTTGGCACTAAGGTTTTTCTCATAATTTTCTGTTCTTTAACATGCAATGAGTGTTCATATTAAATTATGCAATAAGCACATGCCTGCATTGAACCGGCATAATACACATTTGCTCATGGAATTTGTCAAACCTATTTCAATTGGTTGAGAAAAGATTGTGTGATTTTTGTTCTGTAGCTCTACAGCTAACTAACTAGTAATCCAGAAAAAACCTTTTATTTTTGTTTGAGCCCAAATCATTTACACAGGAGAGGCAAGAACAAAGCATCAGCAATAGTTCAAATGCTGTTCCTGTTCCTTGCAGTGTGCTTAATTCTTTGCATCTGCTGTTAATTCTGGCTGAGAATTTTCATGTTAAGGTAAAAGAGCAAAGAGAAGAGACAGAGGGCATCTCTAGGGAAGGCAGAAAAGGCTTTGGTTCAGGAAAAGGGAGGAGGACTGACAGAGAGAATAAGACTGAAGTTTTCATTTGACTTAATGCAACAGAAAAGCTCGTGATTGTTAGCTATGATATGAGGTAATTCCTTCCTCTTCCTTCTCTCAGCTACAGAAAATCAGCCTAGCCTGGTCAGGCCACTATGTGTATGAGCTTAAAGGGAAATATTTCTTATTCCAAATAGGTTTATCATTATTCCTCATTAATACTATGGGACCCACTAAGTCTCAGGATCATCTTGTAGATTTAGACAATGGGAAGAAAAAAAGTAACTGTCTTGCAGAGACATTTAAGTATATAGCTGATTGCAGCCACTCACAGCCTCCATCTGTCTTTACCAGAGCTATCTATTTATTCAAATAAAGGCATCATTGTAGAACAGTGTCCTAGGCAGTCCAGACATAGTTTTTTTTGTCAGTTAAATAATTCCAGGTGGGTTGCATTTTTAGATGACAGTGGTTTGAAATCACAAGTTATCAAATACCAGGAAGTCTTTGTTTATCTATGGCAAAGCAGGACACTGAGGAAAATGTTCTGCCTAAAATACACAATCTTTTGCACAGTTAAGCTTGAAGATATTTCTGCAATAGTGCTTTATGCAAGATTAAGTGAGAGAAAATAATGCAGGAGCAGCTTCTCTATTTTACCTGGTCTGAAAATCTGACTTAAAAGTTTCTTGCTGTATTGCAGTTACTTTCCCAAATTTGGATACTTAGGAAGGGGAAAGGAAAGGAAAGGAAAGGAAAGGAAAGGAAAGGAAAGGAAAGGAAAGGAAAGGAAAAGGAAAAGGAAAAGGAAAAGGAAAAGAGGTCCTGTGTTCTAGATTTGTGATAACAGACAAATGCCAGGAGAGAGGGACAGCTCTGTCCTTTGGGGGCATGAGGAGCACAAGGAAATTGTAAATTTAAAAAGTGTTGTGTGGTGACTGCTAATCTCAGTTAACAACTTTTGTAGCTATTCTCAGTGTTGTAATCCTGGAGGCAATTACTGTATTACATATTTCAACATGTAGTGCTGAATTTTAGGGAAAACAGCTCACAATATTTTGCCTTTCCAACATATTTTCTTGAAGATGTTTAGCTGGGAAAGAAAGATCATTTTAAATCATGTTGTTCTAGGCTAATTAGATCTTCTAAAGCCAGACAGGAAGGAAACAAAACCTCAGAGACTGTTAATGCTTCAGGGCCTACTTAACAGCACGTTTCATAATGAAATGCTAAACCAGTATTATTTTTTTTAATCTGCCTTGCTTTGTGGGCCTTTTTTCCCCTCTCTTGAATTGTCTTTATCATGTCTATAAATTAGTTGTTTTTAATGAAAACTAACAAAGACGAATGGACAGGTTGAGTGTGGAGCTCAACTAAAAGTGCTGAATGACTTGGGAGGCAAATCTTATTTATAGATATGTTTTATCCAAGTGCTTCATATTTAGAATAAAGTAGTAATTTAAATATTTGAGATGGGGTTTGAGAGGTATGTAGGAAATATGAACACCCACTTGTACAAAAAGGGATTGCTGGTGATCATACTCTTAGCATGCAAATCTCTTATGCAGATCTGAAAATACCGTTTTGACACTCTGCAATATTGTAATCATCTTCTGATATTTTTAAAACTGTAACCCAACATATTATTTTTGGAAAAAGAGTTAAAACAATATGATGGCAATTACATGCATCAGTCTAACGATTCTTTGAGCACCTGGAGGTCCCTCCTTGGAACTGTCATTCTGTTTTCACTCAGTTTTTAATGAAGATTATCTGGTTATGAAAAGATAGGGTGAATTAAATGTTGGTGAGGGATAATGACAGTCACGAAAGGGGAATCAATTAACCGTTTCAGAAATTGTTAGTGGTCTGTGATCTCCTACATCAGCAATGCTCTTCTAGAATAATGCTCTTGACAAACTGTCTAGAAAGCTTTTCTGCTACAATAAGCTCGTGTGATCCAGATATTTTCCAAATTCGTTCTTCCTCTTTATCGTAGTATTTCCTAAAAATATTTTCTCCCACTTAATCTTTCTTTGACCTCATTCCTGATTTTGATGGTTCCTGTGACCATGCATTCTGTGCCTCTGTTTCTGCTAATGACCATGTTCTTCAGGCTGCTGCAGGCTTTGTCACCGCACCTGCCCAGCCCTGCCCTTGGTCCCCCACCCCACAGATTCATGATGAGGTGGTGTGGCTCCCTCTCGGCAGACTCCCGGCCTTAGTGAAAGGCAGAAGCTATCAGGTCTCGCAGAGTTCAGGATTCAGAGAAACAGCTCGTTACTGCAAGAGGCAGCTCCTGCCAGTTGCTGCTGAGCTCAGGGGAGGGGGAGCTGCGCCATTCACTCTCTCAGGGAGAACTGTTGCTTCCTTCCATACCAATTTCTGGCAGCATGAGCTGATTTCAGATCTCAGTGAGAGCTCTAAGGCAGGAGTGACTCCCTTTCAGTGTGCTGAGGTACTTCTCTGACTGGTCTCCCTCTGATAAATTCTTGTAGGTGGATTTTTCCTCCCTTGCCTCTATTTACAGTACCCATATAAAGATATGGTTAACTTTAGGGGGAAAAAAGATGTGGACATAGGTAGTACGCTTGTACCTACTACTGAGAACTGAGCAGTGGTCCAAGATATGGCATGTAAACAGCAACCTGCAAGATAAGGTAAGAATTATACATGAAAACTGGCAATTTCAGGAAAAAAACCTGCAATACCCCTGCTACCACCCCTACTGTTACATAAAAGGTGTAGCACAGATAATAAGAATCATCAGTTAAACACAACGACTATTAGATGATTGCCAACATTAAACCAAGGCAAATGTTGGATTTCATCAGCCATGTCTCAAATAAATTTTGTTTTATAGATAAGACATATTTAGAATTTAAAAAAAGTATCCTATGATGGACTGAAAGTTAAATTCCCCTTATGGAAAAAGAAGTTCCTGTTTACAAAAAAATACTTGTGGCTGATGAGCAAACATCAGTATGTGTTGATTCAGCCTCAGCCCCCATAAGAGAGGCTTCCTCCAGAAAGCAGGAACTGTAGCTTGTCCAAGTCCATCCTCTGCACATCCTCTGTGGCTGTGGCTCTGCTGTGAACAATCGCCCACAGATATTTGTATCAGCCTTGAGTCTTGAAAAAATACGTAAATGAGTAAGAATATGAAAAAACATAGTTATCAAGGTAAATTCGAAATAGAATATTTTCAGTGCAGTAAATAGAAATTTTCAGTGGAGTTACAAAAGCACAAGATGCCTCAAGTGCCAGGACATTAAGATCAGTTTTGGCAAATGCAAATGGAAATACGCTGCACAGCACCCTGTAGGTAAGAACACACCTGTAACAACCCCTTAATCTAGCTTTTATATAAAATTCTCTAGGTAGTTAAAGCTCAAGAGAGGAAGCTTAAAAATGTGAAGAACCTGTTAACAGCTTTAAGTTAATAGAAGGTGGCTGGATAAACATTCCTGCTTATTCTCAAATGAGAATTTTTTACCTGTTGTTTCAGAGTGAAGTGTGACAGAGAACATTTGTGACTATACTCTAAAGCAGCATTGGGAAAGACACACGTCCCAGAACACTCTGCTATTTTTCTGCACAGTGAATCTTCATAGTATGAGGATTTGAAATATCAAATATATTATGTAGATATATGTCTCAATTATGCTATTAAGGGCATTGCATAAAATAGAAAATGCTACAGTAGCATTTAAATGGCTAAATTTCTTTTTCTCATTCCTTTTAATTTTCCCAAGTAGTTTTCATCACCAATCATTTTCTAGTGCAGTAACTAGCAATTTTTATTCTCTCATCCCTACACCTCAAGAGGATAACAGCAAGGCTGATACCAGCATTTCTCTAAACTTTGTAGTACCTAGATTCTCTAACTTCTGATACTGAGATTTCCATGAACAACTGCTTCTGACCAATGATTGGATTTTCCCTTGGGGCTGCTTAGAGTGAAACAATACTGAATGATCAATGTTTATACATATTTCAATAAATAAATAAATAAATAAAAAATAAAAATAATAAAAAATATATGGAGGGTTCATTTTACAACAATTTGGTTGCAATGGAAAAGAGATGTAGCCATTTTTGTTATTACCTGTAGGAATATAGCAATATGAAAGCATAAAAATAACACTTCAGAAAATTTATAAGGAAAAGAAAGAAAGAGAAAGAAAGGCTAAGAGTAGAGGGATAACAGAGAGGAAACGTATCACCACTCATGGAATAAACAGTGAGACTTGATTGTTGCAATTTTGATGTCCATTTGTTGAAGTAATGGTCACAGTCTTGATCTGTTGGGTATGGGGAAAGCCCAAAACACAAAGTTCAGTGGGTTAATATAGCTTAGGTTTGCACAGAAATACCCAGGTACCTCCCCTGTCGGGGGACTTTTACACTGTCAGCTGCAGCACTGTGTGTCATGCTCAGTCCTCTCGTGGAAAGCCCCAGAAATGAGTCTAGGGGTCTTTCGGGAGTATCTGATGGTTTATGACACCTCCTAAGACATTAGAGCTCCTTCTCACATCAGCATAGCAAAGCCAGTTGCACCCATCAGAGGGGATGAAAACCTTCAGGCCTATGTGTGAATGTCCTGGTACTTCCTCGAAGGGGAGTTTTCACACCTGTGCCAATTGTGTAAGGGAGGACATTGTCATGATAAAAAAGCATTATCCCACCTCACAGGATCTGCTTCTTATTGGCCTCTTCCAGATGTGGCCCAAACCCCAACTTGTATCCCTGGTGGTGGGTGCTCACTCCCTCTGCCCCCAGGATGTGACCCTGCACATCCTCAGCACTGCTGCTTTTGCAAATGTACAATTGTTTGAGTCATTAACCACTGCTGTTTGTCTCTCCAAGGAGGGCACACAGTCAGACCAAAGGGATATTCTATAGCATGTGGAGTCATGCTCAGCATACAAAGCTGAGGGAAGAAGAAGGAAAGGGTGGGAAGTTTGGAGTGCTGGCATTTATCTTCTCGAGTAACCATTTGGTGTGAAGGAGCCCTGCTTTCCTGGGGATGGCAGAACACCTGCCTGCCCTTGAGAAGCAGTGAATTAATCCCTTGTTTTGATTTGCTTGTGTATGCAGCTTTTGCTTTACCTGTTAAACCATCTTTGTCTCAACACCCAAGTTTTCTCACTTTTCCAATTTCCTCCCTCATCCCACCATTGGGCAGTAAGGGAGTGGCTGCGGGGTGCTTAGCTGCTGGCTGAATTTAAATGATGACAACCACCTTCAGGTGTTCTCGATGCTATGGCACCATCTCCATTTTGTTCATAGCATCTGGGCTATGAACAAAGTCAGGGAAACAATCCATGTTCAGACAATTTGTTGGTGTATTTTACAACAATTTTCAAACTAGAGTCCAGATCATAAGGTCACCACACAAACAGTCATTCTGGCATGAACGACAGTGATCACACACTACAGCAAAACACGTGGAGAAGATGAGTGCAAGGAAAAGTCTCAATGTCATATTGCTGGTGAAGACTTGTTCTCATGTAGCCATAGAATCACAGCTTGTGTAGGAAGGCACCTTAATGGGTATCTAGTCTAACCTTCTCACAATGAGCAGAGACATATTCCATCAGATCAGGTTGCTCGTGCCGGGCCAAACCTGGCCTTCAAAGTTTTCAGGGGTGGGGTATCCACCACCTCTCTGTGTTTCACCATCCTCACTGTAAAAATTCTTCCCTCTATTTAGTCTTAATCTACTCTTCCAAACACATTACCTGTCATCCTATTGCAACAGCCCTTGCTTAAGAGTCTGCCCCCAACTTTCTTTCTTACAGGGTCTCTTTAAGTATTGGAAGGCCACTATAAGATCTCCCCAGAGCCTCCTCCTCCTCAGCTTGAACAACCCCAACTGTCCCAGCCTTTTCTCAGAGGAGAGGTGGTCCAGCCTTCTGACAATATTTATGGCCCTTATCTGCACCGAATCCAACAGGTACATGTTGTTCCTGACCAGCTACGCAGAGGCAAAAGGAAACACTTTCGCCAGTATAAATACTTTTTGTTATATAGACGGAAGTGCAGTGCCCAACCTGTTGCTCTCCTGAGCCCATTAAGTGCCCTCACAATAACTTAAGCAGAAATCAGAAATGGCAATACTTTAGATTACCCTGAATCATTTAGCTGTGGGAAGAAGGAAGTTTTCTTCCACATACTAATTCCTTTCCCAACAGTATATAGCTAGCTGTAGCATTTATTTTGCCACTAATCACTAATTATTATTTTCAAAGTTAGAAATTTATATGTCTAATCCTTGCCAGTCAAGCCTCTGTTCAATCTGAAACGTCTTCATTTCTGCCAGTGTGTTTGTTACTTGCACTTATTTACTGAAAGCAGAGCAATGAAAGTTTGGGATAACCCACCTGACAAACATAATTTGCTAAGCTTCTATGCCCAAAGATAGCTTAATTGGGAAGAATACTTCATTTGAAAGAAGAGAAAATTAGAGTAATAATAAATTTTAATGATTTTTTAAAAAGGCTTTGAAAATATTGCTTTAGCAATTGGAAAATAATTCTGTTGATTCAAGAAAAAAAAAAGAAATTTCTCTGAGAAAAGAAAAATGAAAATATCATTAAGCTCATCAATTTTTTTTTCATTTCTGCTTGGTTTGGATGTTAATTAATAAAATTAATAAGCATAATTCTGAATCAAACCTTTGCAATATATAATTGTGTGATCTAGATAATGAAATAAACTTCATTTGTATCAAACTGGAAAACATTACCATTAAAGCTGTTACTTCTGGCTGTTTACTTTGTGTGTTTGTACATACTGTGTATAAAACAATGTACCATTATGAATTGTTACTTGTTACTGAAATTTGGTTTCTCTATTACAAAGTACAGGATATGAGATCTTTGCACCTTACCTCACCTCTTTATAGTGTATAAATGGACCAGGCTACTACAGACCTCATGTTTTTCTGTTTGCGGGAGAGTTAACTTAATGAAAGCACGGTGGTGACCAGCTTAGGGCTGCTTTCAATGGACCTTTTAGTGAAGGGAGAGACAAGAACTCATTAAAACAACAAGAGATGTAAAGGTGTATGTGTATCTAAATCAGCCAGGCTTTCAGGAGGAACTAAACTGGTTGCCTATCAATCTCCTGTAGCAGCCTGTAAAATGGAGGTACTGAAATAGTGTCATCGACTCTCCCACAAAGAAATGCAGATGCTCACGTGCTCTTTCAGGATCTTTGATCTGAACAGAATCGTACCTTTTTTGTCTTAGGAAGCAGCTCTCTCCTAGGTTGCAGTAATCTCCCCCTCCTCTGTGTTTTGTTTTGTTCTAAGATGGAAAACACAGTCCTGTGTATCTAGTGGGATTGAACATACTCATGTTTATGGATAGAAGCATTATACGATTAGCATTAAAAAGTATGCATATGTTGTATTTGTATCTACTTTTGATTATGTGTGTTGAAATTCTCAAGAATATGCTGTGTACATAAAGGGATATGTAATGTAAACATACATAAAAATATGTATTATATGTATATTTAATCTTTAAAACATACATCATAGTTTACACTGACATAGAAAAGGATTGCATGCGGACATTTTTCAGAAAACGAGATGTATGTATCCTTCCTAGAGCTTTTATGTAGAAACAGCTTTACACTGAATTTCTAAACTGAAACCCAACTACTGAAAATATAGAGTGACTGTCAAAATAAAGCCACTCTAAGTATTTAGTACATATATGTACATATTCAGCCTTCCACATTCATGTTTGTGAGTGAATAAATAAATCTATCTATGTATCTATGCACCTATATATTAATATACTTCTATATCCAAAACATTCTAGATTAGTGTAAAGATGATATGCCAACTGCTATTTTTAAAGAAACTTTTAATGTAAAATGTGTATCTATATTTTTATATGTTTACTTTATATATAAACATATATAAACATACATACATATTAAATCTTTTTTAGTTGTCTAGATATGACTCTTTATGATGCTGCTGGGAACTGCCCGCGGCAGCGCAGCGTCCAGCTGCAGACGTCCTTGGCGTCAGCTGCAGCGAGCAGGGAAAAGCTGGCTCCTTCGCAAGGAGCAAGCCCTAAACAGGAATGATGAAAAAGTGTAGGCGGAGGCAAAGGATGAGAGAGGGACCTTTGTATAGGTTCCAGCTGGTTTACTGCAGATACAGGGTCCAGGGATAAAACCAGCCTGAAAGACCCAGTGCCAAAAGGCAAGAGATCAGAGAAAACACAGGGTTTTATACAGGGGGGAGAAGAGGGGTGGAACAAAGGGAACCAACCAATGGGGCTTGACATAGGAGGAGGAGACAACAGGGGAATAACCAATGGGAATAACTTAGGGGAGGGAATTACATGAACCAACCAATGGGACATCGAAGAAAAGTGAACTTTCTAGAACCGATACATAAGCAATTAGGGGAAATGCATAAACATAAACTTATACATAAAACTGGGTGGAGAATTCCTAAACCAAGAACTTTGAAACCTCTGAATTAAAAACCACTGAGAACATATGAACTTGCTGTAACTGAGGAGTGAGAGTTAAGCCTCTGTGTTCTTGAGGCCTGTCCACCAGTCCTCGGACTGCGCGGCCACAGTGGCCACCACCACATGCACCACAACCTCTTTGGAGATATATTACTCAAAAAAGAAATCAAACTTAGATTTTGTTTCATTTTTTCCTGTTATTTTATTTTCTCCCTCCTTTCCAGCCTCCGCTTTTCTTTGTCAAAAAGAGGAAAGATTGTTGCATACTTTTCTTTTTATTTTTTCCTTTCAAAAATGTAATAAACCAAGAAAGGTTTTGGTTTCATTTGTCTTTTTTTTGTTTGTCTCTTTTCAATTTTTTTTTTATTGTTCACTCGACGCAGCACCCTTGTATGGCTGAAAAATATACTTTAGTGTACTTTTGTAAAGCTCAGTTTTCTCTCTACTTATGTTCCTTTTAATCTTTTTTCTTTTGCCAACATGTCTTCTGCTTAAACCTCAAATCAGATTTATTGAAGTGATCCTAAAATAATTGTATTCAAAATGACATCAGAATTAACTGATTATTCTTAAAATTACTCTGTACTTTAAGCTGATCTGATTTCCACCACATTTCAAAAACTGTAATTAGTTTTTTTGCAGGTCAGATGATGCAACTGAGAGTTCACACTTTCAATCCAGTTTTACTCTAAATAAGACAATTAAATACTTTATAGTCAAATACATTATTCTGTATTTTTTTTTCATAAAATCGTTGCAAGTGCGTGAGGTCAAGTCGTTCCAAACATCGATAGTTTGCCAAAGTAGACTGGGCTTCGCTTTTGCTTAGGGTAGGTTTTCACAGCTTGTTGTTTTCTGAAGCTCTTCATCATATTTTATTCTCTGTATTAATTCACATGTTTCAGTGATCCTTGATATGATATAAATTTGTTGTTGTTTGTTATCTTCTATGGGAAGCTATTTAAGGTTGAAACATTTCTAGTTAATTTTTGCTACTCACTGAGTTTAGCAAAAAAGGTGAGATTGTGACAATTTTTTACAAAATCTTCTTACCGAGCACACTACGTGCAACATAAAACTGTCTTGCAAAGCTTTTGGTTAAGACATTTTGAGATTTATAGACATCAGAAAAAAATTGTGTTCTTCATTTACGTCTTTTCTCTAAATAGTAGTTCTTACAGCTGCACTTAATTGTCTGCTTATAGAGATTTTTTTTGTTTGTTTGTTTTAACTGTGCTTTGTTTTCAGTAACGGTACTGGAGATTCCATAGCAAACAATGGTTTTTGACTTGTGTTCCTGTGTTGTAACAACTTGGGGAAAAAGACTGAAAATTGTGCCACCTGGACTATATTCCTGCTTCTCAGGGGTCTTGTTATGAGATAACTAAAGTTTTACAGTAACTTTCGTAGAATAGTATTTCATCGTTCCCAGCTCTTCTACAAGAGAAGAGGTTAAAACTCACTGACACATTTTGCCTCTTACACAGAAAACACCAGCTGAGCTCAGTATCTCTGAGGGCCAAAGGGAATTGTTATGAAGGTAACTGTTCAGGTGGAGCTGTGCCTATTTCTTGCATTTCCACACCACACTTCAAAATCCCACTCCTAAACTGAGTAAATCCAAATGTGGATGTCCTTTTTTGAGAGGTGACAGTAAAATAATTTGGTTTATTGTTAGTATTTTTTTTTTACACATAAAATTTCCAAAGGGTGTTATTTCACACTGCTGGTATAATCAGCATGATTCAGATTTAGGGCAAAAGTTTGTCTGTTTGTGTCACAAAGTGTCTTCTCAGGACCTGCTATGTAAAGGTTTTGGTTTTTTTTTTGATTGAGATGGGAAGGTATAGATCTGAAAGTGATCTAGGACATAACTATTTTTTACGTAAATATTCTCACTCTACATTCACAAGGAATTCATGAAGGAATGATTTTCTCTATGTCAAAGTTACAGAAAATCTTTGGCATTTTTTGGATCACTGGCCATGTAAAAAACTTTCTGGTAGTTCATTTTTCGTGTTTCTTGTATTCTCTGCTTGAAGACAGTGGATTGCTACTGATGGTGGTCCAAAATATGTATTTTCCGCACAAGAAAGAGACCTAGCAAAGCCTGGCTTCAGAATAAAAGAAAAAAATCATGGAAATAACAATCTGTAGTATGAGGATCTGTGTCAGCTTGAAGGGCTAGTAATCAAAATTATTAGTCTACAATGGGAGCGTAATTTACCTGGCAGGCTATCATCTGATGGTCTTCCTATATATTCTAGCCTTCCGTGGTATTTGAGAGGTCCTTGTGGCCTTAAGGCTTATGTGATACCCATCTTGTGGCTTCAGGATGGCTGGGAGACAGAGGAAAGATGATGGAAGAATCCATATTCAGATGCATCATGAACTGCTGTTATTGCTAAGTCTTATTAGGAAGCTGAGCTCTCCTTCTGGCAGTTCAGTGATAACTCCAAAGTATATTTGGTGGAAAGTCCATGTTTTTCTCCTCCTCTGTTTAAGCTGTGTTCAGCATCTGTTCTTCCTCAAGTCTCGCATTGCTTACCAGAGCTCTGCTGACACAGACTGTGTGCTTGGGGAAGGTTAGTAAGGGTTTCCTATGCAAAAGTAAAATCTGTGCTCTTGGTGCACACTCAGAGTGACACAGTCCTGAAGGATTTGATCACAAACTGTTTTTTCCAGATTACACCTTCTGATTCAGTGGGAAGAATGGGCAACGGTTCCTTACAGATGAGCTTATCATGGTTTTGAGCTTATTTGGTTTTCTTTCCAGAGCTTAATATATACTTCCTGTACATTTTTCCACCACTGCTCAGGAAACAAAATTGCTAGCAATTATACTGTCTTTTTTTATGCCACTGATCACAGGTACTTGATGCTTTTTATAACCATTAAATAACTTTTATCTACCAGTCTCATTTAAACAATATTTAGACTAACTTCAAGATTAAAAAAAAAAATTAAATATATTTTAAAACAAACAAACAAGCAATTTGAATATCAGAGATAATTCAGACTTGATTTTTCAATGTACTTAGGTATATCGAATATTTGTATGTTAAAAAAATGCCTCTAAATGGCTTAAGCATTAGTAGCTTTTATCATTTCTGAAAATCAGGCCTCACATTGTTAAACAACCTAGAAAATTAGGAAAGCAGGATGTATAAGTAACCGTGAAAGCTATCAGTTACCTGTCTTCTCTGGAAACGGGTCACCATAAAAATATTAAAAGAGAAAAGTCAGGCATAGAAATCAAATTAATTTTGTTTTCTCCTCATGACAATACCTGTTCTTTGCCTGAAGTTCCCTATTATATAAATATTATATAAAATACTTTTTGCAGTAGGTAAAGAAAAACTCCTACAAAAAAAATAAAGTTCAATTAAAAAATGGATTCACTAGATTTTCTAATTCACATGTTAAGGTCCTTAAAGTTCATCCATCTGTAATTAAATTAAATCCTAGAAATTCTGTCTGACTACAGCATAACCCATCATTTTGAGCCATGAATTCCCTGAAGGGAGATTTATATTGGGCTGTTTTGCTTATTCTTTATAAATACTGGCATCAGTATCTCTAATATTAAAATATTTATTAAAATGTCATTTATCATTCAGCTGAACTTTTTTTTTAAGGCACTTGGATATTTTCTCTAGTGCATTTGATTTAAAGATGTTTATTCCTATGAGCCATTAACATAAGTCTTGGTTACTAATGGGCTGGAAACTCTACTTCATCATCTTATGCTTTACAAGAATATCAGCCAGAATCTCTTTAAGTACATACTAGGAACATTTATTAGAATCTTCTTGTCTATGCATAATTTTAAAGTTTTTTAAAATTATTATTTGATTTTATAACTCTAGTCTTAAATTGATAAGTTGTGGGGGTTTTTATTCTCGATAGTCTTTAAAAATCTGTGGATTTACTGACCCCTATAACAATTACCTGGAGTTTTTGAGTTTTTAACTTCGTGTATCCATTTCCTATATTTCACAATATTTTAATAATTAATAAAAATTAGAAAATAGATATAAAACAATGAATAACAAAATAAATTGTCTAATTACATTTTAAGTGGGAAAAATCTGCTTTCTATATGAATCATAATAGATTTAACCAATGTAATGTCATAATGGAACTGTATTTTTTTTAACTTTCTGCCTTGTACTTCAGAAAGATCTGCTTGTTTTCAATCAAACTTTTTAGTTTCTTGTTTTTTCTTGTTTTTCCAACCCTAACAACTTCTCATTAGTCCTGGGAAATTATTCTCTTTGAACAACCACAAATATTTTGGTTGAGGATTTCCTCTGTTTAACTGTACATATTTCACAAAATACCGATTTTGAATGCAGTGATTCAATTAACCTTTACTAGCAACATGAAATCTCAAGAACACTTACTAACTTTTGGCTACAAATTGTACAACCACCTTTTATTTTGAAAAATCGTTATTTATATTTTTTAGTTACTCCAATGTTTTATTACTGGCCTGTGTAGCACTTTCTGAATATTTGTTACATAATTTCCCCATATGACCTTATTTTGTTTCCTGCTTCCAAGACTGCTGCTCCAGATACAACACTAGGAATTCTCTCATTTTTTTTTTTTTTTATTTATAGCAAACATTGACTAAATAACTTCCTGAATCTTCTGGTCCTTTTGCCCTTTTAATCATGATGTCCTTCTTAAAAATGCTATAGAAGATTTCAGTCTTCTAGCGATGTAAAATATTCCACTAATTTTCAGTTATGGCAGTGATAGCAATTTTCTCATAATTTACTGAGGTTTCTGTTGCTTGCACCTTTCCTTGGCTCTAAGCACAAATGAAAATTTCAAGTAGGGTTAATTTTGTAACTTCCTGCCTCTGTTTGTCTCATTTACTATTGCAACTAAACTCCAGCTATGAATATTAGCTCTTGCAACTCAAGCCATTTCTTTTATATGATCCTCTCAGGAACTTAGACCCACTTTCAAAAAAATCAAACTCTTTAGCTTCACAGGATTAACACAATGGTGCAACAGGACAGGCAGGCTCTTCAGAGTGTAATTCATCCCATCATAGGTGTGATGCATAAAACAAGGAGATAAATCACACTTTAGAAATGTCTATATTTCTATTAGATGCAGAGATATTACAAACCATGAAGCATACATTTGTTATCTTCTTTCTAAATTATTAAATTTGGCCATCTTGAATCTCATATTTGAAGATGAACTTTGCTCTTTTTTTCGCTTTACTCCTGTGCATTTTGCCTGAATAGCAGAGGTATCAAAAATGATGGACTTCTGAGGCATTGCAAGCTGGGATTTAAGTATTTAGAATATAACCATTTTTCAGTTTATATTTTCAAGGATGATTTTTGTTTGTTTGAAATGGACATAAATTTCCAGGAGAACAGACTATCTTTCCTCAGCAGAGCTTAATTTTAAATGAGGAAAATAATTAGATGACCTAATCTTTATAATATTTTATAATTGCATTCTTTAATAGCCAACAATATTCATAATAAAAAAAACAGATATGATGAAAATCTATTTATTTCTTCTGTAATTCTTAGAAAAAATATTTGCATATTTTTTATGTTGCCAATACAGTTCTAATTTAGGTAAGGAAAGAAACACAGAAAACATTGAAATTATGCTATTAAAACCTGTTTAACAGTTTTCTGAAGAATAGGAATGAAAAGTTAAGTTTAGAGGTCAAATAAATACCTACTGGAAATTGCATCCCAGCAGGGGCTTATTTTTAACAGCTTTTCCCTACAATTTTCCATTTTCATCATGGGATATGTGTATGTTCCTGAACTCAGAGCATCATACTCTCATAAGAATCAGTATGTTCAGTTTTCGATTATTGGTTGTATAATAAATATATATGGTCTTTAACTTATATAAATTTATATTACATTTTAATCCATTGATAACTGGCAGCTTTGCCCAAGTTATTATGTCCAATATGAGCTTGAAGAATTGAAAACTCTATCTAGCCTAAAACATGTATTGAGACTAAAAGGTTAAAAGTGTAGTGTTAAATCCAAGGTAGTTATCAAGAAATCCTGCTGGGAATTTGACACAAAGTGTTAATGAATCTAGCAGCAATTGTCACAGTATCTTGCACTTAAGGGCTGGGTATATTGTATTTCTATACCATCTGTATATTCTTTCAAATATCAATTAGTCTGGCTTCACAAAGGCACTTTTATATATGCAACACCATTTGATATGCATCTTTTCAGTCAGCAGTGCTAGGTTCAGCAGTAGCCAAAATTCCAGTCTCTGTTCCTGTTCATTGTTCATGTATTTAGCTACTCCTTATATTCACCTGAAGAACAACTTGTGTGGGTGTGCACTAGAATGGGGAACCGATCCTGCTGGAAAAAATTGTTTTTAATTTTACTGGTTTACTTTTTAAATGCATCAGTTACACATTTTGATCACCACAAGTCCTCACAAATAAAAGCCTAGTATTAAGACAGAAAGGAGTGTTAGTGTGGGATAGGAAATGGATTATGAATTGCTGAAATTAGTTTCAACAATGTTATTATGGAATATTTATATGGCCAGAGTGGTTTATCCGGCCTATTAAAAAGCAAACAGGATGTTGTGATAGGTTATGGAGCAAACAGGAGGGCAAGAGAGATGCTGAAAGAACAGGTGGGAAAAGAAAAGGAAGAGGAAAAATATGCACACAAATGGTTGACTTGAAAAGCTGAACATGGGCCAGCCATGCGTGCTTGCAGCCCAGAAAGCCAACCACATCCCGGGATGCATTATAAGGTGGTTGCCAGTAGGTCGAGGGAGGCGATTCTATGCTTCTGATCTGGTGAGGACCCACCTGGAATACCATGTCCAGCTCTGGATTCCTCAGCACAGGGAAATTATGGATCTGTTAGAGCTGGTCCGCAGAAGGGCTGGAGCACGTATCCTATGATGAAAGGCTGAGAGAGTTGGGGTTGTTCATCCTGGAGAAGAGGAGGGTCTGAGGAGAACCTATGGAGACCTTGCAGGACATAAATGGGGGCCTACAAGAAGGATGGGAAATAATTTTTATTAGGTCCTGTTGTGATAGGACAATTGTTAAAGGTTTTAAATTAAAGGAGAAAAGATTCAGACTAGATAGACAGAAGAAATTTTTTTTACAATGAGGATGGTGAAACACCAGAACAGGTCACTCAGAGAAGTGGCAGATGCCTCATCCCTGGAAGTGTTCAAGGTCAGGTTGGATGAGGCTCTGAGAGACCTGATCTAATGGAATATGTCTGCTTATTGCAGGGGGTTGAAGTAGATGACCTTTAAATGTCTCCACCAACCCAAACCAAGAATCTAGGATCCTAAGATTCTCAGTTAGTGATGCTTAAATAATGTTTTGCACAGCTCAAATATTTCTGCATGATTTCCTCTTCCCAAAAGTTCTAGATAGAGAGACCATGGAGATAGGTGTCTGAAGCCCCTTGGATAAAAAAACCTGGTCCCTGCATTCCTGTGTGCAAACTCAAAATACTAGGCATTATACAGGTGAGGAGTGATAGCCCTGTTCCTTGCTTCCCCAACCAGATTTTAAAATAAATTAAAAGTTAAAAAACCAAATCCTTTTTCTTGTGAGTCACTACAAGATATATGATCTGTGATTTCAGGAAGAACTTGTGCCAAAAACTTATAAACAAAAAAGGAAAACTGATTTTGAAGGTAGAAATGTTTGAAACCTGCTTCATTGCTGGAGTGTTTGTTTTGAACAATACTGTGAGCATGTGTACGTATGCATTCGTGTGTAGGAGACAAACTTTTCCCTGTGTACTAGCATGTAAAGTATTGCTAAAGCTTTGTGTGCTTCATAACTCAGTGTTCAGAGTGCAAAACTGATGCATGAGACACTCATTTCATCCTTGCTCCTTGCATTTCATTTCCTGAGGCTTCAATGAATGTGAAAACAAGAAAACTGCTGAACAGCCAGGGGCTGTAATCATGTCAGTTTTTATAAGCAAAGTAAGGCTGGGGCTCTTCAGTGGTGGCTGGAAGAACTTGAAGGAGAAAAAAGGGCAGTAGAGCGTATTCATTATCATACCTAAAGCTGCCAGCACTATTTAATTTTCTAGATATTTCTACCATATCTCACATTTATAACCTTAGAATTATAATTTTTTATAAAATTAAAGGCCAGCACTATTCAGGCAAGAATAATTTTTGGGATTTATTCATGTAAGGTCCATTGCCAGATAAACATTGCCTTCTTTCTTTCATATGTCTGATGTTATATTTTACTTAATGATTAAATTATGTATGAAGCAGTATTAAGTGTATGTGTGTTTGAGATTCAACTTAAATTCTTAGTGCAAGTTTCAGTTTTGTACTAATTTATGTACAGCTATAATTTCTAACATGTCTGTTGAGCATTTTTAGTAGGATATATTTGGATATATTATCCATTTCACATAAAGAGAAATCAAATTTGGGAGAAGTCACTTCAAACGGTCATTTTGCTAGTGCTAGTAAGAGGTAGTAGGTAGGCATGAATGAACGCTTTTTCAGGATCAAGAGAAGTGCAATCCTGCAGCCCCATGACCTTTCAGATGCGTGCATGGCAGAGGCTTGTAAAGGCAAGTTCAAGATGGTATGTGCATTAGTCATTAGTATGTCCTGGACACTGCTCAAGATCTCCAAGGCAGCATAAAAACCTGCAGAACACTGCCTTTTTTTTTTTTTTCTCCCCCAGTATTTTCCAGGGGACTGCAGCATTTTAAAAATAAGAATATTACAGCACTAATTAGGACTGGGAAGGCATGAACGATGCTAATGCCTGCATGTATCATTACCAGCTGTCTTTGGCACCCATCATGGACAGATGTTTTAGTAGGGCCTGTACCAGTAGGACAAGGTGTAATGATTTTAAAATTTAAAAAAAGGGTAGACTTACACTAGATAGAAGGAAGAAACTTTTTACAATGAGGGTGTTGAAACACTGGAACAGGTTTCTCAGAGACGTGGCAGATGACGCATCTGCCAGAAAAATCCCAAATGCCTAGAAACATTTGAGGTCGTGTTGAATGAGGTTCTGAGCCACCTGGTGTAGTTGAATATGTCCTTGCTCATTGCAGAGGTCTTGGAGTAGATGATTCTTTAAAGGTCCCCTCCAACCCAAACTATTCTATGAATCTATTAGAAAGCTAACTGAGCTCTCACCTGGGTGTGCCAGGACTGTTTCTCTGGTCGGACACCTGGACCCGCTGGACACCACATGCTTCCAGCCTTTCTGAGGTAAGCGTGCTGGAATTCATGAGAAGGAGTATGCACTACACAATACAGTGTGCGGAATGCACGATGATGCTGTTTTCATAAAGCAATGCAGTTCCATGGCATTGTGTGCCCTTGTTTTACTTGCTAAATAGAGCTGCATGTTAGACAGATTTGCGTGATGTTGTAATGATAGGCCCTTTGATTCTGAACTTGTGCAAAATAGCAAGCTGCGGCTTAGCTCTACATGATCTGAATTTCTCAATTCAAATGTTATGTTACTTTCATGCAATTTGTGCATTCAGTTGGTAAAGGAACGCATTGAGACAATATGGCACCTTTACACTACCATATTGGCAGTTATCATTTAATCATGTTAAGGATTGATTTCTCTTAAAGATTAATTGAGTCTGTTAATTGTTTTAAGGTGTCTCATTTACTGGTGTCTGCTGGAGTTGAGTAATGTGTTGATTAACTTAGAAAATTTGAGCAAAACAGTATAATTTGGCTGGAAAATAATAAAAATTTTAGAGGAAGTAATAAATTTTGCAAAGCAACTGCCCAGATGGACTAATCTGAAAGTGCCAAAACATTAAAGAGGAAATAGTAAATTTCATTTAAACTACAGTTCACCTAAGGGATTCTAATGCTAAAATTTAATGCTGATGAAAATCACAGTCACAGAGTACATTTAAACTCGGTGGCACAGCAGGCCGTAGGTACCTCAGTCCCCCCGTGGAGGCCCTCTTTGCTCAGTGTTTGGGAGAACTATGTGTGTGTCTCATTTGAAACACTTGCAGGTCAGCAGACTCTGGGCAGACTTGGCAGAACCTCAGCCTAACAAACTTGGTGACCTTTCTGTGCTTGAACACATCAAAATACGTACTCGAATGCTTACAGAAGGTCATACCTGCCAGGGGGTGAGTCAAGCCCCCTATAAAAAATGACCCACTATACATGGGTACTAGAGAACAAGCAGGGCCTGAGTCTGTAGCCTAGTGGCTAGATGACTCAACTGAAAATAACCTTGTTCCTTTCTAGATCTTGCTCCAGAGTCCTGCTTGTTCTGCTTTTGGCACCTGATATGGAAGCACTTGCATCATGCTCTGTACTTGCTCTTTTTAGCTAGCAAACTGATAGAATATATTTAAAAGTAAAAGGCAAAATTGAATTCTTCAAGATTTTAAAAGAATCCAAAAGATACCATTTCACAGCATGCATAGGAAAAGCTCTTGGTTTGTAAGGGGAATTTTTGGGCTTGTAGTTGGGTTTTTTGCTTTTTGGGAGTTTGCTGGTTTTGGTTTTGAGAGAGTTTTTTTCCTCCTTCAGAACTGTAAGAGCATTTTTACATTTTCTCTTTGATTTTGTTTGCCAAATCTTGTGCTACTCATCTGCTCAGAACAAGCAGTACAAGGGTTTACTGAAAAATAAGACCTGCAGAAAGTGAGAGCACCACATTCCATTGCTCTAGTACCTTAATACGCTATCCAGTTAAACCTTCTCTATGGAGATCAACCAAAGTAGCCAGATTCAACAACTGGTGTAGTTACAGTGTGTCTCAGATTGCATGGGATCTTCTCTTGTTTTTTTGGCTACGTGGAGAGAATGTGTGAAATGCAATCCAGTTAGTATCAGAAATATCTCTGCCTGCAACGAATTACCAATTTAAAAAGGAGCTCCTTTATGCTTCAATATGAGACAGAAATCTTTGTTTCAACTTTTAGCGGTTACTGATCTTTGTTGGAATACATTAAAAAAAAAAACAACATAGCCTAAAAATAGCCCCAAGGAAAAAGCAACAAGGAAGCCCTTTAATATGAAATGTCTTCACTGATTGTTAAATACAGTGTGCTAAATTTTAGTTTTGATATAATTCCGTTGACTTCAGTGCATATACCAGGGCCTAAGTGTAGAATTATCATGGCTACTGCTAAAGTATTCATTCACTTAGTTTTTACACATAGCTTTTTTTTTTTAATTACAAGAAAATCGAGATTTTAAACTTGTATCAAGAAAGTATTTCAAGTGGAAACACAGTATAAAAAATACGCAATTTGCTTTATCTTTACCAGGTAGGCAGATATGCACTGCTACTTCTATTTAGTAGATGAAAAAATATGGTCTGATATACTGACATCAGCTCACACAACATTTTTGTGCAATCTGGGTATTAACTCTGAATCTCAAACACAAACGTTTGCTCATAAATCACAGATCACACTTGTGGTTTGTTTTTTTGGTGCTTTAGTGTTTTTCTTATTTATTAATGCTCCTGTATTTCAAGGGTCTGTGACTGCATGATTTAAACATATGTAAAACATAGTTTGGAATGTGTAATAAGAACTTATATTTCTTAGCACAGGTTGATGACTGAAAAGTGAGTAATTTATATTCCTACTTCTTCAAGAATACTGTGATAACACTTTGGCATATAATGTTGAACTTAGATGAAATTAAAGCCTACATCTATACTCATAAATCAAATAGTGTCCAGAAATTTTCAGAAGCATCAGGACAAGATTGTCTGTATGAAAAAAATTGTTATTAATCCTTTGCACATGCCATTTAGCAACCTCTTGGACAATTCCCAATCACAGTTCAAGATGTAAAACATGTTAGAAACTGTTCCTGCTATGCAATTTTCAAGCTTCATAATGTTCATGGGCATCTTTTAATCTCTTCTATAGAATAGCTGCTTTTCTTGACCCAAAATTGTGATCTGGAATATGTACACCAATATGTACTCCAGAGTCTGGGTTTTTAAAAATTTCTATCACTGAGGACATTTCAGGTTTCAGGATATCTACTTCTACTTAGAAATCACTTTGTTCATGGTGTGAAGATGACTTACGGAGTTCTGAGGAGAGAAATACTTTACAATTATTTTTCTTGTTTTTCTTTTCTCTCAAGTAATTTTAAAAGTTGAGACAATGGGTAATAAATTTGTTTTCCCTTTTTGTCTTCCATAAACACTTTTTTTCGTGTTGTCTTACTTGTGAGTGAAAAGAGTGCCTTGAATACTTCCTAAAAGCTGCATTTGGAAACCAAATTATTGAGTACTTACTTGCATAAGCATTCCCAAGACAGGTTAAAGAAATCAACCTAAGTTAGTTAGTCAAGTGCTGCATGTTAAGTGACTACAAGGAGACTTCAGTATATGATTAAATGATCCTTTAAGAAGCCTAATTTTGTTAAGGGAATGAGAGTAATATCTTAATGCATTAAGGAATGAGATCTAGTAGTTAATCTACCAGACAAATTAAAAAATTAGTTAGCATTTACCTTTCCTCTGTAAAGAAAATACACCAGAAATTATCTTTTCTGTAAGAGTTGTTAAAGTCACATATTGGAGAAGGCAGTGGCGGTGGGCTTTAAGTACCATTCTTATCAAATCATCACCATGTGTATTGTTTCCAAGTAGTTTTAGTAGCAAATGAAGTTTTGTTTGTGCTAACCTTCCTGGTAATCACCAGGAATAAACGTGTTAAGTGGCACGTAAAATGCTCATGTACTTCTTCAATCCTATTTTCTTCAGAGAAAGCACAAGAGAAGGCAGCACTTTTGCCTTTTGAAGAAAACTGACAATTTATGTGTAAGAGAAATGAGAACTGACTTTAATTTCTGACACCAGGCTGTTATCTGATAATTCGGAGGAATCAAATTTGTCAAGTGAAAAAAGACACCTTTTTTGCGTAGTAAATTGTCAGGTTATGTAGGTCTACACTGGAAACAAATTGGCTGATGTAACATTTAAAAACGTACTAGTGATTTCTAGCAATTTGAAGTTAACAGAGTAATTGTTAATAGATTTTTCTTTTAAAATCTCAATACTTATGTTAGCACACAGGTTATGGAGATTATGGCCTGTCCATCACTAAACGTTTTTTTCTTTGATCCAGATTCCACCTAGAGAGAAGCACTGCATGACTTCTTCAAGACCTTCAAAATATTACAATTCCTTTAACTCTTGATTTCAATGATCTAAACATTATAAGTTAACCTTGGTATTACTATGGGTTCTGTTTAGTAGATTGACTATTCTAAAAGGTATCACATAAATGTACCTTGATATCTATAAACTAGCTAAAAGAAATCAGTGTTTTTGAAGGGTAGTAAAGGTCTTAACACTGATTCAGCATTACTGAAACCAGGTTTGAAAGCAATGGTTTGCCTTTTCCTCCTATTATGCACTAATCTGTCAGTTTTGCTCAGTAGAATCTTGACGTGGCACTGTGTGAAAATACATATTTCTCACTTTTTTGTGGCACCAGCATTGAAGTAAGTTTAGCTTTGATTTTTTTTGCATGTAAAATTCTTCACACAGATCCTTGGGGAGCTATGCAGTCATAACCAGACATGATCCATGATACTTTAGGAAGATAAGAAATATTAGCAGAGTTAATAAACAAAACTGTTCCACATTGTAGTCTTTTACAGTGTCTATTCAGTGATGTTTTATGATATATTCACTAGCTATCCTACCTAAGCTTTGCTTAGAGGCAGGCAGGCTAGTCAAGAAAACAACAGCATATCATTTTGGTACTCGCAGCCACTGATGTATAAGGGTTTACAGTATATATTTGTCTGAAGTAAAGGAATGTTTATAAATTCTGCAATTTTTGCCTTATCTGCAGAAAGATAGCATTTTTTTAGCTTAAATGCAAAAAAATCCTACTGATACCTTTTTTTTTTTTGTCAGTCTATTATTTTTTAAAATTCCATTTAATATCTTGGCCAGAAAAAAAAAAAAGCCTGAAAGCAATGCCTGTAACAGATCAAGGCCAGCAATTACCAAGCTCTTGGAAAGGCAATTATGCCTTGTGCTGGGCCTGTTTTTCTCTAGCAGTGATATATCAACTCAGATCATCACAAGTAACTGAAGATTTATTTTCTAACATTACTGTTCTTCCCTTTGTTTGGCTTCATTTTGGTTTGTCCTGAGGACCCAGGCTCAAACTTCAATAACAACTACAGCACCTGCAACTGTTCATCTCAGCTTCTTTCTCCTACAAGAACAATGAAATCCTCAATGTTGAATACCATTTAAAAACTGTTAACAGAAATTGTCCTTAGAAACAGAAAGGATGTTGGATCTTGGGATAAAGGATGACATCATAGGTCTAGACCTGAAAATCACTCCCCTTCCACAGTTTAGTGTAGCACAATATAATATGTAATATACAATATGTGTAATATTTTCTGCTAGGATGTGAGATCTAAGCAGAAATGGCAGCTATGCCTTCCTCTGGAAATTAACATACAGCAGGAGATACAGAATCCCTAATACTGTGTAATAATAGTTATATTCCTAGCTCAAGCTGCTGAGTCGAGTGTTCTTGGATAACATGGTCATGCCATCTGTTCTCAATGGTATCAGTAGCAGTTTAGAGAAATAAGTTTGTGTATGTTAGAATTGGCCTTAAAGCATTATAACCTGTTGGTGGTGTATTTTGATTCCTACACAATCCCTAGTGGCATGATGTTGGTAATATATAGCATTGTATTCTCAAGAACTGGATTGTAACTGCAGAAACGGAAGAGAAGAATCCAGTCAGAAGAGCCCTAATGAAAATTGATTGTAGAGACTGGGGGATAGAGATATAGTATATCTGTTCAGCAGGAAACCTAGCTGTAGTCATTTTTTTCCTCCTTTTTCATACAACTTATAGGCCAGAAACAAAGATAAACACAGATCTCTGGATCCAGAGGAAAACTAATACTCTATTTAGTGTGCCAAATTTTCTGCTGGTGTATCTTGATATATCTCAGTTGACTTTAATAGAGCTTAGCCATTTTTCACCAGCCAGGAATTTGGTCTATAGTAGCAGGAAAAGTCCTCAGTGAACTTGCTGTATGCTTTCATTTTTATTCTTTTGTATAA
The DNA here is from genome assembly GCA_013397725.1 of Rhagologus leucostigma. Lineage (NCBI taxonomy): Eukaryota > Metazoa > Chordata > Aves > Passeriformes > Rhagologus > Rhagologus leucostigma. Next base: position 1,111,437 of record VZTD01000435.1, on the reverse strand, counting down.
TTGGAATTGACATATACCTTTATGAAAATCTAGGGAAAGTTTTAACGTAAAAGGATGTCAATTTTCTGATTAGTTGCATGAAAGACAGAAATTTCCTTTAAATACATGTTAAAAGAAAATTGCAAGGTGGGCAGTGTTTTTAAAGAGTTTTAAGTGATGTAGCTCTGAATGCTCTTGAATTCTGCTCTTTCTTTTGAAATCAATGAGAAAGTTTATTTACCTGTCTCAAGTGGAAGTGTGGCAATGTCTTTAATGTCTAGATACATTGCTTCTGATTTTCTAGGTGATGCTGCACTTGTTCGTCTGTAACAAAGCCACAAAATAGTAAATCCCTGACCAGAAAAAAACCAAAGAAGTACAGAGTACACTGTACCACTGTTAAGATTACAGAACCGTCCTTTAGATATAGACTCCTTAGTATATATAAATTCTGTGTAATATGCAAAAGCCATCAAGGAAGTCGAATTGATTTGAATTGTTATAAAGTTATGCTCTTTTTTATACATACATGGAATTGTCTACTTTTTTGACTTTCATAAATTTTAAAGAGAAGAAATACTTGAATATGCTGGTAGGTAGAAGAACATATTCCTGAGTAGGCAGGCAGTACATGTATAAGAAAGACCTCTAGCAGTGGAGGGCTGATAAGAAGCCAAATATACTCCTGTAGGTGGGGTGGGCTGAATCAATAGAACAAGAGAAGACAATTGGAGTGAGGGCATCCAGAGTTTTGAAAACATGAAAAAAATCAATTTTGCATTGTATTTCCAGAAGGACAAAAAAATGGGATGATTATGTACCTATCCACTAAATTTTGTGTATTTATTTGTGGAAAATAGATTGTTTCTGGCTCTTGATTTAGTTGACAAAATACTCAATAGATTAACTTTTTTCTACATTCAGCGCTGAGTTTTCATTTGAGGTGGGAGTATTTACAGAGTTTCTGAATCTTGTCAAGTCTGGATTGCATTTTGTGCTGAAGAACGGCGTGAAACATCCAAAGATTTTTAAAGTAAACAGTCAAATTTAAAAACCAGCTCATTAGTGTATCTACACAGTTTAGGCAATTCTCAGTCAGTAGTTGAAAGTGAGGTTTCAGGATCATTTTTTTTTGACACAAATGCTCTTCAATTACATTTTGTTTGTTTTCACTGATTGAAGATCTTTTCCAGGTTTTCAGCAGGAAATAGTGGGGAATTGTTGCAAAACTAGAAAGGAAGGCCTTCTTGGATGGCTAGCTTACCTCAGATGTTAAAACATCTCCCTCAGATGTCAAAAAAAGAAAATGTACTTTCATCTCATTTGTAATTGGATGTCCAAAAAGTTTAATCTTAAAGTATGAATGTCTTCAAAATTTAAAACTTAGAAAGTCAAAGCATGTAAATAACTCTCAAACCCTGCCACTTTGAGCAAAAGGAGGTAAAAGTTATTGAAATTGAAGACAACAGGAGTACAGATATTTTGTTATCCAGAAACGAGAAAAGGGTGCTTACCTTCTACTGCTATATGGAAAAGTCAAGTTTGTTGTGGAGGATAATAAAGGAAGTAGAAAAGACTTTGAGAAGTCTAAGACAGAAGTCCAGAAGGAGATTTTTACTGGCATGATAAAGGCTAAAATAATGACACCTCTGTAACATAAAATTGCGTGATGGAAAAGAAAAAGAATTATTAATGATTGAGCAGTAGATTTCATCTTACCAGGAAATAATTACTAATGAGAGTGAAGAGATTTAGAGGTTGTATAGTGTCAGATTCTCTGGCATTTTTTTTCGTGTAAACAGAGTCAACTTTAGCATCTGAATCAAATTTAAAAAAGAACCTTGTTTTGCAGAGTTAAATTTATTGAAGATATTGACTAACTTCAGGGTTGTTTTGGAAATGTATACAAGCTAAGTATGGTTTTCTGTAGACATGTTGTAATACTTAATGACAGCTAAGCATCATGGTGAGTGGCATGTTAGAAAAGTTGGAGATAAATGGATTGCTTCAGAGATGCACAAACTATTAGTTGAGCACAATAATACTGACAGAGGGCATCTAGATAAATGTCCAAGCAGACATCTTTCCTCTATCCCCTTTTCCTCAAGGTCTAGCATCTAGCATCCCCTCTTCACAGAATCAATTTCTGCTGCAAAAGACCTCTGAGGTCATGGAGTCCAACATATGACTGAAAGCCACTGTGTCGACTAGACTATGGCACTGAGTGCCATGGGCAGTCTACCCTTAAACACTTCTGGGGACAGTGACTCCGCCACCTCCCTCAGCAGCTCATTCTGATATCTAATCGCCCTTTCTGTGAAGAATTTCTTTCTGGTGCCCAACCCAAACCTCCCCTGGTGCATCTTAAGATTATACCTTCTTGTCCTATTGCTAGTTGCCTCCTCATATGACTTGTGCTCCAGACTCTTCACTGTGGGTGCTGAAAGCTTGGTCACAGGGAGATTTTCCAGCATCCTACCAGCATCCATGAGAAAGCGAGTATTTTCACATGAATGATGGCCGAAAAACAGTTAGAGGTTTTGTAAACTAACTTCTTTATCTAGCAGGTGCAAGATGTTTTGCAGTATTGTTATTACTAACTGAAGAATTGTTTTGAAATGGGTGTTGTAGAATTTAGCCAATCATTCTGAGAGGTGGATGGTCAAAGAACCAATAACCTTATGCCATTCTAGTGAGCTATGAGATATAAACCCATCTGTATATCAGTAAATAATTCTACTATTCCACTTTTCCAGAACTTGAGCCTGTGTCATTCCTCTCTGTCCCCGCAACAACAGTGACACTTTACCAGCTTCTTTGCCCTTCTCTGGACATGCTCCAGCACCTCAATGTCCTTCCTGAATTGAGGGGCCCAGAACTGGACACAGCACTCAAACCTCAGCCTCACCAGTGTGGATTAAAGGGCAAGAATTAGGAAAGTGATGGCCACACTATTTCTGGTACAATTCAGGGGGCCATTGGCCTCCTCAGCCACCTGGGCACATGGCTGGCTCATGTTCAGCTGGCTGCCAACCAGTAGTCCCAGGCCCCTTTCTGCTGGGACACTTTTCAGCCACTCTTTCCCCAGCCTGTAGCTCTGCATGAGGTTATTGTGGCTGAAGTGCCGGGCTTGCCACTTGGTCTTGTTGAATCTCATACTGTTGGTCTTGGCTTATCAATCCAGCCTGCCCAGGTCCCACTGCAGGGCCTTCCTGCCCTCCAGCAGATGGACACTCCAATCCAACTTGGTGTTGTCTGCAAATTGACTAATGTTAGACTCAATTTCCTCATTCAGATCATCAATAAAGGTACTGGACAGCTCCTTCTCCCTTGACTCATGCTGTGGAAGGGTCTCAGAGCTCATGAACAAGATTGGTCTTGTAGGTACTTAAATCAGAAGATGTGTTCCAGGACCACGTGTAATATCATCCAACTTCTAACTGAGTGCCCACACCCTAGATCAGACTAAAGCTATGCCAAAGTAACTCCCTCTCATTATCAGCTGTTTCACTCCACAGATTCACTTCTGTTTGGCTGTACTACTTGTTAATGTAGACCACACTCAACCATCAGCTTAGTAATGTGCCATATGCTTCTCTTTCACCACCCAGAAATGGATGAAACATGATTTATACAGATCAGAGGGAGAAGAGAGTAAATCAGCATGAAGTCATTCAGTTGAATGTTTCATAGTAACAAAAATATTTATGCCAAGTGAATCCTTGTATTAATATTAATATCAAAACAATTTTAAACATGGTCTTGTATCTGAAGATCTTTTCTTCATGCAGCTAAGAAGATGCTAACAAGCATCTATAGGTCTACAAACACATAAGTTTTTAGAAACACAAGAAAATATCCAAGATTCTGTAGTATGGTACAAATGCCAAATTATAACAAGATTTAAAGTTAATTAGATAGTTAGTATAGTGCACCGAAGGATTTTTTTTCTTTTCAGCGCAGCAGAAATACCGGCTGTGCAGTGCTGTGTATGATTTATTTATAGGCTGCTAATGAAGACATATCTAATCATCATAATTAATTGGTATTTTAGTGCTTTGGGGCCTAATCACAGAAAATTTCATATGTTGGCTCAAACAGATCTTAGCTGGGAGGCAAAAATTCAGAAGAAAACTTGATTTCTCTTTGTTCAAGTTTGCTTTTCCATTGAGCTTAACTACTGTGTGGTGATTATAATTTAACCCTGAAAACACAGCATATGTTAAAATGCTGTGAAAATGAGCTAGGAGAGGGTGATTTGCTGGGATAGTGTTACATGACAACCGTTTCCTGTTTGCTGTGGGAATTTGCTTTAGTCAGGTCTGATATTAACCCTGTTTTATCAGCACTGAATCAATAAAACAGCCCACTATTTTTTGTAACTATCCACACAATTTCCTGATTTTTCTTATTATTTTGTATGCTAAACTCACATATATAAAAAACCCCATGAAACATCATATAGTTCTGTAGACTTGCTGTTCACTTGTGTATTTGTGCCCACATTCCCCATCATTCTACTAATGGTCAATAGATATATATTATGAGTTAATAGTCTGCTTTCATTTTAACTGCTGAAAATAAAGTACATTTTATTTCATATGAGAACAATTCTTCACAAGTATTATAGAATTAATTCATGTTCTCGGTTTTAAATAAATGTGTACATATAAATACATATAGTGCAATATGGAAATGTATATATGTATATAAATACTCTTTGGTTCCATGAATATAACTCCTTGTTCAATTTTTCAGATATGACTGATGAATATACCATTTCATACCCATGAAATGAATACTCCCACCTTCCTGTGTTGTCGATGACGTGGGTATGATAGGCCTTCATTATAGCAGCAATAGCACTTTCATTTTTGGCTAAAATAGCAGCTCCAAAAAGTAACTGCAATAATCATCTTCCATCTCGCCAGATATTGACTACTGGGCTAGAGGAACTGTATGCTCTTTGTGAATGTACATTATCATATAGAAAGTAATAGATTGTATTGCTTTTTTCTTTTTATTTTTTAAAAATAATTTAAACTCCCATGTCTTCTACTAAATGTACTAACCTGTACTGGTACTACAAATGGTATGTAACAAAATAATTCTACTAGATTCTTCCTTTGATGTTTATCCCTCAGCCTTTGTCAGTTTTTTTTCTCCACATTCCAGAAAAAGCAATTTTATTTAACAGTTTCTCAGTGTATATCTCCTGTCTCTATTACATTTCATGAATCTGAATTTTCAAGGAGGACATTTTCCCGAGTATTTGTGATTGGCATGGGTTGTCTGTTTTCAAATGCTAGGAAGCAATCTTGATAGCTGTAAAATACTTTGTCCTGTTTTGAATGTTCAGGAATATATTACGAGAAGTGGCACACAGTGTAAGGAGTCTGGCAGAAACCCCTGTGTAAGGAATCCTGGAACCTGAGCTCAACACCCTCTCCTCCCAAAGCACTGACACTATGAACTGTATGAAAGAAGAATGTCCATTAGTTGTTAATTCTACTAGCAGCAATTCTATGAACCATTTCTAGGCTTCCAGATGAGGCAAAGGTCATTAAATACTTCCCTTACTTCCAGTAAAGTGCTTGAACTCAAACAAACCCATACAAAGATGTTCCAGTGCAGTGCTTAAATGGCATGCATACCATTCCAGCTAGTGCACTTTAAGTGTATCATATGAACCTAATTAGGTGCCCCTATGAGTAATCTATCTCTGCTTGGACTTAAACAACTGGTTTCCTATTACAAAGAAATAACTTTATTTCTCTTGTTCAAAGAGAAACACTTTTAGCTATTTTTGAGTGTCCCATCTAAGTTCCAAGATAAAATTATTTGAACTATAAGTACCAGTGCTACTCCATTCTTCAAGAGGAGGAATGGGAAAAGACTGCATGATTGAGCTGAGCCTACTAGGAAACCCCAAAAAAGCCCATACCTAAACAAAAAACCAAACCAAAACAAAAAAATAAACAAAATCCAAACCACGAAAAAAGAAAAAAGAAAACAAACACACCACAACCACAGGGACACAGTTAAAAGTAGCAACACTTATATCATCCTTTCAGGTTCCAGACATGAGCTGGTAAGGCCATTAATACTACAGTTTATAACAGATGGCCGTTCTTGCTTGGACATACACATACATCATCAAATTTCCCTTTGAGTTTCACCCTCTTTAATTCCCACTGAAGTCAATAGGAGTTTCATCTGTGTAAAGAAGAAAAGAAATGGACATGCAGGGATATTTTTCCTTTGTCTTAAGTGATGTATTGTTAAATGTAGGGATAAACACAGAAAGGAAAAATGTCATTGGGACCAACTCACAAAGAATTTTGTTTAAATCCTAGTGAGATAAAAGTCAATTGATATTTAACTTTCTGAAGGTTAAAACCTTCAAGAAGTTCTCTAATGAAACTAGCAGTAGAAAACTTGTCAATAGATATTCTATATCTACATTGCTTTGTCTAATGTTATATTCTTTGAGGATCCACAAACAACAAGGGTCCATTATCTATTTTCCTGCACTTCAGCATACAAGGACAGTCAAATTAAGTGTATCTGACCAGGCATCTGAGGAAATTATAAATTTTGAGAGTAAGTCTTTTAATCATTTCTTTTGTTGTTTAAACCAAATCACCACCAACCAAAAAACACAAAAAAACCCCCTCACAAAACTGTGAAAGAACTAAAAGTCTTTTTAAGGGGACATAACTTCAGCTTGAGATGACCCTATAGAATACTTTTGATTTTTAACTAGCTTAGAGACACAGGAAGAAATCTATTATTTCATGCATAGTTTACTTACCAACGTCATAAAGGCAGAAATATTCCCCTGTGGAATTTGATATATGATGATCTGGGTTGTAAACCTATTCTGACTAATCATGTTTATTCTGATTGATTGAGCTAATTGAAAAACAGCACAGATATTCCCTGTAGGTGCATTTTTCTCTTATTATATTTGTATGATAATAAAAAAAGGATGTTTTCAATTCTCAAAAAAATAATTATCTTTGTTCTTCTTAGCCTACCAGAACAGATTGCATGTCTGAATGTTATTAGTCTAACAGGTAAGCAATCTGTTTTCAGAGTTTGACCATACTAAATTTAACCATTAAAGGCCTAAATATATATTTGGAATGAGGTGTTCAGCATATCATTCTTAATGCCAATAAATGATTTTTTCTTTGTTCCCCTGAGTGATGCTATCTGTATCTACTTTGACAACATTGCCTGACTGCAAAAATTGTTCTCAGCCTTCTCACTGGGACCACCACTCACCTCATACATTTAGTGATGTTACCTACTCTATTTCCTTGACTCTCAGAGTATGCTGAAAGGCATCTGTTATAGTGACCATCATACTTAATGGCAGCTGTGCATCTATGCCAGAGAAATGAGGAAAAAGCTTGAAATAACCTTTTATGAAGAATCAAAAAAATACAAGCTGAAATATTAGGCTTAACTCCAAAACTGGTGCAATGACTTCCGCAGAAACAGCACAGCATTGCCTTCTTATTTATAAGATACTGCAATACTGAGAGCTATTCTTATACAGAAAAAAGAAAAAAAAAAAGAAAAAATGAAGTGGAGATTAGTTTTTCTTAGGTTTCCTTAGGTGTTCAATACAGAGGTGAATGAACTTAAAAGTTTTAAAGGCCAGAGAAAATGAGCATCAGAACTTTTGGATGATTATCTAGCATGTAACTGACTGCAGTTTAGATTTCAGGTTTAAGATGTTTTATAGGTAGTTTGCCTCATAGAATTTTAAGTACTGGGTCTTCTTATTTTGATAAAATGTAGGGTATAGAAAGATGTTTAAAATGTCAAAAAAAAGTAAAAATACTAAAAGTGTTAAATCTTACATTCAGAAACTACAGTAACGTAAAGAGAAGATAACTGACACATCACTAAGGCTAGTAAACTAGTTAATGGAACGTAAATGTATTTTTCTCCGAGGAAAAATGAAGATGAGTAATATCTATTGTAAAACTCCTATATAATAATTGGAAGGAAGGAGCCTGTACCTCCACATTGATAGACTTTCCATGATGATATAACTTTCAGTGCATTAAAATTGTGTCATGCTCAGTGGCTTAGTTTATAAAGATATCAGGGGAAGCCAAAAGAACAACCAAAATATATGAAAACTTTCTGAGATCAACATTTACTTTACAGCCTTGCAGAATTCTTAATTTAGCAGCTCTTTCTATCATTTTAGTTCAGCTGAACCCCTGAATTGCCTTTCAAATTTTGGTTCCAGTCAAATACATTAAAAGTGAAACCATAGATTGAAGATTTAATTTAGCTCTGAATTTCTTTCACGTAATTGGCCACAAGTATTCTTAAGAAACATAAGAACAAATGTGGGTTTGTACAAATTTGTACTAGCTGAGGAGGACAAACACATACACACAAACATAATTCTGAATTGTAACAAAAGAGAAAAGAATTATTTTTCAAAATTATGTCCTAGAATATAATGTCATATCTGAAGCTTTGCAAGAATTTCTTCCAAAAGATTCCCATAAGTCTGGGTGTGTGCAAGAACTCACATCAACAGTGTTCATACAGCCATCTTGAAAGTTTTTGGGAACTTTTGGAATCATTCAGGCATGGACTAGGAAAAAAATTTTGTCACATAAGTGATCAGAAAAAGAACATTAAGTGTAGCAATAGCTGAGCATTTCTTAACAGGTCGCAAGTTGTCCCATTTCACAAAAACAAAGAAATAGAATTCCTAGAATCACCAGTATGAAACGGTACTCTAGCCAAAACTTTGGTAATATTCAGCATCAAAAAATATCATGATTGACAGAAACCTACTGTTCTGCAATCCCTATAAATGTTTTTCTTTATCCGTGAGTATCACAAGGAGATTTGAACCAAATAGTGGGATATTTTGAACACTAAGGAGAAAGCAATTTCTATTGTTTGATGGAAAGTGCAATTTTACAAGGCTACTCAGTGGCTTGTCCCATCCCTTCACTGCATGCACGCCTAAATCACGATCGATTCTGACACATCCTTTACCAAATAATTATTGGTGAAACTTATGAATAAAAATCAGAAGCTATTTGGTAGTAGTCATATCACAGTACTTTTCAAAGGAATATGGTTTTGGTCCATTAAATAGCTTATTGACTTATTTCCTGATGATTATGATATAATGAGCAAGTGTTGCCTCATCATAAACCATATTGTTTTCTACTGCTTGTTAAACAGAAACTGTATTTGATCATGACCACCATTAGCTGGCATTTCTTACTAGTTATTAAGAGGAGCTGTAGCAAACTATTTTGCCCAATTTTTTTCTGACTGAAAGGATACATAGTGCAATAAAAAGAAGGCTTTTATATTCGTTTTTATCTGTTGATGTGCTGTTGATGATTTGCTCTAAAATGTGTAGACTGCATTGTTTTTCTCATCTAAAATGTAGTTATAAGGATAAAGCTAGTCATATCAGAGGATTTATTTGTCTTTCACGATTCTTTATGTACTTCCTGCATCTTCTCTCATGTGCAGTCTTTCCAAAGATTGAAGAGCTGGCTAAGCATACTCCATCTATTTTCTATTTTTCCTACGTCACCACAGTTTCATGGTGTTGTTTTTTGTTTTGCTTTTTTTTTCTCCGGAAAGAAAACTACTCTGGGGAAGATATTTTAAATGATTTGACTAAACCACAAAAAGTGTATAAAAAGGTAAGGAAAAAGAATGTCTATGTAACAGAATATCTCACTATCAAAACAGACTGAAGGATGTCCAGTTCTGGGCCCCTCCCTATAGAAAAGACATTGAGGCACTGGAGTGTGTCCAAGGAGAAACAAAGCTGGTAAATATCCTATGAGAAGTGGCTGAGGGAGTTGGGGTTGTTCAGCCTGGAGATAAGGAGGCTCGGGTGGGCTTTATCACACTCTACAGCTGCACGAAGGAAGATTGTGGCAAGGTGGGTGTCAGTCTCTTCTCCCAAATAACAAATGATAGGACAAGAGGAAATGGCCTCAAGTTGTGCCAGGGAAAGTTTAGATTGGATATTAGGGTTGTCAAGTACTGGAAAAGATTGACCAGGGAAGTGGTGGAATCAGCATCCTTGGAGGTATTTAAAAGATGTGTAGATCTGGCACTTAGGGATGTGGTTTAGTGGTGGACTTGGCTATGTTAAAGGTTGAACTCAATGACCTTAAGGTTCTTTTCTAACCCAAAAAGTTCTGTGATAATATACAACATTAGAAGAGAGAAACAACAATGTAGAATCATCAGTTGTGCAAATTTTTAACTTGTTTGACACTTCCACGTCCATATTTATTTAGTGACTCACATTCAACTTGACTAAACTATAAATGTCCTTCCTCTTCCTCGAACTGTTCGTCATTGGACTATTTCTTGATCATGATGGAAAAAGCCATTTTTCTGCTACAAACTCAGTTTAAACTCAATTCGAGTGCCACCATGGGTCTTACTATTTACGTTCTGTTTAATTGCGATGAGAATTTAAATTCTTTGTCTATCTGTAAAATAAAGTAATCTCTCTTGATCTATAAAGCTAAACCACTTGTCTATGTTTCTTTTCACATCCCAGTTACTTCAACATCTACTATATCAAAAGCAACACCATCCAACACCTGCTACTTCAGAATGCTGCTAAATCACTTTGTTATATATATCTTTGCATTCACTGGATCTGTCTACTAATTTTGGTCAAGCACTATGCCTCTCTCTACTTTTCACTGCATTCTTGACCTCTTCCTAGCCTGGTGAAGCATCAGTTCTTGATTCAAAGTTTGATTTATATTTTTATCACTTAAATGTAAATTTTTTGGTTCATTTTTAAACAGTATGATCCGTAATTTCTACTGCCACATCCTCAATGCTTGAGAGAATCTTTTCACATATAACTGCCAAACAACAGCATTGTCTTCCTTCTGCTGCCTGAATGATCTCATACTAAGTTTATTGCTTCTATCATACTTTCTCTTTCCTTGGAACTCACTCATTTAGCTGAGTGCATCTACTTTCTCTTGTTCTACACTCTGGTTGGCGGTTACTTGAAATAAGAAACTCCTTTTTGTTCTCTTAATATGTTCTCATAATGCCTAATACAGTTGTGTTAGAGATCTAAGAACAGGCTTGAAACTGCTGGATAGTGAACATGGCTAACAAGATGATGACTGGATGGTGGAAACTATATCACTTGCACTGAGAAAACTGCTGCAGAATTATTCACCTTAAACACTCCATATTTTGCATTGAAATCAGGCAGAAGCCCAGGGAAGCTCACCAGAGAGCTAACGTGCACTGTACATCAACAGAAGTTTTTTTTTCCTTTAGAAAAGGATATAAAGTTATGATAATATGGATTGTCATTTTAAGAGAAGGGTGATTTTTTTTTTCCTCCATAAATGGAGTGAATCCATTTGATTATGACAAAGCTAAACGTTCAGATATCCGTTCTGTGACCTTCAAAGGGGGCATGTCTCTCCTCTTGCACATGATCCTCTAAGATCAATTTTCAAAATCCTCTGAAAGTTAAAAATATTTCAGGTTCTTTTTCCAGGCAAAGAGGCTGTGACAGAAGGTAAAAAGGAGCACCCTAGGAAGGTAATTCAGTTATGTGCAAAGAACCACTTTATCTTTCTGAAAAGCAGATAAGGTTCCTAGCAGGAGAGGACCACATACTCTACAAGCCTTATGGGCATATGCAAGATCTCATTGCACCAGAAAACGTCTTGATGAAGTGCAATGTGCTCTTCTGTTAATTAAACCAACATCCTAATTAAAATACATTCCTTCAAATATAAAACAGTTTATGTGAGTACCCCCTAGGATGTCTCTGTTATTTTTTTCAATCTATTTAGTTTTTAGCATATTGAATTGAATGTATAATTAATTATAGGTGGAATTTAAAAACGCATGTCTAGTGAGTTGATTCTGATCTCATTAGCTATCACAGAGAATCCTGCAGGATCCTCCTTCAGACCATCATGAGTTTTTCCGCAGCGTGAAGTCTGAGAAATTCTCTTTTCTTTATGTGAAAACCTCTACAGCATGGAACCCTTGTGTCACCTCTTTTGCTTTGGTAAGCTTTTTTCCGACTTCTTTTTTTCCCTGCAAAGCCACACTGTCTGCCAATCCAACACCAACTTCCTGAGATATATCTCTTCTGCTTCCCTAAGTTTAGATAATACATACCTTACCTTACGGACGCAAATAAGGTATCCAGGCTGTCAAAGGAGAACTTCACAAACAACATAGCGATTCTCCTATGGGAAACTTCTAAAGACAAGCAAATGTTCTTCCATACCTTGGAGATTTAAAGGGGTGATTCAATGTTTTATCATTATGTTGACATACGTAATTTTTTTCAAAGTCTGTTAAGGCTTTAGGGAAATGGAATAGCGGGATTTGAAGAGGCCAGAACACTCATCCAAGGCATTGAACAAATGGCTTTTATTTAGACAGTACAAATCAAAGTAGATAAATAATGCTTAAAAGTACACATTCAATTTCTTTAGAAGGAACACTAGTATAGAAATCCCTTCCCCTAGTGTATTAATATCCTTTCATGTTTCATTGATATTGTTAGTGCATATTTATGACCACAAGAATGAATGTATTCTGTATTCTCACCTGCACCAATTTCTTCCTTTCTACATACAAGGGGGAACCCCCCCAAAAAAACCCCCAAAACCAACCAAACAAAAAAAAAACCCTGCAAAAAACCCAAAACCCACCAACCCTCTCCCCAAAAAATGAAGCAACCAAACAAAAATAAAAAAAAACCCCAAAACCCAAACAACCAAGCAAAACCCCCACAAAAACAACGAAAAAAAACTTGTTCCATGATAATTTCCATGGTTTCCAATGTCTTCCTTTCCCATTTAGGTTCTCCTAAGTCAAACAAAGAGGAGTTAAAAACTTTTCCGTGACAAAAGTCTTTTTCTTCCAGGCAGTTAGCTATTTTCACAAAGCTTGTGGAATCCTGTGGTCTTTGAGATATCTATCTCTCAGAATCTGTTGACACTGACCAATAATTCCAAAAGCTGCTGTTGAAATATTGTCCTGTATATACACATGAACATGCACCTGAATACAGACTCAATATCTGGTTACAGTTAGTAGATCTATTTAGGAAAACAGACAAAAAAGTTTCCTGAAATAAAATGAAATAATTAATAGTAATAAGGATTATAAACTTTTAAATTTTATGAGATAGTGTTTTAAAATATTTATATCATATACGTATATAAATATCTATTAAACATATAGATATCATATAGACACATAATATATTTTTATAATTTTTTTTGACATACATATAGATAATATTTTATAAGATTTTTACTTTAGTTATATTTGATGACCAGAAGATTTGTCATATAAAGAAGTAGGAAGAGTAGCACAGAAGGGTGAGCAAATCAGCTGTCAATACACATATTAATACAAAAAAAAAAATAAAACAAAAATAGATTCAATTAAACACCTCAGTGGCAATAGAATTTCTACCTCACAGGCAAAAGCATAATTAAGCGCGGAGGCAATATCTAGTTCCATAAATAGCTATCTATAATCATACACAATTGGCATGTCATTATTCATATTCCAGAAAGAACAAACAAGAATAGAAAGCAATAATAGTCTTATAGAACTGAGTTCCAAATAAGTAAGCTTTGCAATCTCTTCTTCCTCTCACTTTTCTCAAGTATGTTCATTAAAACTGACAACATCATGTGAAAAACATTTTTTTGTCTGTTCTCCATAAGAACAACATGAAGCATATGAAAGAATAGAACGGCCACAGTGCATCAGCTCCAAGTTAGAGAAAAATCAGCTGAATAGAATGAGAATTATCAAGAAAAGAATGCAGTTTTTTTGTTGTTTAAAAGAATTGCCCATTTTTCTACATCAGAGTAAATCAGTCCTTGTCTTGCATTGAACTGAAAGATGTGAATCTAAGAGATAACACAACCATTTGCAAACAGTGGACTCATCTGGTATATTCTTGATGGATGTAGTAATTAAAGGGAAACAAATAATGTCCCTGTCTTGCTAAAAATTGATTGATGTTTTACTGGAGAAAATGGGAGTTTTTTTCACTGATGCTTTTTACTTCATTATTCAACATTATTTTTTTAAATTTTCTTTAAGGTGCAAAATTACACTACATAACATACTACAATCCCAATGTCATTTGAGTTTATGTTTACCCATGTTGCCCAAACCTGTTCAAAATCTCTGGATTAGAGCTTGCAAATGTAGAGATAAGGATGGATGGGAAATCTTTCAGGGTGTGTGTTAGCTTGGAAAGCTCCCCAAGTCAGAACTGTATGTTGTTGGAGTATGTTTCCTTAGTTTATTCGGATGCCTACAAATGCATAATCTGAAGATGCAGTATAGTCTTCAGTGTTTGGTTTTGGTGACTTAATCTATGTTCATTTTAGAAGCTGGATTATGAGGTTTTTTATCTCTGTTTTGAGATTGAATTCAGATCAGTTATTTCCTGACCCACTCTGTGCAGATGATGTCACCATCTAACAGTTTTTTGTTTGTCTCACTTAGCACAAGTACCCAGAATCTTGAGGCAGATATTAAGACATGGTACATGGTATGAGCATACTCTCTAAGCCCTCAAAGATCTGATAGAAGCTCTTCAGAAGTTTTCAAAAACTATGTTGATGTGGAGTTGTCAGTGCTGTGTTAGTGGTTGGAGTTGATGGACTTAGAGGTTTTTCCAGCCTAAACTATTTTATAATTCTATGATAAGGGTTAAAGCAAACAGACAAAGCTGGATTAGGGTTATCAAACTGACTTCTGCATATTTGAACACGTGGTCTTCTACGTATTTGAACGTAGGACTGTGATTTCCAGCTCTGTCAGTCCTTTCTTCTCACATGTTGAAAACCTTGACTAGAATAAGTCTAAAGGTTGCGAGATGAGTAATGCCTTTTGTATTTTGAAACATAAGTATTTAAGACTATTGTCTCTGTCATATGAAGGTATATTATGGAGAAACAGAAAAGTAGCCTGGTGCCAGGGAAAAAGCAGTTACCAGCAGATGATGCATCTTTGTTGTCTACTTTAACCTGGGATGTTAGCTGCAGCCATCAAGGGGGCTGAACAGACAACTAGGAAACCATAATGTGACAGGCTGCCTTTTCTTCACATTTCTGCTTTGGGAAAGAGTGAATTTGACTCATTGGAAATACAGCCTTAATGGACTAAAGTAACTCAGTGCCCAGCGTCTGGCCTCCTCAGCCAACTAACATATTTCAACACAGAACTAATTAACAGCAAATAGAACATATCAGTGAATTCAGTGTCTTGCAAACTGAGGCAGTTCAATACAATGTGGAATTATTTTATAAAATTGTGCTTTGGGTTGATCCTGGTGCTGACCAAAACCACTCTATTGTTCCCCTCCACAGCTGCACAAGGGAGACAAAATACAATTAAAAGCTTAGGGGTTGAAATAAGGACAGGGGAGAGATTTCTCAGCAACTAGCATCATTGAGAAAACAGTCAACTTAGGGAAATAAATTTAATTTATTACCCATCAAAACAGAGTACCATAATGAGAAATAACCCCCAAATCTTAAAAACACTTTTCCCCACCCCTCCCTTCTCCCTGGGCTCAATGTTACTGCCCAATTCTTTACCTCCCCTCCACCAGTGGGGAAAGTGGATGGGAAACGGGGGTTGCGGGCAGTGAATTACACGTGTTTGCATCTGCTTTCTTCTTAGAGGGAAGACTCCTCACACTCTTCCCCTGCTCCAGTGTGGGGGCCCTCCCTTGGTGTGCAGTTCTTCAAGAACAGACTTCTCCCGTGTGGGTCCCCCACAGGGTCACAAGCCTTGGCAGAAAATCTGCTCCAGCATGAGCTCCTATTTCCATGGATCTACGAGTCCTGCCAGGAACCTGCTCCAGCATGGGCTTCCCACAGGATCACAGCCTCTTTCATGCACATCCACCTGCTTAGGTGTTGGGTTCTCCACAAGCTGGAGGGGGATGTGTGCTTCATCATGGAGCACCTTGGGCTACAGGGGCACAGCTGCCTCATCATGGTCTGCACCAGGGCCTGCAGGAGAATCTCTGCTCTGGCACCTGGAGCATCTCTTCCTCACTTCTTCCCTGATGTCCATGTCTGCAGAGCTGTTTCTATCACATACAGAAAAAAGGAATTACCTCCTAATGTTAATTAATATGTGTGTTTTTAAATAATTAAATACAATCATTTGTTGTCAGGAAAACATGAATTTACTGCATGTTCAGTCTGTTAGTCATTTTTCCCAAGTCCATAATTTTCCTAGCTATTTATAGAATATAAGCAAATGCTTACAGGCATGTTCTTTCTATCCTTTAAATCAAAGGAATGACAAAGTGAAATTATGCATTCTGGGCATGTATTAATTTGTATACTTTTTTAAAATTTTTAAGATGAATGAGGGAGGCACCACCCTCTGCTTGCATTTACATAAAATTAATTGCAAAATTTTGTAGAAGTTGTTTGCAAAATTAAGTAGAAGTTGTTTGTTTGATGTTTGTTTTATGGTGGTTGGGGTTCTTTTTTTTTTTCTGTTTCTGGAAGTAGTGTACTGTAAACAAAACAAGACTATATTTATTTTCACATTTCCTCATACCAAGGGACATGATGACGCATTGCTTTAGAGATGCATCTGTCATATTGAGCCACATAAAGTGACATGATACAATGTGACATGTTGATGAACAGTGTGACACAAGGTACATATTTCAATGTATCATTCAAGACAGAATTATAACAAGGCAAGTCCCAGATTTAAAAAGAACAGAGCTCTCTAGATTCTAGTTTCATTTTTTTTTCTTTCTAGGAACTATAGAGATTGCCTGAAACACATGCCCCTTGGTAGAATACTAGGATCATAAAATGAAAGACTATCCTAAGTTGGAAGGGACCCATCAGGGTCATATAAGTCCAGCTCCTGGCCCTGCACAGGACACCCCGAGATTCACACCATGTGCCTGAGAGCATTGTCCAAACACTTCTTGAACTCTGCCAGGCTTGGTACTCTGACCACTTCCCTGAGAGCCTCTTCCAGTGCCCAACCGTCCTCAGGGTTTCTAATATCCAACACAAACCTCCTTTGACAGAGCTTCAAACCTGCAGTAGTACTCTTGGATTAGTAGTACTCTATTTGCTAATGTTAATCACATGGGAAACAATTTTCTTAGCATGTACTTTTAGACTGGCTAAAAAAATGTCCACTGTACTGTTTAAATAGGAAAGTTGTTTTAAAAAGTTATTGAATCTTGTTCGGGTTCTGTGTGGTATCAAATTGTGAATAATGTAGGCAGAAAGAAAAGGTAAATTTATTTGAGGAGAAAACCATGCAGAATTTTAGCTGACAGCTGTTGCTTATGAGAATGCATTTCTGTACAGCAGTTACTGTACTGTTATTACTGGGCTGTGTTAGACTTATGATATGTTTGTATGCAGAAGGAGGACAATATTGGCTACTTAAGCAGAAAGGTTTATTCACTTCTAAATTGCTTGAACTGTGCTTACGTGCTGTAAACAGGGCCATAGGCGAATGTATACTAGGAGTTAAAAGATGTATAATGCAACTTTAAGAAGAAAAGTCCTTCTCATGTTTATTTTTAAAATTTATTTACTAGGTTTCATAGTTAAACAATGTAGTTGCAAGATAGAAATTATAAAGCAGAGAAATTATTTAGCATTGCTAAATGGGATTCAGAGATAATATGAAAAAATATAAAAATAAAGAAAAACAAAGGAATCTTGTCATGAAAAGTTGCAGGAGCTGCAAAAGAAAATGCGCATGCTCAGTGCTCATAGAATCTTAAGAGAAGAAAGAGCAGAGGACAAATTAGGATATCTCCATATGTTCATATTGTATGTTTGGCCCCTCATCTGAACGCACAAGTCATCTCTTTATTCACATATAAATCCCCAGGATTCTCAAAGAAGCCAGCTTTCTTGGATATTTTCAGGCTTCTCCCAAATATACTGTGTGATAATGAGGGATGAAGAAAATCAGGTCACTGACAACACAGAGATGCTGAAATTTGCCTGTGCTTGATTACTAAGGCCTTGTACTAAGGCCAAATACAAGTTTTGATATAGTCTCAAGGGAGTCTCACCACTTACCTTCATTGATTTCAAACTGAATTCTCTTTTATAACTGGTTCAGATTAGTAATTCAGCCTTTCTAGGAAACAGATGAGTCCACACAGAAAGATTTAAGATAGTTTTTAATGAGCACAAATACTGGTATACAGTGATTACACAAAAGAAAAGGAAATAACTTGTTTTATTTTCTCCCTTCTCCATCATCTCTAATATTGGTTCTGTAGCCCCAGGTGCAGGCAGGATGCTTTGGACTCTATTCTCAAAGTCAGCAACATAAAGAAAGAAAACCAAAACCAGACCCCACAAAACCCCTATGATCCTCCTTTGACACTCAAATTCAGTCTGTAAGAGTGAAAATCAAGATCCATTGAAGTTAATGGGAAAACTTTTACTGACTATAGTAAGGCCAAGATTTCATTTTCTGTATAAAGAAAAAAATTATATTTTGCTCTATTTCTTTCCCTAACCTTATTAAACAAGGCATCATTGTAAATGCTGAGGGTTAATTTATGCAGTTTCAAGTGATACAAAGCAGTACAGAATTTGACTCATTCTATAAATGGGAATGAAAGTAGTGAACTGCATGTGAAATGGAGCTAGCATTGAAGAATAGTTGATTATCAATAATTATGATGCCTATGATGAGTACTTTGACTTTTACAGTTCCCTGCAATTTACATGATTTAGATGTATAGAAGAAATGAAACAAGAGCTTCAGCCTATTTGGGGAAATAAAATTTTTTAAAAAAGAGTAGAACCAAACCTTCATTTCTCGAAAGAGCAACTAGACTGCATTTGAGAGCCATCAACACTATCAGCATTTAAAAGACAAGGAGACAGTGAGAGTAAAAATAATGTGATAAAACAATTCACAACTAATATCAGGAAAATTGAAATTTCAACATTGTTGTCACTCTACTGACTGAGTTGAAGAGGTGAGCTGATGTGGGGCTTTTTTTAAGCTGTGATTGGCCTGCCAGCATGGATTTGTGTTGTCATGCTGAGGGCCCCTCTAATAGCCCAGAGGTAGCAGGTGGCTGCTGACTTACAGAGGCTTGCATCTATTTTATTATTTGTTGGCTCTTTTATCCCTGACAGATTCAAACACAAATAAATTCAATCAAGAAGCTCTACCTTTCTATGATTCCATTTGGTACCTGTAGCGAGCTGCAGCACATTTCTGAAATAGCATGACAACAGTCCCAGTGACGTGACTAGAGGTAAACAAGATGTTTTATATCCTGAGTGGTGATGGCTGGGCATCTGAAACAAGGAAGAAAAGAAATACAAGTTTCTTGTGGATTTAACAATGGGGAAAAACAGTGCACTTTAGGACAGAGGCCTTAGAAATTTTTCCTTGGAAATCTAAAGGTGCAAAATAAAGCAAACTACTGTTTTGAGTGAAAGTCGAACAACAGTATTTTGAAAACTGAACCCAAAATAATTAAGTGCAATTGTTGAGAATATAACCACTTGGTACAAAGTGGTTACACTGTAAGTATGCTCCTGAGTTTCCACATCCTTCACCATATGGAAGCTGAAAGTATCTTTCCATCACTTTAATGTTACTAAGAGATCATCATCCCTATCAGTGGTGAAAAGTTGATTGCTATGTGATCCAAAGGAGTTTACTAAGTCTGAGTCAATCTGTGAATGTCCTTGCCTCAGGTCTTTGGTGAATGCTGCATATCTCTGAGGTTAGTCTGTCACAGGCTGTCCCAAAACCTGAGGTCTGCTGAAAAGTAATTCTCCTTTGGAGGGCAAGTGTACAGGCATCCTACTTTTATTCTACTCTAGTAACAGAGGCTCATTTTTATGAAGTATATTCAAAATTGGTTGAATGTGAATGTTAGATTTTTCCCACGATCTGGATTACTTTTATTTTGTAGAGGTAAATGCCCCTAAATAGGAAGAAAATATCAGCTAGTAAATATTTTTAAATTTTGTTTTACTTGTCCTCTTCACAGAAATTTTTGAGAATCTGACAGTAACTGTTGAATCAAGGTAAAGTTATCCTTCATCCCATTTACATTTCACTTGGATTATAGGATGATGTATATAACATGAAAGTACAATTTTCAAGAATTGTCTACTCAGTCTGAGGCAATCACTCTTCCACCGTGTGTCAGGGCTGAGAGATTTTAAGGCATGTTCTTGTTCTGGTAAAATGCATTTCTGATTAAATGATTCCACTAACTTTTATCCAGGAAGCAGTATTCCAAATTCCTATTCAGTCATTTCACCATATTGCTGAATTTCTCTCATTTTCCATCAGTTGAAAGGAATAGATAGATGGTACATCATTGATTCCACCTCACATGACCCTGACCTAATTTTCCCTTTTCTCCCTTCATTCCTCTGCAAAGAGCAGGAGTGATGTTAGGACATTCAGGTAATTTCCATACAGTCTCCTCCTGCACTAAATCTTCATGTTTCTCTCAAAAAACCCTCAGAAGTTCAGAAGAGATGGAAGCAGAGAAAACTAGCATCAATTTAAGCATGTGTCGTAAAGCAAAAACATTGAGCTTTCTCAGTGAGCCAAAGCACAAAACTTGGAAGCGACCAGCCCCTGGGATTCAAATGCAAGACTCCCAACAGTTGTTTTTCTCTCTTTCCCAGGAGTCTCCTCATACAAATGCCTACTGTATCTTCAAATTTAGCAGTAAGTTTGTTCTACTTCCTTGCTATTTCAAAACACTCATCATGGAGTTAGTGATAGTCAACACCTTTCTAAGACTTTGTGTCTTGAATCTTTTGTGGTATTATTTTTCTGTAAATATTTTTCTTACCTTGTGGTGAAGGCTGCCAAGTTTTATCTGTCTTCAGAGTTTCACACTGTGATGTCCTGCCATTCAGTTCATGAGTCAGCACTTCTCTGTGCTATCAAACCTTGCTGCATCAAAAATAAAGTTTCATATAATTTTGAACTAAACAGTGGAAATTCCTCAACAAATATTTTAGGCTCTGCAAATTACAAATTGAGTACCTTTTTTTGTTTTCTGTGTTAGTGGTCTGACCTATCAGTTGCAATCAATGAAAGGTTTCAAGAGAAGACTCACCTGTGTCTCTACTGAGTGGCAATTACAGGTAAATGCAAGCATAGGGTGGCACAAATACTCAAGTTCAGCCAATTAAAACTCAATTTAGAATCCAGGGGCAGATTACAGAGTAGAGGCTAAGCAGGTTTATGCTTTCCTTTTCACAGATAATTTCACAAAGTCCTAGGAATAGCCGTGGACCATTGCCTATACTCTGAACTTTTTCCTTTAAAACAAAATATGTCCCTGAACAGGGATAGCACAGGGTAGTAAAAGAGAAAATAACTAGATTTTGTGCCACTTCTACATATGGAAGTTCCTTTTCCTATTTAGCCTTTTTTGACTTATTTCTCAAAAAAACCCACACAAAACAAAACAAATGAAAACAGCAAAAAACCCCAAACAAAACCCTCCCAAAACAACCAAAACTGACATATAAATTTCATTATTTAGTGCAGGTATATAGCCATATATGAAAAAAAATGACAACTGAGGACAACTTGTCTCAATAAGGAAAACAAGAATCACACACTTACATATATATCTATATTTCTCACCAAAAAAAGATATAATTTGGACAATGCTTCAGAAAAAAAAGCAAAAAAA
>VZTD01000435.1:1042502-1089651 GCA_013397725.1 Rhagologus leucostigma | reverse complement strand
AAAAAAAAAAAAAAGAGAGATTATTGATACAGAATAACTTTAAAAGATTTAGAGAACTTTATGAATGACTCAGACCAAATGTGCCAGTCCAGAAAAGAATAAGCTAATTGGTAACAGTCCTTGTAAACACAGGTGTGCTATAATGTCCATTGTTCTATCTTTCAACGATTTTGTTCTTTCATATCTACACATTTAGCTATAAAGTACTGCTGAAGAGGAAATTGGAAAAGAGGTTATTTCAGCTGTACTTGATTCAAGGGGCTTGGATTTAAGTTCCCAGACTTGGATAACTTTGGTTCATTGACTCTGGGCTTCAGACTTGCATCAGCAAAAAGGAGGTGGTAAATCTGTAACTCACAGAAATAAAATGCACATTAAATGTTCCCAGCATTTCACAAGCCTGCTAGATGCTAGCACAATAAATGTCGTGGAAGACCTAGAAATAAAGTGTTTAATGAATGACTCATATCCTTGTCTTCCATAGTATCCTCTCTCTTTATCCCAAGTAAGAAATCTAACCCAATTAATTTGTTTAATGTTTCCAAACACATCTGGGAAAATTATATTTGCTCTCTTTGCCCTCTTCTATAAAATGAATGCAGTTTGTGTAGCAGTCACTTCCAATAGGATAAATTCAGACAGATGCCCTCCATGTATACCCACAGAAAAGTGTACTTAGTATCTGTGTGATGAGAGTGACTCTGAATATTCACACTGTAACAAATTTGAATGCAGTGTTTTGCTGTTTGTTTTTTTGTTTTGTTTCTTTTTGCAACTAAATACTTAGGGTTCCAACCACAAATATTTAAACTAAAATGAGCTGGAGACATAGTTTTAAAGGTAGACTATGATAAATGCTTCTAAGTATAATCATGTCTTCACAGAAGCATTTTTTCTAGTTTCTTTGTAAGAGAAATGTAACCACACCAATATATCAGGAACTTTGGTTACTAAAGTGCATTTTAGTTGATGTAATAGCATAAATTACATCACTGGAGGGAATTTCCACCTTCCTGAGGAAAGACTGCTGGGGAAATTTACTGGTGACATTCTGCAAGGCTTCCAGGTAGGTACATCCTTCAAACTGAATTCAGTGCTGCAGGTCCATTTCTAATTAGAAAGGTTGTGCAGTACATATGTTAACTCCATATATGCTGTGGTTTTTATACAGCTCTGTCTATAAAGCTTTTAAAATTTGAGGCTTTCTGCACATATGCGGAAGATGAATCACCACTGTTTGCACCTGCAAAGACTCCATTTAGTCTGTTTGCATACGAAATTTACTGTTTGCCTAACCAAAGAGTATTTGTGGGTATCCAATGGTTCTCTGCCTTTTGAGCTTCCCAAACAAGTTTGCCACATCTGATACTATTAAATATTTAGAGTCGAAAAGGAAATTACACTTTAAAAATCACTTCTTGATTTGAAAACACAGGATTCAAGTTGTTCAGTAGAAAAGCCAGACACTGTGAGTCAGTCAGTGTGTGCAATGCTTTAATTTCTCTAATAAGACAGCATAATGGCCCATTATTGTTTTTACATGCCACCTTACTGTGCTCTTTGGACAAATTTTCTGTCAAATTTTCTTTTAGCCTCCATATATTACATTTGTATTGACCCTGGGCCCTTTCAAAATACTATGTTAGAGAAATGTTGAAGTGTTTCACTAAAAGTGCTCAAAGCCACTTATAGCCTTCCAGTAAGCATCTTGTTATTCATCTCTCCATTAGAGGTATAATATGGTGGTTTATGGATATGTGTATTCATACCTATATGTACATATGTATCTAGAGTTGTACTTTTATATGTATATACATAAATACATACACATATGTATGGAAATATACATATACACACACTTGTATATAGGAATTGTAAAAACCTAAATACTTATGATTAGAAACTTGCTGTTATGTACATACATAAAAGAACATTAAGAATTCACAGAAAATTTGATAGATCAACTAGAGCAAAAGCAAGCTCTGCAGCTGGTAGTTCTTATGCATTCTAGAGTTGGCTTCTTGTTCAGAGGATTCTTTTGATCTATTTTTGTTAATGGGTGCAACAAAGACCAGTTCAGCTTGAACAGCCCTAAAAATTGGTAACATCTACATATACTATTGCTTATATACCCTGTGGATTACAAAAGATGTTAAATTAACACTGGAACAATTTATGGTGTCGGTGGTGAGGCACTGGAACAGGTTGCCCAGAGAAGCAGTAGATGCTGCATCCCTGGAATCGTTCAAGACCAGGTTGGATGGGGCTCTGAGCAACCTGGTCTAGTGGAAGGTGTCCCTGCCCATGGCAGGGGGGTTAGAGCTAGATGGTCTTTAAACTTCCTTCCAACCCAACCCAAGCCATTCTATGATTACGATTATGATATGACATGGTATGGCATCATATTTTCAAGGGAAAAATTTATGCATGAACATTTTTTGTTTATTCTTATTTAAACATTAGCTTTTAGCTCAAATATCTCTTCACCTTTCTCTGGCTGCTTTTATCCTGATATGTTTATTGACTGAAGTCATATTCCCTCCGAGCTTTTGTTTTGCTACTTTAAGAAAACCAGAAGTCTGCAGTCCCTTCTAAAAAGGTATCTTTCTTCTAGTCATAACAAATAGCTGAAACTATTAAATCAGATTTATATCTGACTTCAGTTTGAATGTGCTTCGCTCCAGAATGTATGAACAGAATTGTGTACACTATTTTAGGAGCCTCGTGGTATGTCCTACATTGATAGAGACAGTCTCTATTTCTTTACTGGAAATTATCCCTTTGGTTAATTTCCTACTTCAAAGATTCATTGCTGGTCTTTTGAAACACCAAAAAGGAATGATATTTTACTGTTTGTGTTCAATATACATAGCTTCCAACAAAAAAAAGAGCTCAGTGTTTTAGTTGTTAGTGGTCTTGGTGATGGGAAAGAAGAAGCAGTTGTGTATTTCCTACTAAATATGTTAAATTATTTTAAAAGTGTTTTGGGAAATTCATGACATTGTGAAACAAAGGTATGACATGTATTGCTAATTGTAAATACAAACAGTAATGGTATAGACTGACGACTCATTCAAAATAATTGCAGTATGTACACAGCTAGTAATGAAATGGAGCAGAGAGCTATGACAAGATTGTGCAGTTATATAAAATAACAGTTACACAATTAGGAGCTTTTAAACCCTTTCAAATCATCATAAATACAAATATAGATGCACCAGGCAGGCCAGTATTTTCTGTTTGAAAGTGTTTAATCAGAAAGAGAAAAAGTGTTGTCAGTATTTTGGAGGAAAATTTCTTCCTTATTTTTCTGTTTTGCAACAAGAAAAAAGAAAGAAAATTTTGAGGAGAGGAGTTTCTGATGGTATTTCAGTTTCTGTTCACATTTTTCCTCGTGATACTTTCATTTCTCTTCATACCTCTTTGAGAAAATATAAAGTAGAAAAGAGGAGAAAAAAATAAGTATTAAATATTTTGACATTTTCCTCCAATAGATGTTTATTAGAAAAAGAGCTTGCATTAAATGAGAAATTTTAATCTCTGTTCATCTGAAAAACACCAGCATATAATGAAGTCATTTGTTCTCTTTTATTTCCTTGAACATCCATCTTCTGTTTTCCACATCTGTAGATCTCTTAATTCTGTGGAGTGCAAAGTCTGGTACCATTTCCTGTTCTCTAAAACTCAAGCCCACACAGGAAACAAATAAATAAACAGAAAACATGAAATGTTTCAGGACTCAGAATGAGACTATTGACCTTCAGGTAAATCTTTGATTTGTGTTTCAGACGAGCCACTCTATTGGCCAGGTCCCAATTGTGGTATGAAGTGTATAAACACAAACACAAACCAAGAGTTCTTGTTTGAGCAAATCAACTGTCTAACTCCTAATAAAAAACCATGAGGTACCTGCAGGCTGGGAGAGAGAGAGGGAAGGTGTACTGGAAGGAAAAAAAAGTGAGATAATTCTGATCAGTGTGGAAGAAGGGGGATTCACAGCTGAGAAAATTTCTATAGGCAGCAAAAGGAATTAATGAGGACTGTAGAAGCACAGTCAAATGATATTTGGAAGCTCTAAGCAGCAAGTATTGTCACAGAACAGTGTACAAATGCATTTTCCAGAATATGTAGGAATATCAAGCAGAGATGGGCTCTGACATTTCAGTAGTAAACAAGAAAGGCTGAGCAGATGAGCGCTCCAAAGAGCCTTGGATGTAAAAATAAGTAATCTCTATTTGGTGTGATAGAAGTGGAATGAATAGAAAGATGCATACAGAAGTTGTCATTACCAAAGCAATGAGCTATGAAAATGATATTTTGCTGAAGCACTTTGAATATGGTGAGAACCTGAATGAAAGCTTTATTAGTGTGTCTGTATGTGGAAAGATATACCTTGTGATGGAAATTAGTTGTACTGAAAGTTTCCTGTAGCTGGAATCCGACAATATGAAAAGATGATGGAGTCACTTAGATCATTCAGTTTTGAGGCTCACATGATTAGGTCTTTTAGTGATGAGGGACAGAGTGATGATGTTTAGAGAAAATTTGAGAAGAGTAATGAACTGGGGGAGAAAAAAATCCCACCAAAACAAACAACTAAAAAAGTCCAAACCCCACCTTAATATTTGCCACCTTCAGCTTGTGTTTTTAAAAATCAGACCAGTAGTCAGGAAGACAGGCCAAGATTTTAATCAAGCAGGAAAGGCCAAATCTTTAGAGCAGAACTAGATCTACAAATGTTGATCTACCTGAAGGTGCAGAAACAGTTTGTGAAATAATGTTTGTGGATTGTTTTGTCCAGTGGTATGGTATAGATCAAAAGAAGAAAATCAAGTTATGATATCTGGAGAACAAGCTGGAGAAAGGGCATTGGAGAAATAAAAATATATGTGTATGAAAATCTGGATTATTTTTTATGAAAGTTAACATAAAATCCCTATGAATGACATCTGTAACTGCACAATTGCCACAACAATGGCAAAAGGATAATTCTAAAATATCTTGGTCATGCAGTCAAACAAGCCCATCTAGGCCTGTAAAAATGTTTTTGTAAGAGAAACACCACTGCAGAAAAAGGATTGTACATCACACATGGAAAATTGCACACATGCAAAAAATTGGCTGATAGAAAAAAAACCACATATTATAAATCAGTGTTCTGAAAATATTGTAAAGGCACAATGCAAAATTAAATGCATGAAAGCTTTTTGAGTGGAGATGTGGCAAAAAGGAATAATGATATTTTTTAATATGCATAACACTGATAAGACATGTACTACACTTTTTTTGCAGTTTTGGCATGTACACTTTTTTTTAAATGTTGATAAAATGAAATTGATATGACATACTCCTCCTGACTCCTCTACAAAGAGAGGACAGGAAATGACATTACACAGTGCTTTTCCTTCTTTAAAAAAAAAAAAAAAGAGAAATGAATTGATTTGTTATTGATTTTGTTCCTTTTGTGGGCTGAGGTTTGGATGACATGACCTCCTGATTCCTTTCCAACCTAAATCAGTCTAAGAGTTATGATAATGGCATTTTCATAAAATAATAGGAGCAAAGGGCATAACAGCAGCTCTTTGACATATTCAAAAGAGAAATGACACGTTTTCTCACATAAAGAGAACTAGTTATCATTAAAAAAAGATTGAAAGTGCTTGAAAGAAATTTATTGGATTTCTCTTCCCTTGATGCTTTGATTTCAAAGTTTCCTGAATTCTCGATGATCTGCTTTAGCCAAGCACAAGTTTTGCCGCAGTCATACACAAGTGACTGGGCTCCAAACAAGGTTAAGCAGATGAAATGCAGTGTCCCGTGGTTTGACATGGGTCAAAGCAGGTGAAGCAGTTGTCCCTTCTGGCCCTCCACCCTGTGAATCTATGATTCATGTTAATTTTGTTCAGAGTCTATTTTTTGGTAAGCTGTTCCTTCCTGATAACATTTTTGTTTTCTCCACCCTGATCTGAAACAATTTTCTATGAAGTGACAGATTTCCCAAGGGAAATATCACAGCTTCATGATTTTACTTGATGGCACTAACTTGGCCTTTAATTTTGGGACTACCAGTAAGTTTAAAATCAAGTGTGACAAAGCCAGTGGTATGTGAAAAAACATCTGATACCTTTAAAATTATTTAAAAATACTTACTGGAGGCAAATGCTAGCTAAATATTTTTTCCACAGACAATTGAAGATGCAAAAAAAGGACTATAAGGATGATTTTATTTAATTTTGATTTCCTTTGCACCTTTTTTAAGAATAAAAAGAAGATTAAAGATGTTCTCAGATGGTTAAAGTTAAATATTCAGGTTCAGAGTTTCAAAGATGCCTATGGGATTTGAAATCCTGTTTCCTATTAATTTTAAAGCAAATATTCAGGTAAGCCTCAATTTTTAAGGGAAGTTGTGTCTGAATCAGTGCATCAAAATATCACCTCTCCTGAATAGCTTTGTAAAATATACAGTACTGTCTTTCTTGATTATTCTTTTCTTGTTATTGTTGTTGTTGTCACATAACGGCCTGCTAATGCGCTAAATACCTTCATCATTGCCTTAGCCTCCCTGAGTCTAGATAATAATAAGATAATAGATATTAATTAACTGACTGATAATACTTTCTGATCTGTATTTAACTAATTTTCAAATGGTGACACTTAAGGGAATTTCTTTTTGTGCAAAATAACCAAAACCAGTTCTAGGTGTTAGCAAGCTGATCTTCAGAACCAGATTATTAGGGAATTCTAAATGTAAAACTATTAACTGGATGATCCTTGATCCCTGACATGAGCTGCCATCCATAGCCCAGTCGTTGCCTGCTCATCTCCTTGCGGGAACCACACTCTTAAGAAGATTACATTACACAAATAACAATGAGTTTGGATAGAGGACAAACCAGGAGAGAGTCCATTAAACCTTTCACATCATTACAAGCCTCATTGTTTTGCAGATGAGCAACATAAAGTAGAACATATGCATGAGGCCTCTTACTGACTCTCTGGGTACTGGGAATTTCAACTATCTGAACCTAGCTGATTGCTGGTAAATGAATAAATAACCTTGAGATAATCCTTCCCTTTTGCCTGAAAGGTGCCCTGCTTAAATAGCAGATAATAAAAAATTGTCCAGATTTCCTTTACTGTCTTTTTGGTTCTCTGTTTTCTATGTACTATCCTGTAATTGCTGTGGTCCCTGCTTTTTGCCATCTGCTCACATCAGAAGTTGAAACTGGTGTTTGAATTGAATCTTATTAAGCTGGTCCAGGGGAGGAAATAGAAAGAAAATTATAGGTAGTCTTCTCACAGTATCTGATTTAAGGCACAGGCCACCTCTGAAAAAGATATTTTTCATAGGGACCTGGAGTTCTGAAGTTATCAATTTCCATGGTTGTATGTCACAACAAGTGGATAAAAAGTGATTTATTCAAAGTTTAACTGGCTGGTTTATCTTTGTAATGTGCTCCTACAAAAGCTATTTGTTATTTTTTGTGCTGGGTGACTGTTGATCATATTTCATTTATGCATACTTAACATTAATTTTCATGTGATTTTTCCCCAATATTATTTTCGTCTAATGTCGAAATGATGGCTTGTTTATTCGATTTTTGAGCTATTGCAATAATAGCAGAGAGCTCTAATTTTAGATCAGAACACCAGTACACAAGCCTTTGAGAGGTTTCTTTAACGACAAGGTGCATACCTGCAAGTAATAGCTTGCTTAGCCAATTCTAGCTTAGTACTAGAATTCTTTCTTTACGAGAAAGGGAAAATGACAGAATAATAAATATTAAAATTTTTGAACCTCCAGGAATAACCTTTAAGCTCAGACACAGATCTGTGATGATATTTTAGCAAAGAACTACATAATATTTTTCACTTTAGGGTGAACTAAGACAGGAAAACAGATTCTTGTTGTGCTAAATGTAAAAGACATTGATGCCTATTACTTTTCATTTTCTCATCATATAGACTTGTTCCTTTGCTAGACTATTTTTTACACTCTAGGTATTAATCTGCTACACTAGTAATGGTCCTAATTAGCAGTGCTTACTAATATGCTGCATTTATATACCATTTTTACCTGAAGGACCCCAAAATATTGGGTGGTTTGAATGAAGATGATCCCAATTTGAATTCAGTCTTAACAAGATTGGTTCATATAATGCAGCTCTCTGAGTCCAACAGGGCTACAGGTAGACTCTGAGAGCTCTCCTAGTGACTCTTGATTTGGGATCGTGCACTTCATGTGGACTAAATGAGATGTGAAAGAGGCTCATTGTTTGTGTATGTTTAACCAAAGGGGAAAGAAAAAGTCTCACAGTGAGTATGGGTGAGAAATTCTTAACTGGTTGGGTAGGTTTGTATACCCAGTGATTATTGTACCTTACTTATTCAGTCAAAATGCAAAAAGGCAGTGGTGGGTGAAACTGAAAAGGTTGAGTGGTTGAGACGCAGTTTGTTAAGAATACAGTGATGCTTAACCAAAGCAAACAGTTAAACCCTAGGACCCATAAGGCTGATTTTCAGAAGACAATAATTTTTAAAATAAAGGGTTCTCATGTGACTTCTCTTAATTTTAAGTTCTGCCTGGACATGACAGCCAAAATATTTTTGGGAAATAAAAATAAAAGAAAATAAGAAACAATTTTTTATGAACTTAGGTGCCTTTCAAAATGATTTCTAGCATTGATTATTCATCACTGGTCACACAGCTATAACAGCGAGAGATCTTTTTTCATCCCTGAAGAAGAGCTTTTTCATCTCTGTAAAGCAAAGAAATAATATTAGCATGAATTCACGTGCACCTTCAATGTGTCTAGAGGAAAATATCGCAGACAGGTGGGTAGATGGGGGGAGGAAGGTGGTAAGGAAGAGAGAGAGAAGGCAGGGTGGGGGGAAAGAGGGAGGAGAGAGAGGTTGACTCGTTTTATTTCTCCTCCAATATTTCTTATAAATCCATTTAATTCCCTCTTTGTACTCTGAAAGGAAGGTAACATCTTTCCATGGTTCTAATCACAAACCCTTCACTTCTCGTGGAACTATTCAATTATTTTCCATCAGACCTTGCAGATCTATTCACTTTCTGCTGTTTTCTTCTAACACTATTCACTGTGAGTGGGCAAACTGCTTATAAAAAGCCTGGGATTAGAAATGAGGGGCTGTTGCAGTTTATTGGTCAAATCCAAGCAGAATTACTCTCTGAGGAGTTGAAGGGAATCTGGCTGTATTTCACTTGAGTCCTTTGGGTCCCATTAGTCCCTCACTTTCATTATCCTAAGCACCAATTCATTTCACTTACTCTCACCTTTCCCCATGGCCATATTGCTTACAATATCATGATAAAATGATTTTATTGCTTTGTTTTTGTCTATGAAATTTTATGGACATAATAAATAAAATACACTTTTTCTGACGTATTTGCAACAGTAACTATACCCTATTGCATACAGATATCACATTCATGCCCACTGTACAAATATTTTATATGAAGACAAGTACTAGAAATAAAATAAATAGCTTTAGCATATCACTAATGATTCCATAATAAATTCTCCCATTATAAATCAATTGCATATTACTTTAGTTAGGATAATCACTTTTACTACTGTAAGTATTCATATCTTGTGAAACAGTTGATAATATTTCTATGTTAAATACAATGGTTATCATGCTGAATACTTTAGATAGTGTTCTGCCTTTCCAGATATGTGTTTAAAGCAGTTGTTTGGCTCAAGTGAACTAATTTTCATTATCTATTATTATGAGGTTGCTAAATATACTTAACATTGTGTGCTAGCTGTATAAGAGGTTTACAGCTGACATCTCAAGTGCTTGTTTTACATCCCATATTTTTCATCAGTGTGGGATTGTATTTATTATCTAAACGTCCATTGTTAGTCCCACATCAGTCATGAAATTGTAATGCATGCATATATAAGTTACAAATGTAAGTTAATCAGAGTTTTTTGAGGGAATTGGAAGGTTTTAGAGAAGAGTGGTTTTCTGGATGCTGATCAGTTAGTGAGAGACCAGAGTGTCTCACCTTGCTTTTGATGGGTGCATATTTGCAAGTCTGTTTTTCATACACTTAAAATAAATAAGTCTGATGACTTCTGATTCATTTTGTATGTTGCTTACAGGTGGCCATTTCATAAGTTTTTTTGGCGGGGGGGGGGGAAGTTTTTTATTTCTTAAATGTCTATTGCAGCCTTCATTTAAGGCCAAGTTAAAAGAATTGTTTTATTCTTACTGAAAGGAGTACACAGAAAGCTGGGTTCACTTCCTCCACTAGGGTAGCAGCAGCAGCTGCCTTATTCACTAGATAGTCTCTGAATACCTTGATATGATTCAAAGTCCACTCATGTTTAAACTGGGTCTTACAGGTGTAGACCTCTCAGAGGTGAATGATTTTATCTTGTATGATCAAGTTTGTGGGTAAAAAAATTAAAAAAAAAATACCCAAATGTTCTATTTTACCTTCTCAGAATCTTGAGTCCAGCTTACTGATTTTTGTTAGTAGATTTGAGGTCTTTGTGCCTTGTTTTCAAATTGCACAATGTATTTCTCTTCCCACACAGGTTGTAACTTGGAAACCTCTAAGCAAGTTTATGATGACAAGTTCTATCCGAAGACTTCATGCAAATGAGACTCACAGTGATCTTTGGAATTAAGAAACATAATGAAGCAAATGAAAAATATGCAAAAATAGGTAAGGAATTATAGGTGGGAGTACACTGGTGGGAGTTCTCAACCTACCTACTCAGTAGCCAAAAGAATCTCTTTTCCTTTTTTGTTACAACACATTCTACTGACTTCTCTGTGGTTTAGAAGTTAAAAATTTCTCAAATGGCCTAAACTAGTACTAGTCCAGGCAGCAAAGTCATCTCTAGACTGAAGTACAACTGTGCATCATCAAAAATAGGTTGCCCTATGCTGAAACAGAAAAAGAAAACAGATGGCATGCAAAACCAGAGCTGTGTGAATTTTCTGTCCTGTGACAGATTTTGAAGGTGAGTTTTTTCTATATCAGTTTGGGATATAAAATAAGAATCTAGGAATATCTCTATTTCTCTCTAAAAAAAAGGGATAACATAGAGAATAAAGAAAGTGAGATAAACTTACTTTTTATATTAATTTCTTACTATTAAAACACTACATTTCAAAGGTTATATCTTATTTTTAAAGGTTTTATTCTGAATTAAACAGAGAATTTCAAAATGAGAATCCTTCTTTTAACAAAACATTAAAATTTCTGTTTTTAAAATATCAATACAAATTATTTGATGTTTAGAATCCTTTTTTTCAGACCTGAGGGTATTTTTTTTTTCGTGTGTTTGTGTTTTTTGGTGGGTTTTTTTGTTTTGTTCTGGGTTTTGTTTTGTTTTGTTTTGGGTGTTTTTTTTTTTTTTTTTTTTTGGAGGATTGTTCAAACTGAATATGTTCTTGATACAGCTATGGTTTTGCCAAATAAATGCTTTCTATGAGAAAAAAGAAAAATTAAAAAGTACAGTCAAGTTCATCCAATGTATGAACAAAACATTTCTGTAAAGCAACTCATAATTTTATTCTATATATCTCAACTTTTTGTTTAACAACAATCTCCACTCACTTCCTCATGGAGGTTTAGAAGGTGCAATTTTTAATGTTCTCTTCAGACTTACATTTTCTTGTAAGCCCAGCAAATGCACTCAACTGAACACGAAAGGTTCACAACACCCATCTCAGTGATGCTCATTTGTTGCTGTCACTTTCTGTTGTTTTTTTCTCTCTTTCTATGACATAATGTAGCTTTAAAGATGTAATCTTATCTGGTAAAAAGTGCTTACCTCCATAAATCTTGTTACACCTAGTGGAAATTTCCTTTGCCTAGAAGAAACACTGGACAAACCAGACAATCCAAGTATTTTGGCAAACCTGAATACTTGGAGGTTTTGTCCCTATTACCTCTCAATAACTCGTTGTCAGTATTCTTTTCCATGCTCTATTTCTGGGTACTGGCAAGATGCTATTAAGAACAAATTTTAAAGCTAGTTCTAGGTATACCTGATGTATGTTCAGACACTGTTCTGAGTTATCTACTAGACAATGATATTAAATTTTATTACCTTCTGACCTAACTGAGCTCATAAGATATCCTAAAACTGAACTTTATTTCATTAAGACATCCTTTGTTTTTGTCAAAATTTTAAAAATGCTAGAATAAGGAAGTACAATATTGGCAAGTCCTCCTTCTCCTTCAAAGAAGTGAACAAGTTAATTTGTTAAAAATTTACCTTGAAATGCCATGCTGCATTGCCTCCGTAAAGCAAGAAAGAATCAAACCTGTGATTTCCATAATTCACAGCCTTCCTTTTACCTGAAGTTTTAAAATATCCATTACAATATCAGTGTTCTGATTTAGTAATTGCAGTATTATTGACTTGTCCAATAGCAACAACAAAACACAGCAAATCGTCTAATGACGTTGTGGAGAAACTAATTAGTAAATTAGGACAGAATGTTAATCTACTCTAACCCTCAAGCAGGACACACTTATCAACCCTTATCAGCTTGAGCTCCCTCTGACAACAAGAGCAAATATTTATCTAGCTCACACTGGGTAGTAATTCCAGATAGGGTATCAACGTATCTACCTTACTATTTTCACAACTGATTTAGAGTAATCTGAGGTATTGTGTTTGAGTTGTTTTGGTTTTTTTCAATATCAATATCACCTTCTTCTCTTTCTGACAGCCATGAAAAAAAAGTATATTAGAACAGACTAGGTACTGTTAAGGTACTCAAAAAAAACCTGTTCCTGAAGTAAAAAGATCGCTTCTGATAAAAATCTGTGCAAAGTTCTGTATACTGTGTTGATAACTAACACAGGAAAACTACAAGCAAACACAGTATTACTGAGTTTGGGAGGAGAACTAAGAAATGAATGGTCAAAAAGTACAAGGAAGAGCTCAAATAAGTGTATCAGTAACACGATACAGTGATTTTGGTATTAAACTTATGAAAGAAGGATCAGGTCCATTTATATTAAAGATCAGTTGATGAAGGCATGTTTCTTCACCTGGTAAGACAGCTTAAGGGTTAATATCACTGCTTTTTCTCTTGTTTTTTTTTAAAGTACAATGAATCTATAGTTTTACTTAATATAAATAATAATATAAAATGCTTAAGAATTTTCTTTAAAACTAGAAGGAACTGCTATAAAAAGAAATAAAAGGACACCTGCAAATGAGAAGGTTTAAGCTAAAATATCTCAGATAGTGCTCCTTGTGCTCCTTGACTCAGTAACCGGATTCAATGATGAAAATCCAAATCAAAGAAAAAAGGAAAAAGAAATCCCAGAACCATAAAAAGCAAATGGTCATATAAGAAAAACAGATGACTAAAATGGACAAAAATGTTGAAGTATCTACATTATAAAAAGTCTCTCCCTGAACACCTCCTCTATTCCCAAAATAGTCAGAAGTCCACCCATATTAATCCCACTGCCCTCTGAAAGGCTTCATGTAGTCACTATCTTCTTGTGAAACTGCTTTTTGCTGAAGACGGCTCAGCCTTTGTGAAGCAGCTTTCCAAATCCTTGACAATTATTTGTGGATTCTGAGAACAGTAGCAAAATACTAACTAGGAGAAATAAAGTAGACAATTAAATATTTAGGACATCAAATTAATTTGGCTTTAGTTTAGTAGGAAGTTTTAAGTCAGTTCTTCTTTCTTGACTTGATTTGCATACCTCTCATCCTCTCAAGGTGATAACTTTCTGAAAATAAATGTATATCTTTTTTGTGCTATGGGGACTTCTGTCAAATCCAACACATCAAAGCCTCTGTCACACAGCTTGTATGCTTTTGCAAGTAGTGGCTAGACCCAAAACATTCTCAGACTGTGTATCTCTTCTTTCCCCTTATTTTTAACACAATGGAATCTAGCATTAAAGAAAAGAAATTAGGAAATTCATATAACACAAGTTTGCTGTAAAAAATAAATATTTTGGCCATAAATATTTGCTAACACTCAGCTGCAGATGTGTCCGATTTTCCTGTAACCAGGAGAGAAGGTGACAAGCAGAAAGACTGTCCTCCTAGAACTCTGATAAAGATGCAATAAGACAGACAAAATGTGATACCAGCAAGTTCATAAGAAATGCCATGAGCTCAGTGAAGAGAAATGAAAAATATCAAGCACTTCTCCTAAAGACAGTTAAAAAATATATGTGATGATTACTTATCAAAAATGTGACATAAACCAATTTGTAGGTAAAATAATATCTTAACATTAATGATTCAAATATTGATACATAAGGGTAATTATAACTTTGTATTGGATATATTCAAATTATCTGAAGATACAATTATCTATATATATTTTTCTAAATGTGGGCAGTATAGTGTGCTTTACTACTAACTTCCTACAAGCCTTTTAAAAGTGTACTTGACATTTGTTATGGGGGCAGTGTTCTGAGTCTGAAGAGACTTTTATGTCCACACCTGATGCTAAAAGAAACAGTGACAAGGAGGCTGGTGTTAGTAGATGGCTGAAAAAAAGTTAACTGTGAATTAGTTGTGAAAGTCTTGGTCACAGAAATTAATTTTAAGTGTACTTGAGGAGGACTATGACTGTAACATGACATTCTAGGAGAATTTTTGGTAAGGTTGAGTTCAGATGACGGGGACATGATGCTGGGAATTTTCTGGCAATAAATTTCCTACTGGCTCTTTCCTGAGATATTAGAATTCCTCTTGGCAAAGAAAAGCAGGAGAGGCAGTCACTAAAACAGCTGAATTCCAACCAGATGCTAATTATTAAACATTTGAGAGATTTTGGACAGCCAGAAAACTGGGGTAAAATATAAGCACTGTCATAAGGACACCTTATTCAGGAAAAAGAGTTTTTGTCCTATCTTGCACTGCTGGATAACATTTCAATGTGAGTCTTTTTTTAGTAATTGCAGAGGATTAGATTATATTGAGATTTTAATTTCAAATTAAACAAGACTGCCCTTCAGAAACTTTTGGATTGCAAAAGATGTTTTTGTTAGTATGCTGAGATTTCTCTGAAATAGCTTTTCTATTCCTGATTTTCTCACTCTTTGAATAAAGAAACAAACCCATATTGTGTATCTGTGTTCTCTTGCGGCTTCTTATAACAAATAAGAAACCAGCAAACTTCTGTCACACAAATATGCTTGTTACTTATAGTTAATTTAAATTTTTATGTCCAGAAATAAACTTGTGTGCAGTGCCACTGTCCAACCGAGCAGCCTTCTTGTTTTTGTTTAGGATCTTCAGGTTGCAGTCTTGTGTATGATACATTCCTTGCTCTTAGAGAAGGATTCTTGTGGGGCTGTTTAACTTCCAGAATTTATTTAGGAGAGATCTACCTCCCACCATTCCACTAATACTCTCATCTGCTTCGAAAAGACTAAATAATTTTCAAAGGTGTTAGGAGCTGTATTTTTAGTGACAACTTCTGTCTTCTTGGCACATTCCTGGTACAGCAATGTTGGCAGACCTCATGTTACAGAATCTCCTGGTCTGTCATGTATTAAATCTGTTCTCTGGTTATCCAAGCACCTAAAATACTTGTGAGTGTCAGGTTTGCAAGTAGATGGATATTTCTTTAGTTTAGATTTAAATATCAAGAGAAGCTAAAACATCAGAAAAGGTAGAGCTCTAAAATGTACTTATCTGGTCAGATACCTGCAGTACTTAAAGATGTGTATTGGACAAACTAAACAGCTTGCTGATTCTGATTTCAGGTGGTGGCAAATGTCTGAAAGGTATATCTAAATAAGCAATAAAACCTAATATATAGACAGTTGTGATAACAATGATAAATGCCATGGTATTTAAACAGATAGCTAGACAAATCATCAAAAGTGAAGGCTTATCTCACAATCACATTCAGCATATAAAAATCCAACCATTTTTCATTTAAATGTTTTTGGATTATGTGATAACCTTACCTACATTGCTTCAATTGTTATAAATAACAACAAAAACTACTAGCAATAGGCAGGATAAGATTCATTTAACGCAGCACACTTAGGGAAAGGAAAGATGCTCCAGTGATAGGAGTGAGAGCTTAGAGCTTGGAAGATGATTGAGATATCTTAGTATTGACAAAAACTCTTTGTGCTGAGGATATGCTTCCTGAGGATAAATACACTGGAGTTGTTAAAAGCACTGACCTCTACAGTAATGAGGCATGTGCAGGTAACACAGACTAATAGGCATTGCACTCCACTGTTTGTTTTGTGGCATCCTAATGATTCTAACATAAAGGGAACAAACTCAAGGAGACCTGAGCTGAGATCTGCCGGCCTGGTAGGCAGCTTTGACAAAATCACTAATTTTTACTCATTTCTCCCTATATAACCATAAGAAATAATCCCACTTTTCTTTGTACAACATCCTGCAATTGTTTTATTACATATGCTGTCTAATGGTAT
This sequence comes from Rhagologus leucostigma, assembly GCA_013397725.1. Taxonomy (NCBI): domain Eukaryota; kingdom Metazoa; phylum Chordata; class Aves; order Passeriformes; genus Rhagologus; species Rhagologus leucostigma. The sequence continues at coordinate 1,073,207 of VZTD01000435.1, read as the reverse complement.
TGTTGCTGTTAACAAAATAATATTTATTTTATTTTTCAGAGAAAGGTGTACCAAAAGTGTAAAAAACTCTAATTGTGAGCCTCTACTTGCATTTAGACGAAGGAAATACACTTTATTTAAGCCATATATTCTATTTAAGCCATATATGGGCTTTTTTCCCCTCAAATCTTAATATGTTCTTATGAAATTAAAGGAAAAATATGGGAGCCCTCCAGTGGTGAAAATAATGTATCTGGATTTCATAATGTAGCTATTTTGCTGTGACTGGTGCCTGTTTGCAAAATAATTGCTATAGTTTCCTGACACATATAGATATTGGCATCATTTTGCTTAACAGGACTTGATGTTATCCATTATTTTCCTGGACTTGCATATAAATGTGTTCCCAGATGACATTTGTAAAACCAGCAAAGTCACATTACTTCCTTTTCTATACAGACAGGAAAACCCTCAGGGGCTCTTTGTTTGTTTGTTTTCTTCCCACTAGGACTTGCATAGGTTAATCATGTTCTCCCCTTCCACAAGGTTCTCACCTTTAAAGGTGTGTGGATGAAAAGGGATTTACAATTGCAGTAACAGAGATGTTTGTCTGGCCTGATCCGCCCATTCTTTGCCTTCCTGGATTATCATGTCAATCCAGTCACCATTCGCTTTCAGAACTGCACCCCCCTCTGTAAAGCTGTGGGACATCCTTCTGGAAAGGTTCTGGACAGCTGGTGGGTCACTGCCTTGAAACTGAAACCTCAGACCATATTGTACTGCTTCAGCAAAAGAATGCACATTTTGGATTTCTATGCTCAATTTGCCATAAAAAAAGAGGAGTTATTATTTCTGTGGAAAAATGTCTATTGCACTCCAGGAAGAAAATCGAGATCGTAATCTGCTTTCCAAGAAAGTGTAACTATAGCTTGCTGTACTTATGCCTGCAAAGTCCACTGGGACTACAGTCCGTCCCTAAACATGTTAATACTACCACTACTACTACAGAAAAATCTTTAATATGGAGCTCTTGCACCTTTAATTCCAGTTTGTAAAACTTTGGATCGTTTTAAAGCTAAACATGCCAGCATAACTGTCAATGGCTTCTCCTAGTGAAGTTGCAAATGTGGAGTTAAAAGCAGTTTCCTTGCCAGTGATGAACATATAAAATACAAATGCCTGAAAAGCAGCAGACTTTGGAGAGTCCTTCTATAGCACTGGAAACAATAGGAAACAGGAAGAGCAAAGGATTATCTTTTTTTAATGAGGATGGCTTTTGTAGGAAACACATGTTGATAAAGTGCATGGTGATACCAAGAATATTTCTTTGAAGCAGCTGGCATCTCAGGTATTCATAAGCAGCCCACAGCAAAAGCTGTACAGCCAGAAGCTCAATGTAGTACTATTATCTGCCTCACAATTGTCACAGGTAGATTCAGAAAAGGTATAGGAAAGCTCATCTTAATGATACAGATGTGAGTGTGCACACACCCCCACTGGTTTGCATTGTGTTTAGCCAGAGGGATATTTCTGAGTACAGACAGAGGAGGAAGAATTGTGTTTCCTTCTGATTTTGTTTTCTGTTTTATTTCATTTCAAATCTAGTCAGGCCACTGAAGTTTACAGAACAGCAGAAATAAGATTTTAAGAGGTTGAATGTACTTCACATTCTTAGCTTTCGGATTTCAATGCTTTTTACCATATCTTATACAGCAGCTGCAGAGTCCAGGATTCCTATTGTCATGGAAAACTAAAGGCCTCATTTAACTGCTGGTGGAGCTGTAGTGTGTGGTGTGTGTTTGTTAGTCTAAGACATCTGCTCTTTGTGTCAACTACTAACTCCAGACAGCACAGAGTGTTCTCTGTCCCCTGTCAGGCTGTATACAGAGGCAGTGGGTTAGAGCTATACACTGCCCTCCAACAAAAGAATAAAGGGACAAAGAAAATATTTGTGTGCTGGGGGACTAAGTGACAGGAAAAGACATACTTTCAGCTGTGGCTGGGAAGTTATGTGATTAGCATGTGACAGGCTGCTGGCCTCTTAACCACTGGCTGCACAGGGATTACTGACTGCCAGGGAGGCTCTGACCTATGCAATCTGACAAAAACAGTTCTGAGACGATGCTGATTTTGGTTACCAGGTCCACATTACTCACAGTGCACTTACCATCAGGAGATATTAAAAATATGCAGTGGATCAAGCAGCAGCAACCCCGGGGTGTGCATGGCACTTTCCATTACCATGTCTACCTGGATCAGATCCATGCATGGGTGAGGGCCACCTCTGCAGCTCCCTGATTTTCCTCAGGACCCAACAGTCCCATGCCACTGCCCTTCACCATCCTCCAGACCCCTTGGTCTGCCAGCTGCAGCTGTTGGAACAATGAGGCAGCATCTAGGAGAGTCATCTAGGAGATGTGATTTAAATGTCCAAGAGTTTTATTTTTTCATCTGAGGGGAAGCAGAGGGAGAATAATTTTAAAAAGAATCAGAATTTGTGAAAGATGAGTAACTTTAGGACCTTAGGTTAATTTTTTTTTGCAATTGTTAAAAACAAAAAAAGAAGAAACAATATTCAGTTGTGTTTTTATGATGATAAAGAAATCTTGCAATTTGGACATGCAAAGAGGTTTTGTTAAGTTTGTAGCTGTCTGTTAAGCAAAATTGAATGAACTGTTTTTGATGCATGTTTACTTAAAATTTACAGACAGTTTCTTGCTTTTAGTGAGAAAGTAAAATTTTCCTTGCTTTGGTTGAGTGTTGGACTTGTCACACGGTTTTAACTATCTGGAAGTTAGATTTCATAGCTAGTTGTCTCATGAAATTTAATGAAGGGATATGAGGAGTATCAGGTAGTATGTCTTCAAGATCGAAACTTACATCAACTAAAGTGCCACCACCGGAGTGACTGTTCCTTTCCACTCATTGTTCATGGAGCCCAGATGACTAGGCTAGACTTTGACTGATGTTTAGATGGTGGAATTAGATAATTCCTACCTGACTTTCAAGGCAATAAATCCTGTATTTTTACTAAGATTTGTATTTCCATATTTTTTATTTAATCCTGATTAAAAGTTCTGATTACGACTTTGCTTGGACATGATTTCACCAAAAATGTGATGCCTATTTCTTATTGCCATCTATTGTGTTTGCTTTTCAAACACTGATTTATTTTTGCCTGTAATCATTCAGCAGCTTTATAGCACAATCATGTAACACCTTTAGATATTTTAACATGATGAATACTCTGGAAGGATTGATTGCTTTCATTGTACAACTGAAATTTTCCTGCCATCTGTCTAGGGACCAAGATTACCAGGACCCTGTACTATAAGGAAAAATTGTCTAACTATCTTTACTGTTCTACTAAGTCTTAACTCTTTCTATGAGTTAGGTACACTGAGTGAATTTGGTCTTCACTTAATTTTTATTTCAATGATGTATATTGATTTTTCTTCCTCTATATATAAGCATGCCTAAGTAGAGAATGTAGTTCAATAGATTTTACAGCTCTGTAAGAAAACAGTCACATAGCAACCATAATGACCTCAAATATGTGAGAAAACTCTGTAAGCAGCCTTCTTCTCCAATGGCTCAATCCCAGCTTTAAGATAAGATGTTCTCCAGAGTACCCACAGAAAATATATTTCCTTGAGATTCCGAAAAGAGTAGGATTAACACCACTATGATGCATTTTCACAAAGCACTGGGAAGTAAAGAGCAGGAAATGACAATGTATGGCATTGGCTACAGTACTAAAACCTAAAAGTAAGAATAAAAGATGGGAGAGGAAAAGTTTAGTCTGTCTTTTATTTAAAAATTTTCAGATTCTGCTGAGATTGGAAAGACCTCTGGACCCCATATACTTCCTTACCTTCTTTTTCAGGAAAGAAAACAAACAATTTTTGTCTCACTTTCCTTTTCGTCCATCTTTCCTCTGCAAACAAAAATATTATTTAATTTCAGTGTGAGTTTTTTCATATTGTAAAAGTTGGGTATGATGTTTTAACAACTGTTAGGGCTTTTTGACAAAAAAACCTGACAGAAACCTGTTTGAGAGACAAATTCTGACCCTTAAAAAAAAAGACTTCCGACTTCTCTCTGATTTGAAAGAAGTTTGTCTCAGACTAGAATCAGGTTTAATTCAGAGAATGGGCACAAAACGTCTTTGGTTTTAACATGTTTCACTGCAATAGATTCATTTGCTTATATTTTCACTTTTGAGCAAAAGTCAGTCTATATGCATTCTAACATAAGATACTTGGATCTTCAGTATAATTGCACAACTTGCTAACAAGTCATTTTAAAGAACTGTGATGAGAAATTTAAATGCAGGTGATCTGAGGGCTTTAGGTAATATGGGTTCATTTTTCCTCTCTTGAGTAAAGTTAATCTCTGTCCTCCAGTGCTGAGAAGTAGGTTTTGATTCTTGAAAATGAGTAGTTCAATTTTGTTGAAGGGTTTACATGGTGAATTATTTCTGCTTAGTTTTGGGTTATCATAAGAACTGAAAATAAATAAAAAGTCCACAACAAATCACTGTAGAGTGGTTTATTGTGCATCACAGCATAGCTGTAATTCAACATGGGTTAGTAAGCTTATTTGCATAATATAAATTTTAGCCTGGTTTTATAATGAATTGGCTGTGTGAGTGCATTGACCCACAACAGCCTACAACACTAAAGTTCAGTAAAAGTGGTGACATACTACATTTCCTTGTAGCAGCTCAGTGGAATTACAAATGTAATAGCCAAGAGCATGTTGCTCTGAAAGCATCTGGGAACACCATCACTTGTGCAAATGATCCTTTAAGGACACTTTTTTTTGTTGGTACTTTATTGTTGCCTTTCAAATTAATTATTTTTCTTCTATTTTCTATGTGGTTTTTTAGATAGCAAAATTATCAGGGCAAGTACTCAAATATTATTTGAGAACGATGAGTCATTAATACTCTTAATGCATATATTAGTAAGTATATTTTCATCTCTTCTTCACTGCATATGAACAAGTGAATGTATGTTTGGACCTCTACAACATGACAGAAAACAAGATACAGTTACTGCAGCCCACATGAAACAAGCCTTTAACTCTCTGACAACATTTCCTGACATTTATAGCACAGCTCCTGAGGGCCTTAATGACCATCATGTCAAGCTGAATCTACTATTAATATACCTCACTAGTAAGGAGTAAGTATTATGGTTTTCATGCTGAGTGTGAAAGGTCCATATTTCATAAAGAGCTTGACTATAGCTGAGTTATTAAAAGGTTCCCCATAAGGAAAGAAACAGTCATTCCTTTTTTATTCCTGTTCTATTTTTTTTTTAACAGTTTCTGTCTGCTAAAACTTTCTTCTTTTGGAAGGAAGCGTTCTTCATTTAAATTAAAATGCAAATCAGAGCAAAAGCAAAGCAAAGACTGTCTATTGTTTTACAATGTTATGTAGACAGCACAGATTAGATCTGAGGGTCATCTTTGTGTGGAACCTCCAGTACAGTTAGCAGGACTTCCATATTTGCATGATGATATTAGGCAAGAATTTTTTTTTTTTTAATTATTCAAGACTCACTCTTAAAGACATAAAGACACAGAACCCCACTTCTAAACCAAGCAAGAGTTGGAGAGAAAGGTTCCCTGAAGTGACAGAGAGAAAGGTTTCCTGAAGTGAGAGATCAGTTTTGGACATTCATTTCGGTGGATCCAGACCTGGGACATTTCACAGAGTCATTGAGTAGTTTTGACTGAAAGTGCTCCCTGCTCCTTATCTGCTCTACACTTTGCTCAAAGCAGTACCAATAAGCTTTCTCAGGATCTTGTCCTCTCCAGCTTTGGAAATCTGTTTTCAAGAAACTAAAACATCAGGTAAAGAGCTGTAGACCTCCTCGCCCTTCATTCCCAATGCAGATCTTCTGACCAATCACCCAAAATAGATGCATCCCAAAGTATGCATTCCTTTTACAGATTTTGTTCAGGCTGGGTTCCTCCTGTGTTTATATAAAGGCTAGGATTAATATGACCCACTATTGTGCCAGGCACCCTTTATTATCTCTTTAATCAATGAACTGAAATTCAGCGTTTCTTGAGCATGATTCATCTGAGTGTATAGTAGATTTCTAATACAGGCCAGATGAATAGTGCCCCAGAGTGTCTTTTTTTGCTGAATCCATTGCCAATAAAAGGATCTTGGAGAGATTAGCACAGGTGTAGACAGGTACATGTCTGAAAATAGGTGATATAAATCCTATCTATGGACTTTTCTTGAACTGATAGTGAAAGAATTGCCTGTCAAATTCAGGCTTACTGGGTTATGTTGGATGGGTTGTGTGTTACAGGTCAGAGGTGAACTCAATGTCCTTTCAAAAGGGGTATTATAGTTTCCCTAAATTGACATTATATCAATAAATCCTTTTCCTTTTTTCTTTTTTTTTTAATTTGTGTGTAAAACTTTTTAAGAAACAAGTGCTTCTATTAGTTCATTTTTCTGTATGGATAATTGAAGAGACCTAGCATGTGACTGGAATTATTTTCACAATACTGAGTATGTAATATGTCAGTAACTCACGGTCTGTTAACAGAATAAATTTAAACAAATGAATTTGCCTCTTGTATCTTTTCCTGTTTTCATTGCAGACTGCACAAATGAGAACTGAAACAGATGAGAAAAGAATCTTTTGAGCAATGCATGCTAGTCAGGAAATATAAGCCTTTTGTGTACAGAATGACAGGACTGATAGTGTTTTAAAAGCAAGAGACTAGTTGGTATGGGTCAGTCAATCTATAACATTTTTCGCCCATGCAAAACCAGAGGTTTAGGTAAGCTGATGTCTGAATGAAAAATGTAGTACATGCTCTCTTCAAATACATAGATAACCAAGAATTTCAGCTAAATTAGAACAGTGGATTTAAAGATTTTGTATGTGGCTATTACCAGTAAATGAAATAAAGGATAATATAAGAAACTCACAGAAAGGAAATGAAGAATCTGAGGAGACTGTTTACTTCAAAGGAACAGATCATGAAATTTCTAGTGCACAGTGGCAGATGGCACTACCTGATGTAGCACATGCATGTCCCCACCGCGCTTCATTAAAAAGCTGTACGGTTTGCATCATCATGTGGCTGCTACAGTTCCTGGGAAACACCCCTTCATTCTTTAAAAGCATTCCCCTCTTTATGACAGACTATACCATTAGCTCTTTTGGCATGTATTCCAGGCCATAGGCTGGGATCTGAGAAGTTTGCTGGATGGGAGTTAATGTTTATCTGAAAAGCTGTATAAATCACATGAGGCTTTTAACATTTTAGTTCTATAACTGTATGATTGCCACAGAGATTATCATACTGCTGTTTACCTAGGAGGCAAAATATTATATTTACAGTACATTTTTAGTTATATAAATTACGTTTTTGTACAAGTTTAGATATTATGAGAGTAAAGGACCTACTTTTCCCATGAAATGCATTTAGAATTGCAAATCTGTCAATTGTCTTTCCTGATTTTAACTGACTGCTGCTCAAAAATTATTTCTGGTGATCTGGTGGACTACTAGAACATGCTCAACCACATGTTTAGTTTGAATTAAATTAAAATGTGTGGGGTTTTTTTGCTTCGTTTTGTTTTGTTTTGAAGTATTCAGTATCTTGTGTCACTCTTCTGATACGCAGAGCAACTCTTGTAACAACCTCGGAAAGCAGAACCTAACTTTAAGTGGTTTAAGTTGTTGCTAGCATTTGGCAGTTTAGGTGCTATAACATGTCAAAACCCGATTCATCCTGTTGGTACAAGAAGTAAGTAGCAAATCTCTTTGGATCTTCACATCTCTATTTCCTTCATAATTGAGGCCAATGGTTGGTGACAGCTTTGTCAGCTCATCTCGTAATGTCATTGGAGATTCCATATGGCTGGCTGACTGTAAATTTTCCCTTTCATTTGTTAGAAGGTACAAGCCAGCAGAAGCCTGGAGAGAGATAATTTTCTTATGTAAGTTGTTAGAAGGTACAAGCCAGCAGAAGCCTGGAGAGAGATAATTTTCTTATGTAAGCTGGTAGTGAAAAATGTGTAAATGAAAACAGCCTCTTTTTTTTTTTTTTTTTTAAGACCTTAACCGATTTATAAACTCTTGACTATCTGGCAATACTGAAATTGAATTCTGGAACTAGGATCTGAACATTGAAGTGCAACTACTCTGTGAACACAGTATTCCTATGGCAGTGCTTTTAAATCTTCACAGACAGAGCCGAAATTATTTCATTTTAACTTACACACTGTCTCATGCTGTGAAGTTTTCCTTCTTCCTTTTGGGCAGGTCATTCTACATATTTCCCACAGAATTCCCACAGAGGACCTTTGACACGTTCATGGAGTTACAAAAATATTTGGATGAGCCAGTCTACAAAAATGGAACAACATACTAAAACCTTACTGAGTAAAATAATACGAAAAAGCCAACAAAGGCAAGTTGATTACCTTTGTAAGGCTGTCTTTTCAATTTCCCCACTGTAGATCTTTCAACAGTGCCCTGATGCTCACAAATGACATCTTTGAAAAGCTTTTTCAAAAGCAAAAGTTGTTATTCTAATGTGTGACACATGAGAGCCCATAATAATATGTGGCATACCAGTGCATGTTGCTTCAAGGTGATTGGGTGGCTTAGAAGCAACATATCAGAGACCCTGGCTCTACAGAAAGATGAAGAAACATCTTTAATGTCTGAAAGAGTGTGACACAAGTGTGCCACAGTATTCATCTTCAAGGAATTCTGGAACAACCAAGTTTACTGTTTAAAGGTACCCTAGACATACAGCCTTGAAGATTGAAAGATTGTATTGTAATGGGAAATATATAAAGTTTTCAACACCAAGGTGAAGAAAACTTTCAAAAAGTGAGATTTAAACCCAAATGAGTATTGTAAGCAAAATACTAGTGGTAAGATATTAACATGTACACTTTGTGGAGTTACTAACCCTGTAAGATTTTAAAAGATGCCTCACATATGAAATATATTATATGCATATACACATATACATACCCACAGAATATATGAAATATATTTCTACATTCTACCTGCATGGATCATATAATTGTCATGGTATAAATCTGCTGAAAACTGTGCTCTCTTAACACACTTGCTACTGTGTAAAACAGCACCAGGTATGATCTCTAATCTGAACTGTGGAACAACAATACAATCTTTAATCTCTGACCAAAAAAATGTTTAATGTTTTCTTTAATCAATATCCTTCCATAGAGAATGCTTTAGTATATGGATTAAGTTAAGGATATGGACCTGTTGGAAGGAGTCCAGGTTGAGAGCCATGAAGATAATCTGAGGGCTGAAGCACCCCTGCTATGAAGACTGACAGAGAGAGTTGGGGTTGTTCAGCCTGGAGAAGAAGCTACAGGCAGACCTTATAGCAGCCTTCTGGTGCCTAGGGGTGCCTGCAGAAAAGCCAGACAGGGACTTTTAACAAGGGCGTATAGTGACAGGATTAGGGGAAATGGGTTTGAACTGCAAGATGGTAGCTTTAGATATAGAGAAGAAATTCTTTATTGTGATGGTAGTGAGACACTGGAACTGGTTGCCCAGAGGAATTGTGAAAGACCCATCCTTGGAAGTGTTCAAGGCCAGGTTGGATGGGACTTTAAGCAACCTGGTCTAGTGGACAGTGTTCCTGTCCAAGGCTGGGGGGCTGGAATTAGATGATCTTTAAGGACCTTGCCAAACCAAACCATTCTATGATTCTATGATATAGTGTTATTAGCTATAATTGTTGACCTCTCAAGCTTGTTGTTCCTAATTTGGCTTCAGTAAACCACAATGTGTTAGGAGTCCTTGCTTTCTATTTACCGTGGGGCTTTAGGTGAAAATATTTTCTTCCACTATTGCTAGGAGTTGATTCAAAATCTAGACATCTTGAAAAGTCTAACTTTAGAAAGAAGAAAGACATAATTATTCTGAGATAAAAATTTCAGTATCTGCATTTTTTTCTTCTTTCATTTCTACAATTTGTAAGTTCATCTCTTCTTCCAGGCACAGGAAAAAATGAGAGAACTCTTGGTAGATTTCTTTTAATTTACCATTTAATCAGGAAAGAAATAAACTTTAGTCAGAAAGCAATCTGTCTTTAAGAATGAGAACAGTTATAAAAATCACAGAATAAAATCATAGAGTTATTAAGGGTGGAAAAGACCTCCATCCGTTGACTGAATACCATCATCCCCACTAAACCATATCAAAAAGTCCTATCATTTCTGCCTGCTTTGTAGAAGAAAGTTTTATGCCTTTGCATAGGTTTTCATATCTGTTGCTAAAGTCAGGGTTTCTTAAAGATAGGACGGTATTCATACTTATTCCAGCAGGTTTATTTTATTTTAGTCAGGAGCTTTGCTTTCTCATGATATCTGATGCTCCAGTAAGTGCCTTGATTTGGAGAACCCTATACCATGATTTATTCTTAATCTTTGCCTGATTTGTATAATTTAAGAAATGTGATGGAATGAGACTACAAAAAGATGCTGCTGTCACAGTAGTTTTAATCATTATGAGTTATCATAACAACACTGATTAAATAATCAGGCTTTTGAAGAGTATGTCACTAAGAAATCGCCAGAGACGATTTCTGTTACAAAATTATTTTTACTTTATTGAACTTGGATTGATTAAGAAATTTTTTAAATTTTTGCAGACATAACTATGTTAGTCATGACATTTACTATTATATCAGTTCCCTGAGGTCACTGACAGATGGTAAGCAGTATAAAGGAGGAAAATTTTTGTTTTTCAATATTTTTCTGTCAATAGGTTTAAAAATCTACCTACTGTTTTAGCTGTCTGACAAGACATATTTCTATATATTGTTTTGTTCCTTTGTGTAATCAAAATGAGTGCTCGTTGCTGAATAAGATTGCCTACAAGTTACATAAAAATCAACTTGCCCACTAATGCTCAGATGTGCCTGTTTTGAGAAGATGGGCACCTATATCCTTCCTGGTGCTCTGGAGAGATTTACATTTAGATAGATGGGCATCTGAAATCAACCTAACTTGGCTAAGATACGTATGATCAAGAACAGCAGTAGTGTGAAATATCTGTATCATAGTGTAAGAAATTGAGGCCTCACTCAAGAAGCTGGGAGATCAGTATCCTAAACACTATTTGAGCTGAGGGAATCAACATTTTCCTCCCATCAAGAAATGCCCATTAGAAACGGACAGACTAAATACAGAGCTGAAAGAACTCTGTTTCCTCTGTTTAGGAACTTCTGCTTAGGTTCCTAAATTCTCAGTCAAAGATGTAGATATCAGGGTCTTCCTGAATAACATAGATAAGTCTTCTGGAGATACTTCAGAATCATTTCAGAAGTATCAGAAAATCTAGTTTAAAAATGCTCAGTGTCTACTTAAATTACCTAAACACCAATTAGGAAGTAATGTAAGTTGTTTGATAGGGTGATATATCCCAACCTAAAATTGCTGTCTAAGGCAAATGGGTAAATAATTTCCACAGGAGGCACTCCTGTCTCTTTGTTGACTATGAAGACCTGAATCTAAGTGGAGTGAACTGTGTGCTCTTAGGTCAAGCCCCTAAAACTTCAGTCAGATACTGTGAAATTAGGTACCTCAATTAGACAGTGTAGTCTGTGGCATGTTGACCTCTTAAATATTTCACCCAAACTACAGTGATACTGAGACATGAAAATATGTAAGAATAACTTGTGGTGAAGTGGAAGAGTGTGTATGCATTTGTACCTTTTGTTCCCATCACTGTGTTTTGACACTGCATATTTGAGTATATTGGACTATCTCTCATTTTAAAAGGCAGATGAGGTCTCATCTGCTTTTTGGGCCTGGGATCACAACACTCTTACCAGAATTTTAAAGGCTTGATTTCTGTGTCCCTGTTAGCCACTGGACAAAGGGTCAGGCCCATAGTTTTCAAGTCTTACTAGACTTTCTGCCTGATGGGGTCAGACACTTCCGTCAATATTTGAATGACATGCAAGAGTGACCCTTGAATGAGAATCTCTATTCAGTTATCAAATGAAGCACACAGTCTCGTGTCGAGGAATTTTAGTGGTGCTTATGCATCTTACATTAAGGAGAGCAACATACACAAGCATCCTTCAAGTTTCTGTTTAACTCTCAGCTGAAATGTGAAAACTCAATTATATAGATTAAATTCACTCCTTAGAAGTTATTTATTGCTATGTTTCATGGCAGCTGACCTAATATGAAAGAGTTTTGCAAATCATTCTCCATGAAGAATAAATAAAATATTTCTAATATTAAAAAATTTAATTAATTTGAATTTCACTTTATAATAAATTTGCCCTCATTTAATATATGACTTCTTCATTCTGCTCTTTTAATAAATTAAAACTTCTAGGAGGCAAAAGGGCATCTGGGCCTCATTAGGTCATTCGTACATAGAAGAGTGCTCCCTGTCTTTTTTTCCTTTCGTTCCATGCTATGTAATTTTATGAATCACAACGTTTTGTTGTGCCACCTGGATATCCAGAAAAAGTTCAGTCTTCAAAATATAGTGACAAATTCTTAAGTGAAAAGTTGCTACAATTAAATAAACTAATGATATAGCATATGAAGTAGGTGTCACTTTGTTAACATTTTTTGAGGACTGGTTCCCATAATGAGTATAATTTCCTATTTTTGTTATCATTGCTTTTGTGAAATGTCGTGTCCTGTTTTTTCCTTATCCATCTCTGATTTTATCCAGAATACAAAGAAACAATTGTATGGCTAAAATAGATAGCTAACATTTTCCTGGTCACTGAATAACTGTGAATTCTGATTTATTATTATGACGTTTAAGCATACAAATACTCATATATGCACACAAATACTAGAGCATAATGAAGAAGAGTCTGTGATTATTTTTTGTAGGATTTAAAAATATAGCTTTAAAATTTATTTGTAATGTAATATTTTGCTTGTCTTCTATGTCATTGAATAATAAGGGCATTTGATAGATTTAAAAACTATTTTTAATAGGATTTTTATTTTTGTGTTTGAAAAATTTAGTTTTCTTCTTTATTAATGTACCTTAGGCTCTGGTTTTCATCAATAAACTAGAAATCTTTGATTTAAGGAAATTTCTAAAAAGCTGTGAAAAATATTTAGATTAAAAAAAAAAAATTGACCAGAGACTTCCTGACAATTCATATTCCATTTTTTCTTTTGCAAGAGGCATTACCTTATAGCTATTTTCCCTATAAAATGCATATTGATTAGAGAGCTATTGTGTTTCATCCTGATAAGTATTTCACTAATCTGGTAAAGCAGGAAATGAATAATAAGAATCTAATAAAATTATGGAAAGTCAGTTTATATAGAGCATGCCAAATGACAGAAATTATCCTTTTCAGTGTAGTGAATACCTCATTAGAAACTCTTCAGAAGATTATGGATCTCTTAACGCTTACTTTCCTCATGTTTGGCTGCTGGCCTTTTAACAGTCCAGAAATTCCATTGCTAATTATTCCTTATCACCTATCATCTGGCACTCCAAGTCCTGTCTTCTTTTTCAGTAAAAAAGGAAAGTCTTTTAGGAAAATTTTTCTGACAGTGTATACTTAAGAACAGCAATTTACTTCTTCTTTTGTCTTTTTAATATTTGACGGAAAAACTTTGCCACTTTCTTTTCTGCTGTCTTCAGGTGTCAGAGCTAGTTTTGAGTGATCTTTCTCCTGGGATTTATTAAAATCAGTACATCCTTCTACTTACCCTTTCCTGGATCTTTGATGGGTTTCTCTTTCTGTCTCCATTTTATCTCTCATAATTCTTACTTCTCCACAATATGTGTCTTGATATTTCCTCATGAAACTTTCCCTATGAGGACACCAAAAATGTCACATGGCAAGGTTTTTCTAAACCGGGAGGGCTCTAGTACAACTAAAGTAAAATGTAAATCCAGCAATATAATGAAATTCAAGGGCTTTCACAAATATGTAGGTAATAAATATACAATAAAATTATGGTATATGTATAAGAATATTGCCTGCTCATCCAAAAAGAAGAATGAAGAATATTACAAAATTTGTAGAATATAGAGAGAGAAATACTAACTTTCAATGGAAAAGATCAGGTTATGGAAATTAAGACAAGCTAAACATACGTAAGTCCATGGTTACAAACAATTAGGTGTGCTGAACGAGCTGGCTGATGCCATTGTGAGGCCGCTGTCATTTTATCTCTGACAGCTCCTGATGATCTAAGGAGGTTCCTGAAAACTGGAAGAGACCAAATATTATTACTGCCATCAGGAAGGGCAAGAAGGAAGATATGAGGAACTACATCTCAATCCCTGCACCAGTAATGGAACAGCTAATCCTGGGAAATATTTTCAAACACATAAACGACAAGAAGGTGATCAGGAGTTGTTGGATGTATAAAGAGGAAGTCATGTTTGGCCAACCTTATAACTTTATATAATAATGTGACTAAAAAGAGGAGAGTAGTGAATGTTGTTTCTTTCAGCTTTAATAAGGTGTTTAATACTTCTCTCACAACATCTTGATAGACAAATTAATAAATTATAGATTAGATAAGCGGGGAGTGTCACAAATTAAAAACTGGTTGAACAAGTGGGCCCAGAGGACTTTGATCAGTGGCGCAAAATCCACTTGGGGACAGATCATGAGTGGGCCAACACTGCTTAGCAATCCTTCCCCTCTACTCAGCAGTGGTAAGACATATCTGGAGTGCTGGGTTCTATCCCTCATGTAGAAACTGATATAGTGTAATAAACTTTTCTACTTAAAAAAAAAATCATAATTTCATAGGATTTTCACCACCAAAAATTTTCACAACTTTTTTCCTACATTTTTCTGTGTTTTATTTATTTATTTTAAGTTCTTATCACTTTACTTCTTTAAGCTATAAAATCCCATTTGCCCTTGAAATTTATTCTCTTTAGCTATGTATAGATTTTCGGTACATTAAATTTCTGTAGTTATTGAGTGAAGTTACATAATATGTTTTTTTAATGGCCTCTATTTTGTACCAGCAAATTGTTTCAATTTGCTTTAATTTGTTGCAGAAGTGTTTAAATACATAAGTACTTGATTATGCCCATGTATCAGGTGTGTACTGAGCTAAATGCTTCAAATGTTTAATCAAATGAATGACAGGTAAAGACTCTACTTGCAGCATTATGGACAGAAATATCAAAAGTCCACTAAGCTGTTGAATGTTATCCCATGCATCTGACAATATCAGTACAGAACCCTTAAAAATTTTATTTTGTGTATGGTCAAGTGATAAGTAACAGATGGTGCAAAAATCTGCACATTTGTTTTCCTGTTTTAGCATTTAAAGTATGTCAAGTGTGGATAAAACATAGAATACCATGGACTGAACTATTTTCAGTGAAGATCTCAGAAGTGCCACCTTCTAATTTTTTTTTCTAAAGTTAAGCTCTTTTTGTTATCTCTGTCTCTCTTTTTCTCCACTCACAAATAATCACGTCTACTTTGGACTATGCTGGTGTAAATGTAAAGCAAGACAAAAAGACAACTTTAATCATGAGCTATTGCTTTGAGAGACAGCTACTGAAGAGGAACAGTGGGAAACAAACTGCGAGTGATACAGTTAAGCCTCAGACTAGACCTGTGAACACTGGAGAAGTTGCTGAACTTACACCCAGCTCTAAACATCCATCACTCAGTGCAGTTTGATATCTAGACCCATTTTTAGGCAGGTTTTTGATTGATTAAGTCAAAATGCTAATTAACATCTTGACATTCAGGGCCTGACAGTAGAGTGGGCCATCCCGTTCTGCTTACCATGAGATATCTTTGAAGACTGCACTCTGTAGCAGATGTCTGAGGCGTCTGTCTTTCACTTGGAAACAAATCCAGGCAGATTTAAACCTTAATATATGGCAGACACATGCAGGGATTCTTCCCCAAGAAGGGACTGCCCACTCAATGCACCAGATAAACTATCCTTCCTGAACCCACAGAGCCCTGAATCCTGACTCAAAATGGTTAACTTTCCAAAACTGACAATTTTTTTTGCCCATCTCATTTTTACAAACAAGGAATGACATCTGGGAAGTAGTTGTTCTATACCTTTCTCACCTTAGGGGATCATACTTGTGTCAAGGACACTTTGCCAAGATGTAAACCACCAGGCACTCTGAACAGGTATGATTTTCTGAATTTGAGTGTCTCTGAAGCCAACAATGGGAGCTCCAAGAGCAGGAAGCAGTGTATGAGAACACATGTACTCAAATGGAGTGGCATATGAATAGGGAGCTTGGGACTGCCTTGTTTTCCAGGGTTCCCTCCCTTTTTTCGCTCCTCTCAGCACAGGGTGAGATGTGTTTGAGTTCCACGAGAGAAGGCTGAACACTGGAGACGTCCCTTTTTCGGGCATATCCCTGCGACTACAATCTAACACTTGTTTCCCCGCTGCTTTCCCAGAATAATGAATTTTGCATTCCTGGCTACACACCAGTTCAGTCTCAGGAGAAGGAACAGTAAGTGCCTTACTCTGATTATTCATGGCACAGTGGTTAGGTCACCCTCCAGGGTGACAGGAGAGATGGATTCAGTCCCCTGTAAGACAATCAGGGCTGGGAATGCAAACCTCTCATTTGCTTAGTGAACACTCAAACCACTAGACTATTAAGCATAAGACAGTGTCACCTTTACCAGATATCTTTCTCAGAAGAGGACTAAAACACTCTGAGTCCTGAGTGGATGGAAGCACCTAACATTTTGTATTAATTTTCTGCATTCTCAGTGGAAAAATAGATACTTAAAATAGGAGCGGATTTCCCTTTACTTATCTTAGAAGCATGCTCTTTCCTCTATGGTAGGCAAACTCCAGCCTCTTTCTAGGGCCAAACAGGATTTTGTGCATAATGTCTAAATTAAGCACCTCAATGAAGTGCACAGGATTATATCCAGGAAAATTAAATATCTTCAGACACACCTACTGAGTAAGAAGAGTGACATTTGAACTTATTTTGTCAGAAAAATCTTTGGGCAGTCCTGAGCTGAGACATGCAAATACAGCAGCATTACTTTTGACCCTGACCGATACTGAGTTGTTCAAACCTTTTTGCTTGGGTCTTGCTAGCTCAGGCTTTCCCTGTGCCATACACCACTGTGTGATGAGCCTGAGGATAGTGTTTGATACCAGGAGTTAAGCATCTAAATCCACCACTTATGTATGCAAGAAGTAATGAGTTATTCAGAGGCAAAGGGCAGGCAGAGCCCCTGTCAATTTAATGAATATTGGGGGTACAAATGACCTCTGAAAATCAGGCCATTTATTTGAGCACCTAAAAATAGAGTCAGATGTTTAATTTTACATATTCAGGTTGAAAAATTTTGGCTAGAGAGTAAATTAATTGCCTAAGGTCACACAGCAAGTCAATGTATAATGAAAAAGTAAAATTGAGTGAAGAAAAAAGGTATTTTTAATCTCTGTGGATTTACTGAATCCCAAAACTCTTTTATTAAAAGTGTTCTTGAACATATCTCTGTAATTTTTTTAATTGTAGCTTAGCATTATTATTTAAAATGCATTTTTTAAAAAATGAAAACATTATTTTTCCACGTGTTTAACCCTGACTGGTGGTATCTTCTTATTGCTGTGAAAACAAAAGGCTCAGTCAGATCTTCAACAGCAGAACTTTTGTTGCATAGGTAGTTAATGAATGAGATATTTGATTACAAAGGGATAAGTAACCTCTCTTTAGCCTGCAATTAACATTTAACTTGATATGGTCAATAAGCCAAACGAAGGGAGAGTAAACTGAATAAAGAGGATTTTTCTCTCATTAGGGGTTCATCACACACACATATGCTAGTGAAGCATACTGTTGTGATTGGGGATTTTGTTTGCACATTCCTATAAAGCTAAGCTTTCATCTGGTCAAAAAGAAATAAAAGAACCCACTCACTCTCTGGAGAAAAACAATATTTTAATCCATTCAGATTTTAAGTGTGTGAAGATAATTTATAACAGTCAAGTGCATTATTAGGCAATAATGATATCTCAGGAAGTTAGTCACTCCGTTCATGCTAAAATCCTATGAGACTGGAGTGTCTAATTCTCTCACAGGCTTTCTAGTTTTAATGAGTTCTTGCTTACACACAGACACAGCAAATGGTATCCGCTATATCCTTTTCATGCAAATATAAATGAAGCCCTTAGTGATATACTGATTCAAAATATATATAAAACATCCGTCTTAAGCAGCTATGCAGTTCAAAGTCAGCTGCACTGTGCCTTTTTCCTGGTCCACAGAACTTCTCAAAGCTGTTTATCATAAACATAACAATAAAGTGAGAATGGTCTCCACGTTAAGGTTCGAAGCTTGGGAAATACATGCTGAATTTCTTTTACTTCTGCAAGCTTCCTGCACTTCCTTGGCCGTATCATTTATATCACAGCATTAAAGACCAAACACTTTCCTCAGTTGAAAGAGAAATTTGAGTTTGCAAGATTAGTTTTTTCTTGGTTTTGAGGTTGATTATTCCTGCTGTGAGCACAATTCTAAGAGAAAATTAAAACAGACGAAAGCCCAAACTGCTAATTTCGTGAAACCCTAGATGACAGTATCAGGCAAATGAATAATAATATATGTCATTATTCTGTTACCAAGAATTCCATAAATATACCTTTTCCTGGTTCGTCTCCCTGGTTCTTTTCTCTTTATTTTTTTCGCCTTCTTTCTTTAACTCTTTTCAAAATTTCATATTCTTTGTTGCAGGAGTCCCCAGGACAGATTCTAGTATTAGGAAGCGATTAGAATCACACCACGGTAAGGGATCTATTTTATATACTGGACCTTCCATGCAAGAGATATAAAAATTGTCTATAGTGATAGTGATTGTCTAAACATTTAAACATTATATATGTTTATATCATTAAACTGAAGGGAAAGGACAAGAACTGCCACTTTTTAATTTTTTTGAAGTTGACCATAACTGGACTTTTCATTGAGGCCATGAGTTTGAAGACAGGATGCAACACTTGGCCAAGACTCACAATCAGTGAATGACCATAAAGTTTTTGGCCACTGGCACTTTTTCATTCTGTCCTGTGAGCCATATGTGACCTTGTGCTGGCTCTCTTTGCAGAAGAAAAATCTCAGAACCCAGAGGAAAATGAGGGTTCCTTTGTTCGTACAGTGATGGTTGCTTTGTTTTTAAGCTAAATTTTCTCATTGTAACTGCATGTTCAAGATTGTTTTTACTGTGCTTTTATCTGTGACATACATCTTGTCTCAGAGCTTGAAAATGAACACGTGCCCAAACTAGGTATCACCTTGTTATGGCAGCGATCTGGTGGTGGTAAGCTGTAACCTTCCAAAAGTGTGTCCAGCTAGGAGGCACTCAGCAGGCTACTACATGCACACACGCACACACGAACCAGATAGCTTCTTCAATAAGTTGACGGCAAGGAGTCCATGGGAGAAGTTTATTCCAGCCACATGTGTGGAGCAGGTCCAGGGAGGGAGATGAGGAGAGGACAAAGAGAGCGGATGAAGAGAGTGTGAAAGTGGAAGGGACCAGGTTTTTATCCGGGGTGGGTAGGGGCGGAGAGAGAGCATCAAGGACCAATAATCTGAGGGCACAGGGTTGGTACACAGGCAGGACTAGGGTATGGGAGCCAATGGAGAAACTCTGAGGGAGTGGCGAGGGAGCGAGGAACAATGGGGGGAACAGGGAAATAGGAGAACCTTCTAGATAAAGTAGAAAGGAGCGGGGAGGCCAATGGGCCAACCGGGGAAGCAGAACTGGGGTATATTTGCACAGTGGAACAAAGCATCCTGGGCGAGGCCTTTTCTGCCACCATAACCTAGGAGTGCCTCCTAGGGCTCTTCCCTCCAGGGGAGCCGTGGTCCTTCAGTCAACGTCAACAGGCCCACCGGCCTCCACATCACTTCTCTGCTGTTCTCTGTCATGAGTCATACTTGTCCTGGATATGACTCCAAGACAAAGCATTTGCTTAAGGCATATCAGCCTGTTTGTTTAAATGAAACCAACAGTAATGGTTTAACAAAATGGATTTTTGCTACAGATAGTGGACATGGTTTAAAATGAAATCTGCTGCATCATAGTGAAGAAGTAAAGGAGTGGGGTAAGAGAGCTCAGTTTGTGGGGCTGCTGCTTGTTTTCTTTGGATCTGTTGAAGGTATCCCGTGATTTCTGAATTCAAGAAATATTTGACTTCTAATGATTCAGCCAGAGTGAGTTTGAGGTCTAAACCACTACCTTTATGGTTATGAATATTATTGCTTATTCACAGCTTTAAATGTGGTTTCATTCACTGAAAGGAACGCAGAA
This sequence comes from Rhagologus leucostigma, assembly GCA_013397725.1. NCBI lineage: Eukaryota > Metazoa > Chordata > Aves > Passeriformes > Rhagologus > Rhagologus leucostigma. The sequence goes on along the minus strand of VZTD01000435.1, from coordinate 1,052,903 downwards.
ATCCTATGCTTTTCTCTATTCCCATCTTCTATTTCCTTTTATGCTTAAGTATTAAAATAGTTTTAAGTCTCTTCTTTTGAGACCCCCTCTTTAACTTTTTTTTGTGTCTGTCAGTGGAGGACTAAGCATAAGATTACACATAAATCTTTTAAGAGAAAAGTATGTCCAGTTGTGGAACTTGCTGCTAATACTGTCTTCACTTCTTCTATCTGAAAAAGAGATCTAACAGGTGACCTAAGGGCAGGCTCCTCTGGCTAAATCAGTAGCTGAGTTGAGTTAGTCTATGTTGAATTGTGTTTGTGGCACAAATTATTGTGTCCCATAGGGTGAGACAGACATGAAAATGGATTCATTTTACATAAAAATTAGAGAGGAAAATTCCACAGGATGGATTCTTCTATGTTCTTAAAACGGATATAAGACCAGAAGGAAATAGATTTATTATTTATTTATAGTAGTAATCAATGTTAAGAGAATGTGTAATTACAATATATTATAATATAGTTTTAATAATATATCTTGGTACTTTAATTTTAACAAAATATAAACCAGTATCTACAGGAAACCACCAGAGTGCAAAGCATTTTTTTGCTCATTTTCAGTAAGATATTCTACTTTTATTGTCCTTTGATTATTTTAATTTTAAATTTGTGCTGTATAGCAAACAAAGGAATGAAAAGGTTGGGGTTTTTTCGTACTTGTCACCACTGCAAACTAAATCTGGAATATGAAGGTGAAAATACAAAGCTTTTTTTTTTTTGTTCATACCCCATCCCCAACAATAAACATTCCGAAGGGCAAAAGCAGTCTTAGATTACAGTATTGGCTTTCCTTTGCTTTATGAAATCTAATTTGGCCTTCTAGTGTAAGTCTGTGCCTTCAATGGGGCTACACAGATGTATGTATCTAGGAGCATAGTTTGTACACTCAGGCTGAAGAGTGAACCTGCCACAGGAATTTAATGCTGTGGATTGATGAGCAAAAAAAAAAAAAAAATGTCCCTTTCTTAGAGCTCTCCCCTTCTGTGGGACTGTCACCAGTAAAAAGTAAAAGCTAGTTTATGTCAGTAAAAGGATATTATACTGAATACACCCAAGAAAAGCCAGCGTGCTGAATAAAATAGGGGCATTTTTAGTTGGAAACATTAGAGTTTAGGCTTTCAACTCTATATGGGTCAGTAGCAGTAATTCTATTCCATTACATTCTTATATTGGTTTGCCCACCATAACACCTGAGTGCATAATATTTGTATTGCATGGTGGAATACAGTAAACATTGTGCTGGTGTGTTTTATTTCACAGTTTAAGATTACCGAATGCAGTGAACAACCCATTTTTGCCTTTGTTTTTAACCATATTACCATTAAAGGAATGTACAGACACATTGAGCCAAGGTGCAATTTCAATTAGACAATACAGGGTGAAGAAAAAACTTTATGCTCAGTGAGGACATAGGGGAGATTTCTAATTGCCCTCAGTTTCTGAGGGGGTTCACAGTTTCAAGCCAGCTTTCAAAAAAACTTTCCTTCTCCTTCAGATGAATTTCCCCCTCCATGGGTCTGTGCAGGAAAGACACAGTTCTCAGCTACTGTCTCCACACCACAGCTTAGTTAATCTTCTAGCCAGACTGGTTCCAGGTCATTGAGTGCCTGAGAGAGATACAGTCTGTGGCACTGGCCATGATTGAAACCAGAGGCAGCTTTAGGCAGTGAGGCAATCAGGGGTAAATGCAAGCAAGTGGAGTTTGCCCACATTCATTGTCAGCAATATAGACTTTACCCACTTTTTGCTGCCTTGCCTGAAAGACAAAACAAACCGATGAGATTACCTCATTTCACCACAGGTTTTAGTCTAATTCTACTGGGCAAAAGCCAGAGGCCTCAGTGGAAAACAAATGACAACTTCACTGATAAAATTACAAATGAGAAAATTACCCCTCTCTACACCCTGAAGCTCCTTTTTCCTTTTCTGTATCTTCTTTTTTCCTCTCCAATCAACAACAGTACCAAAGGCTAGTAACACACTGTGGTTTGCAAGGATTGCTGCAAACTGGCTGCCTCTCCAGCAAAATGAAGTATGCTGCAGGCATGCCTGGATGGCTGGTACATGCTCCAGAATTTGACTAGTTCACATCATGGGATGGCAAAGGCTCTGCTGTGGCCAAGGTGAACAGTGGACTGAACAGAGCTAAAACATTTCAATTTACATAAGACTTTTTCCTTAGGTCCTGACAACATATCAAAAACCTTAACTGCCATGTGACTTTGAAATTAATTAAAAGCTTTTATTTTACACAAGATGTCAATATCTCAAAATGTTTAATGTTTGCTCTTCATTTAGAGCATTGTAAGTTTCCCCATTACTACATGGTGCACAATAATTTCTTTAAATATTACATTTCATAATGGCGTGCAAGGGCAATTACTTGCCATGATTTAAGATTTGCCACCTATACAAAATAACTGAGTTGCCAATAAATATTTTAAAACATAAAGGTAAAAATATAAGAATTAGTAAGTATTATATAAGTAAAGAACAAGTCAGAAGGAGAAAGAAATAAAGAATGTATTGGAAAGAAAGAACAACTGGAATGAAATGGAATTCAGGCTAATTTAAAATAGTCATCATACATTTGATGACTGCAGATTATGAAACGGAAGGAGTTGATCACTACTAGAGATCACTAGAAAGAGAAGTATGCCATTACCTTGCATTTTAATCTTACTTTGTGATCTCATCTACTTTATTACGTATAAAAATTATAGAAACTTATGATGGATATACTGTGTTACTGCAACAAATATCTATAAACTCAACACTGAGAGACTTAAAAAAACCCCCCAAACTCAAATCCCATACCAAATAAAAATATAAAATTTAGTGCAGAGTTTAAATGGCTTCTGTTTTATCTGAGTATATTTTTCCTTTTGTTCTTAATTTGCGTAACCCCAATCTCATTTTTCTGATTCCCATTACCATAAAGTGAGGAGCAAGCAAGCAGGTGACGTTGGAGAATCAAGAGATTTAGTCCAAAAAAATTTATGTCTGGCTTTTCAGGCATTTCAGATCCATCTACATGTGTTCAGGACAATATTGGCTTCTCTAGGACCTCTGCTATCAACTCATAAAAACCAGGACGGTTCAGGTACTGCTGTGCAGGCCCAGTTAGCAGTTGAGAGCTTTGTGAGCCTCCAAGTGTCTTTGATTCCAGTATTTGTCCAGCTGGGTGTCATGAGGGAGCTATGTGACCAAACATTTTCCTCTGTGTGTGCGCTCATACTTTCTGGTTCAACCAACTTGGAAAACAAACAGAGAAATAGCTCTTGGAACTGCTACACCTTTTTTTCTCTGAAGATGTTTAGCCCTTGTCTTCATGTCTTCCTGGAACCGATGCAAAAACTTTTAGCACTGTTTAAATGTTTTGAGAAATGGAAGTATTACATATTTCTGAGAAGAGCAAGATACAAGCTCATCTTTCCTACCACCAGTGAGCCTATTCAGATTTGCTGCCCTGCAGCAGTGAAGCATGCTGCTCTCATGGAATATTAAAACGTGTTTGACGCATCAGTTTAGCCCATCATTTTAAACACTCTCTATATTCACTTTTGATGTCATATCCTTCTGTTATTAAAGATTAAATATACTTTAATGTTAGCATTTATATCACATGAGCTAAAAGAGTGAAAAAAATGAATCAGATACAGAGCAGCACACTAAAGCAGTATAGTAAGTACTATTTGATATTATTCAGTATTTATACTATTTGATAACAGCTATTTCCTCCACAGGAAATGTGGATAAGGAGACCAATGATAGCATTCACTGCACTACAGGAGAAGGCTTTTGGTACCGTTTATAAATCATATTGTGCTGTTTGGGGAGCCCTAAAGGTACTATACTGAAAGCCTATAATGCATTAGAAGCCTTTCAGTTTTATGCATTTAATGTTTCTTGTTGATCTGCTTTGATTTGGAAAATAGGAAGCACAAACTTACTCATTTTGAGTGTTTCTAGACTGTGATTCTACTGCTAAAGGTACAATTTTATTGTTCTATTTGCGATACAGGACAAATATGTTCAGTGAAAGTCAGTAAAGTATCAAATAGCCATCCAAACCCAGTGCTCAAGAAATATGGTTCAGTCTCGTTAGTTACGGATGTCATGTTGCTTGTTTCCTGGATCTTTGCGCATTTTACCCCAGCAACAGATATGAAAACAAAATAAAGAGATTTAAAAAAGCAACTAGATGAATCAGAATGGGGCAAAATAATACAGAAAACTGCAACTAACAAAGAAAGTTCACTTCGTACTGAATTTGTGCCATTTTAAGTTTCAGTTTTTAACCCATAGTATTGGTCTCTTCAAAGGAGTGAAATACTTTATCTTCTTGACAGAACAAATTGAGTGGAAAATTACATAAACCCCTCAGCAGATGTTCTTTCCCACATTGTTTGGGAATTTATCCCTGTTACACAGTTCTTCTAAGGCCCATGCCAAGCTGAATGGCAACATTAGGAAACTTGAAGATATGTTTAGGTGAGCTTTATGCAAATATTCTCTTACCATCTCCTTATTATTTTTCAGTGCCAGTCAACTTCACCATGGTATTTTATTTTTCTATCAAGAATATCTCTGTGTAGGTGCTAGACATATTATATCTCCATTGCAAATCCAATAAATGAGAACCTGTTTTTTTTCACTGAAGCAAAAGCCAAAGTCCAGACCTCTATAAATTCAGTTTGCTATAATGAATGGGTCTTGGAGTCAAAGTTGTCAGGCAACAAACAACAGGAAAAAATAACCCAATTCCAGTTCCTACTGCCTGCAACATATCTGTAGCTGCATAGCATACTAATTTCTGCAAATCAGATGGTATCTTTAGAATTATAATGCACACCAGCGAGTTAAGCATCTGTATAACAATAAGATTTGTCATCCATCATTCAGTGAACAGCATAAGGCAACTTGCTGTCATCTAGTGCCAAGTGACATCTATCTAGATTGTCTTCCTGTCCATCTGACTCTAAACTTTGCTACAATCTTTGATCCAGTCCTTCTTTTTAATTATTGTTCCTAATGTTTTTATGTTCTACTACAGCATGCACAAAGTTTGTGAATGAAAACAATGACATGTTATAACTAATGCACAAGCAAAATGTATTCAATAAATATCCATTATCCCTGTTTATTCTTTAGCAAACAGTGAATTTCACCAATGAAAGTCCCTGCAGAATAGCAAGAGAGATTTACAGCCCAAGCTGAGGAAGATACATCTGCAGCTGAGATGTGCATGAAGAGATACACAGGAATCTGGGGATAAATCAACAATTCCATGCTCTGGGGTGCATTCACGAAGAAATTAAAGACTACCTGCAGATAAAAACGTCTCAGCTGTTTTCCCTATGTTTCCTTGCTCCTAAAAATACATTGAGAATTGGGACAGTGGAAAAAAGAGACTGAAAAATTGCAACAAGAGATGAACGGTAGTGGAAGTTTTCTCCACTGGGATTAATTAATTAGTCTTCCTTGGCCTAGGAAGAATGGCGTAAAGCAGATTCATTGGATCTGAGAATTGGACAGAGCCTGATATTTTTAAATAGAAGCAGTGATTTACACAGGAGAATACTCAGGAGAAACACGAATTCCTTTTGTAACAGATAAATGCTGTTTGTGATGCTTCCAGTAACAGACCTAAAGGAGATGATTTTGGAAATGAAACATTACTGCAGTGGCTGGTGGCTACTCTTAAATGATTCCTGAAACACTAGCATGGTGAGGTGAGTTTGCCAGCGACCTTGGTGCAAAACCCAGTAACACCACTACATGAAAAGGACATTTTCAAGAGTATCAGGGTGAATCTAGGCAACAGGAAATAAATTTCTATTTAATTAACTGTAAGTAAGAATATTTATCATGATCTTAAACTGATATTATTAGAGAGAAATACAGAAGACAAATACTATTTTAAAAGGGATAGCAAAAGCTAATATATAAATCATTATACTCAGAGATCTCGGACCTCACTAATAGTTATTGTTCTAAATTCTTCCAGCATAGCTCTATGGATCATTATTCTCTCCTAGAGCCTAACTATAGGGAGCTGTGTTAATACATCTCTGTTTTTCACACAGTGGTTGCAAAGTGTTAATCCATCAGTGGTGAACCTAATGCAAGAGTTTTCCGTTTTCCCATCCCTCTTCCTCCGTCGTCAGCCCATGCTGACCACAGGCCCCTCTGCTGCTGTGACTCAGCCAGGAGATCCTTGAGAAATGCTGCTGGAGGCTGATGATACAACTCCTGAACAGTCACAGGTCTGGTTGAAATGGTTCATGTGAATGCAGTCAAACCATTTTTATTAGTCATATACTTGAAGGAATATCTCACTTGACACCATGATGATTTTTGCCTTTTTATATACCCCTCTTATACCCCTCTTATATACCGTTTTATATAGCTTTTATGTATCCTTAGTGTTTTTAGCCCACATACTTGTAATTCCTTAAGTCTGATAACCCAGACCAAAATCCTGGAGTCCTCCAGTTGGAGGTCAGAAAGCCTTATGCAATCCTGAGAAACCCAGGTCTTCTCTAGAATATATCCTGTAAACTAAGATAGGCCCATCCAGGGAGGAATTCTTCGGAATGAGGGGTTCATTCGAGCCTCTCATTGAGGAATCTTTGATCGATATGCTAATTTGCAAGACCTATAAATTGTATACGCAATCTACTGAGGGTGTGCATTTGGGGGTGCATTGCGGTGTGCATTTCGGTGGTGCACCTAAGGATCCTTAAATAAATACTGAGATAAAAACTCCTTTTCCTTTAACCATATTCTGCTTTTAATTTTAAGACCAGGGAAAGGCAACACACTGACTGCCAATCTTGAGGTCCCAGATTGTTATGAAAACAGACCTCTATCTTTAGACCAAGAGGGTCTAAAAGAATAAGGAGGAAATGGTAAGATTTTGCTACAATCTTCCCTATCTGTAATGCTAAAGAAGTCAAAAGATTAATTTGAAAAACTTTGGTAGAGTTTTGCTAGCATCTCACATGCAACTTAATTAACAGACTGCAACAAGTTGACAGATAAATTTAATGATGCAGCTCTCTTTTTATTAATAGAAGTTAATTAGTAAGAGTCTTCTATTTATGGCCCTTGTACTGGGACAAATAAAAGCTCCAAACTTTTCAAAAACATCCTAAATTCAAGTCACCCAGTTATGTAAAAGCATTTACAATACTTCTTCACTTCCTGGAAAAGTGAAAAAAATCTGGGTAACTTGGTTGCTAAATCCTTTCCTATTTGCACACCTAAGTTGGATCCACAAAAGCACTCATGCTGAGTGCTGCTCCTTTAGCTTTCCTAATACAGCTGTTTGTCTTCCTCACTCCAAGCTGAACAGCCAATTGAGTTTGATGCTAGGGTCAGCATAAAACATATGGAAAGGCTTAGACTCTTGGGAGACAATGGAGAGCATGCCAAGAGATGTCTGCAATAATGGATAGAAGATGCCACAGGAACAACGTGTCATACATCCTGGTGTGCTAAGGCTGCAGAAGGTAGCACAACTCTTTAACCAGCTTTCATTATTCTAAGCTATTTCTCTAAACTTCCCAATGACTGTTAAATACAAGAAGATATGCTCACTGATGATTTTGTAATTCTTAGACCTGTGATCTAGGCCATATGGACACTCTAATGTAGCCTTTGTCTGGGCCACCAAGAAAATCCACTGAAATGGTTGGCTTCTCCAATGGTAATTTAAAGATTATTATTCAAGAACAACAGATACCACTTTAGCAGTCTAAGTATGGAAGTGGATTTCAACACTGAAATAATTTTATGTACTTAACTCAGAGCATTTTACTGAATTGCTTGACATTCAGGACCAAAGGTCTGTAAGGAGAATTTCTGCGTTTCTATCCTATGTTACTGTGTTTTTAAATACGGATGTGGAAAGAATGAGATAAACTCTGAGACTCTTATGACAAAAAGTAATGTTGAACTTAGGCCTGAAGCCTTCATCCCTGTTGCGACACAGAATTTCTGTTGGCAAAGCTAACAAAAAAGTAAAAAATCTGAGGCCAGACTGCACTAAATAAAATGCATACAGGTGAATTTTGACTAATTATACAGTTCCTGAAGTGAAAGCAATAAAAATAATAATCACCTGTATTCTGTGTATTGGATACTCAAATGGTAGAACTGATATCTATAGCTTCCAAAGAGATGGCGATTTTCATGACCCTCCCTCTCTCCCTCCCTCCCTTCCTCTCTCCCTCCCTTCCTCCTTTCCTTCCTTCCTTCCTGTCTCCCTTCCTCTCTTCCTTCCTCACTCCCTCCCTCCCTTCCTTGCCTTCTGTTTTATTAAACTAGATCTTAGTCTAGCCAAAGGAACCATTAACTATAATGTGAAAATACTCATAGTGGACAAGGTTTTCAATCATATGTCCCATTTAAAATACTTTTAGATCTCTTAGAAATCTAAACCTGGCAAAGACAAAATTCTTTGAAAATCGGCTCCAGGTCATATAGGTGTGTTTTGAGAATTTTATATTCTACTCAGTATATGTTCTCTATTTGTTCTGTAATAAACACTCAGGTTTTTTGGCCTGCTTTAATATTCAGCATCTCTGAGGTTAGAAGATTATACGCAAAAAATGTTAATAGCATAATTTCTCTCCATATTTCCAACACAGCCTGTCAATAAACTAGTTTTAAATAAATCCCAATCCTGTGAGATAAGACAACATTTGTGATGTCTCCAGTTGTATTTTGGATATTTACTATAAAGTGTTTGTGGCATGCAGCATTGGAAATGAGTTTTGGTGTATAAAAAGAAACAAAAATTCTATCCTCTATAATGTGGGACAAATTAATATTTCAGTAAACTCTAATATGGCTTGATAGAGATAACTCAAAATCAGTAGTATATTTTTTCAGATATGCTCCAGGTGACGCACATCCATAAATAACTTTAGTTTTACCTACTATGAATACTACTTGAACTCTAGTTTATCTGCTTCTGTACAGTAGCATCCTTAAAAGCATCCCTTGACAGCTAATTGTTTGAACTCCCTCTAGACTTCTCTGTAATAAAAAGCAGTAGCATCCTGTGGGACATTTGTTTTATCAGCAGCCCTTTAGCTAACACTCAGGATGAAATCCTCCACTGACTCTCTGTTGCAATCATAAGACCTTTTCCAGGCACTGATAGAAGAATAGAAACCTTTCTGGTCAGCACACTGCCTCATTGTCTAGCAGCCCTGCAGCTACAACAGCATGTATAATCCTGGAGCACTTGCTGAGGCCAGTAACAGCCACTTAGTTTAATCCCTCATCCGATAACCACATCTCTAAGTACCACAGTCCTCTGCACCCAAACAGTAACCTTGGATTGTTTCTCTGAAACCTTCAAAGAGGAGCCTACTTTTATAATCTACATTCAGGTGTGGGAGCGGGTAGTCCAAAGTTATGAACCTGTACTCACCATTAACACTTTTTGGTCTTCAGCAAAGTTGAAGTCTTTGACTTTCCTGTCTTAGAAAGCTGCCTTTGGGAGACGTTTTTTTAGCAGCTGACCAGCTCATTGTAGAAAGATACCTTTACTTATGTCGATTGACTTTGATGGTTGAGCTGCTGGAAGGATAACTGCAACCCAGTTGCTGTGATCTGCACAGTAACATCTTTGACCACTACTGCTAGATTAAAAAATTTGCATTACAGAACTGCTGCTACAGCCCTTTTAGGGTGATGGTCAGAAGTAGGATATGCTGAATAGATATTGGTGGTGAATGTCTGAGATAGCCAACCTGCGTAGTGGATAGCACTGTATATTAGCTCTTTCAGGACACAGTTCATGATATCCTGAAGTAGGTGTCTGAAACACGGAAGATAAATTACACCTCTGCTGAGTCTGCAGGGAGTCCAGGCTGATTAGTTTAAATGTTGATGTCTCTATTGCAGCTTCATAGAGATAACAGAGAAGAGTCACACAATAGGAATGCCTGTACAGGAGTAGTTATGTCATCTCTAATGTAATCCAAACAGGCTGAATTATCTTCTGTTTATACAGTTTTATCTACATCATGTTAGCACAGCCATTTTACCTGGAAACTGCATATTTTTACCCCACTTGTTATAACTACCCTGATAAACATTCAGTGATTTTTGGCCTGGTTTCCTTGTGAGATGTAATCAAAATGGATATTTTTAAAATAAAGAGCAACAATTTTTTTGGAGCTTCAAAATTAGCATATTTTTAGGGTCTGGTGGAAAAAAGCTGTATTAGTCTGCCAAAAAAAGGACACGTTTCTTAGGCTTATAAAGTTGCCAAGAAAAGAGAAGAAAGGAAAAGAGAAGAAAGGAAAATAAAAAAGAAGAAGAGAAGAGAAGAGAAGAG
>VZTD01000435.1:945426-1042368 GCA_013397725.1 Rhagologus leucostigma | reverse complement strand
GAAAGAAAAGAAAAGGAAGGGAAAAGAAAAAAGAAAAGGAAAAGGAAAGGAAAGGAAAAGAAAAAAGAAAAGGAAAGAAAAAGGAAAGAAAAGAAAAAAGAAAAGAAAAGAAAAGAAAAGAAAAGAAAAGAAAAGAAAAGAAAAGAAAAGAAAAGAAAAGAAAAGAAAAGAAGAAAAAAGAAAGAAAAAGAAAAGAAAAATCTGAAGGCAAAAAATTAAATCAGTGAATAGCCATCTGCCAGTTATGTCATAGTTATGTTATAGTTAGTTGATATGCAAACACTCATATTGTCCACAAATAGGAGTGTCACTTCGCCCAAAAAACTGTCAAAATATACTTTGGTTTTTTATTAACTCTGTTTCCACCATTTTATAATGTTCTTTATCTCCTATCTACAGGAGATGAACCCAAGCTAAGGATATGACATTTCATTCATATTTCATTGGGTAAGTGCAGTTGTTCTACACTTTGGGAGCATGCAGAGCAGCTTCAGATTTGCCTATACCTTAATGTTTCAAAATCAGCTACTGAGGCCTGGCTTTCATGCCAGGCTGAAAAATCAGGTGGAATAATTTCCTGTGAAGTATATACCATTTCGGTTTTGCTAGTAATGTCATGGGAACTGCTGTATTGAATCTGATCAGTTGTTCCTCTAATCTGAGAACAGCCCTAACTGTGAGTAATGCCAGTTTCTTCAAAGCAAAATTCAAGAAACACTCTAGTGAGGCCCTATTTAATTATCTGCCTGATGAATGGTGCCTTTTTCCTCTTCTTTAAGTCTCTGTTTATGCCTGAAGCTCAAAATATTTCAGTGTTTTCCAACAGATTTGCTTGATTTGTGTTTTAACATTCTTCACTATAGAGCTGTATGGTTTTTATGTCCATACACACATCTAAATTTATTTAGGGATTCAACTAGAAGAGTGAGTTCCATAGAATTCTTTTTATCCAAAATACACATTTTAACCCATTCCGGTTTTTCTTCCTTGACGTCTCATTGGTTGTCATTTCTTCTTGTATTCTGAGGAAAGGGAGGTAGAATTTTACAAAATGTCTATTAGTATGCCATAAAGCAACACTAAAACCTTCTTTGTTCCAATGCTATTTATACTGCATAATAGTGCATCATTTGCTCTTCTTACAGTCTCTATACAGTCTCAATTTTATCAGACCCAGAAGAGAACTCCCAATAAGTGTTATCAGTTTGGAAGAGATTTACACTAAGTTCATGGAATCTGAAGGAAAACACAAGTTATCTTTTTCTGTTTTTATATTCTGAATGTCTTTGGTAAGAAAGAGGTAGAAATTTGAAGTGAAAAAAAAGTTAATACAGGACACGTAATACTACTGTGGTGAGCTCTATGTTTTCTGCCCTAAATGTCAGATTCTGATCTTCTTTTTTGAAGGAGGTGGTGGGGAGAAGTGAACTCTTGTTTTATCCAGGAAGTCAGCAGAAAACAATCTTTTAGGAGCAGCAATAGCAGCGGATGCATTCTATGCCGTTCTAGAGCAATTACAGAGACAGCAGCATGCTCTCCTTTCCCTTTACACATACAGCCATGAGGAGGAACTAGGAATTGTTCAGTCTCATCATGCCCATTAACACACGAAGAATATCATGAGTGGGAAGGGACCCACTTGTCCTGCTCTTAAGTGAATGGCCTGTACCGGGATTGAACCCACAACCTTGGTGATATGAGCACTGAGCTAAGCTCAGGCTCAGCTCTAGGACTATGTGTCTGGGTGGATTGTCAGACTTTCCATTTTTTTCTTCTACCTCAAAAAAAATAGAAGTTGGCTTAGATGGGGGAAGGAAAGGAAATTGTAAAATAAATGAACAGTATAGTTTGAACTTCCCAGGAGCAGAAGTTTCCGTGTAGGCAAAATGCAGGCAAATACCAGATACTAAACTGCAAAAGCTGTCGTGTCATGTTCGGTGAGGGATGTTGACCTTGGAATATACCCCTACAGGCCTTCACCAAGAGATGTGCTCACACTGCTGCACTCAAAGTCAGCACCACGCTCCTCACTGTGGCTGCAGTGCTTGTGCTTGAGCTCAGTGAGTGGCAGGAAATACAAGTTAAGGCTCATCACGATTGTGAGAGTATTATTTTTGGACCCTGAGCACAAGTAAACTGCACTTGTAAAGTGTGTTATTTCAATATATTCAGATTTCTTAAAAAATGTTTCAAGCTAACTCAAGAAAAAACAGTGTTTTCTCTAAATCTTTGTGACAGAGGACTGTGGGAATTATAATCCTCAGGGGCCTAGTATAAATTCTAGTGCCTAGAGCCTTAAACTTGTGATAAAAAGGTTGCACTTTACTGAAGAGGTCACAGTCTTCAAACAAGTCCATTGCAAAAGAGAGCACAGTGACTTGAGCTGCACTTTCCATAAGCCCTTACACAAATAGGTCATTAATTAGAAATTAAACATTTTGAAAGAGTTGGAAGTTGAATAGGAGACTACTTAATTTAATGAAATAACTAAATTTAGATTTTCACAAGATGATTTTTAAAAAATTTTGCTTAACCCTTTCAGAAACTTTGGCACTACAGAACTTACAATTTTCATCAAAAACCTTCTCAGAGAAAATTCTTAATCAAGATTTTCTGGTTATATTTTATTCTATAGGGTCTGTATATTTTGTTTCGCTTTAGGCTTCACTAAAATGATTCAACTTTCATAAAGCTCTTCTGAGGAAAGGAATTTAATTAAAAAAAAATTCAAACTGACTCAAAACCCAGGACTATGAAAACAGTGATAATCCTAGCAGTGAATATTACTCTGTCAGTGTGCTTCTCTAAGCCCATGATGCAAAGCCCTGACGGTACAGCTGTGTACTGCAGTTGAAGCAAAACCAAGGGCTGAAACAGCTGTGACAGCAGAAATCTCTAATGTTCCTAGAGCACCTATGCTCACACCAGCAGCACGGCTTGTGGTATGGCTTTATCGTACTTGTAAAGGGCTTATTTGGCTGATACAGATGCATCCACACAGGAGTTCTTTCCCAGTGAAGTACTGAGGTAAAACATTGCTACTCCGGACATAAGCTCAGATTGTATAAACCCCATTCAAATGAAAAAAAATCTCAGGGAGAAAGGACTGTGCTACTAAATCACTGAAGCAGTTGGCAGTGGTGATCATGGAGCCTTTGCAGGACTAAGGATTATCTGTACAAAATACTGGGATCCAGAGAGAGAAAAGGAAAAGGCACTTCCCCCCCACTGAGGCAAGCACAGGCTGTGTGTCCTAAAGAGGTGGAGCTGAAGCAGTGAGTGAAACCTGATAAACTTTTCTTTCGTAGAGGGTTTGTGACCTTGTTGTGATTTCACTAGCTAGTTTTAGCAAAATGGAGCTAGCAGCTTGAAACATAACTTTGCAGGGAAACCCAAGTTGCTTAGGAAAGCTGTTTCAATGTTTGCTGGGTCACAGTGCTTTCCCATTGTGTCATGGGTTATTCCAGTGCAGAAGGACCAAAAAATAAAATCTTCCGTCCTGAATTACCCTCACTCTGAATGGTCCTACTTTGCAGGAGGGCCAGTGAGGTAGAGTATGATCACAGTCAGGCACAGGTTTATGAGATAATCTGAGAAAAAATTTTTAACTCCACTAATTAGTCCTGTGAATATTCCTGGGGACTTTAGACAATACAAGCTAGAGGCAAAAGAGGTTAGGTGTTGCACTTACTATCATGTACACCATGCATTTAGTCACGTGTGTAAAGCTACCTGATGCCAGTTAGAAATGTTTTGATAATTTTCCCTTCAGAGCCGTGGGAGCCATTAATACCCCATCCTCTGTTACGGGATGCAGCTGTAATGGTGTGTCTGCCACTCTTCCCCACAGGAAGTGGAGCTTCATCTACTCTTGAGCTCTGCTCTTGAGCATCTACTCTTTGACTCTCTACAAACATCTTAAAACTACCCCTGTTTCTCAGCCATATACTTTCTGGGTGTGTGCTGTGTCATCCAGACATGGAGCTCCTCATGCTTCAAAAGGGTGCTGGAAGGCACACATCTTTCACAAGCCTTGCTGAGAAATAATAACATCAGAATTGTTGTTATTGCATGTAGCTGCTATATCCATGAAACAGGCGGACCTTCTGGCATCCTGATTCTCCTTTTCTGGACAGACAGACAGGGTACTGGAAGGTAAGGGGAACTTTCAGATGCGGGGAAGCAGGACTAAGCAGCAGCAACTAAGCCGTAGACTCCATGTCTTTCATTCAATAGCATGGAATGAGCAAAGTGAAGTTCTCTTTGGGGGGGATGATGACTTCTGTGAATGTTGTGGGCATCAAAAGTATTTATCAAGAACATGTTTCCTCGTGCAGAAGCTAGAAATGTATACCTTGATTTCTAACCTTCCTGATTTTGACTCACTTCGTAGTGGTCGGATGTAAACTTCCTTGTTTTCCTGTACCAGGACTGATTAGGAGGTGAACTACTCCTTTGTTTTTTCTCACTGCCATTGTTTTATTCAGGAGCAGTACAAACACCTAAGTGGGAATGTCATGACTGAAGGAGAATTAAGCATACTAATCTGCTCTCCATGCCAGCCATTAATAAACTATATATCCTGTCTTCACTTCACTTTCATGTTCATTACTTCTTTAATGAAAAAAAAAGATATTTTAATGGTCAAAAAATTCTAAATGATTAATGGTACATCAGTTAATGACATTTTAAAAGTATTTCAGGCTGGAAATGTGACACTACAATCATTAAAAATCAGATTCAATTTCCAAAGGTCCTAATCTTAAACTTTATACCGCTGGCAGAAACATAAAATGATATCCCGTAAGCGCGGGTGCTCCTGTATGATGGAAAAGCTCAGGAGTTTTGTGAGCGCTGCCAGAAAATAATGTGTTCTCGGAAATTCTGGAAGTTGAGCAGGAAGATAACTGATGAGGATATGACAAGGCAAATGAACAAATTGTTCGGTATAGAGGAATGCTTAATACAGAGAGATCTTTTTCTCTGAGACATTGTTTGGGGTCCAAGAGTAGCATAATGGCTCCAAATGGATAAAAACAACAGTAAATCCCATTCTCATGCATTATGCATAAGCTCTCGCTATTGGAGTTTACACCACCATCTGGTGTTTAATTATTCCCGCTTTACACCACACGGTGGTGTGAATCTAATGAAATGAATATGTACATTATAATAATTTGGTGCATAGATTCTGGTTTGCTAATTATTAGGTGCCAGGCTTCCTTTTCTAAAGCTGAAACTTCAAATTCATTCTAAAAAATAACTGTTTCTGTAGGCTTTCACTGGCAGATACGACAATTACTTGTTCCATTCTCTAAAGATCCATTATTTCTATATGGCTGGTTGAGTTTCTCTAACATCTGTACAACATAAATTAATTATACAGTTGTGTCAGAATTTCCATTATCATACACTGTCTGTATTGTTAGAAAGGACCTTGTCTAACTGTTTGCAGTTTTAAAAAGTTTTATATATATAGATAGATATATATATATTTCACTTTGTTATTGAAGAACTCTTCCTGTCTCCCTTCCTGACACAGTGGCTGTCACTATCTACACAAAGTTCTGCTATTCATCCAGGTTATTTTTTTCCACATTATCACCTGTAGACCATTAGATTTCAAACTGTCATCAGTGTATCCGAAACCAATATCCTGTGCTATTAGTTAAGATGGTAGTTTCTACCTGGCAATAAGCCCTGCTGTGAAGAGTGAGACTCCTCAGCAAGTGCAGTGTTCCCAATGCTCCCAGAAAGGATGCTGAAAAGTGGCTGGGTCCCCCACTAACAAAAATACTGTCCACATATTTTTCTGTTAACAAATGTTTTCATAAACTGAGATACAATGTGAGGAGAGTCAACAGGATTTTCTGCAATAATCACTAAGAAAACTTGAAAGGCTTTAACAGTATGTTCAACGGTGTCACTTCCTACCATATGATGGTTATCTGGTACCATAATGCTGTTCAGAGACATTCAGATAACCAATGCATCCAGCAGTGTAATCCTTCCTTACAACTTACAAATTTAATTTACTCTTCTATGTTTTGGTATACTTTTCAGCTCAGTGATTTGTGAACTTGTAAGCAAATTCACAAGGTCAGTTATGATATATAGCACTAAAAATCTGTCTAAAAGCTGCAAAAGTTCATATTTGCAGAGATGTTTGAGAAAATAAAACAAACCAGAACGGTAAGAGACTCCGAGAGCCTGGAACAAAAGCATTTTGATGTGGTGGTTTGGTGTTTTTTCCACCTTTGAAAATTTTCCTATTATTTTACCTATGCTTTTCCTTGATTTGTATTTCAGAAATCTTAAAAAAATAATAAAGAGAAAAATAAGAATTAGAAACCATACTGCTCAGATAATTTTCAATGAAGACTAAAACCTCAGTTTAATGTTATCTTGACAATTCAAATCACCCCATCTTTCTTCTTTCCTTCCTCCTGTTCATGAAAACTTTGATAACACATACTAATTTGCAATCAATGCTTGTTAGAAAATGAAGAAAATGTCACAGTTCAGAAGTGCATTTTCACTCTTCTGCAAGAAACAAAAAAGCCTTGTTAAAATTTTCATTCATTTTTATGTGTGTTTTAATCAACAGTCTTTTGAAATTAATACGTAGATTTATGTGGCATGGAGAAAACCATAGTTTATAGCAGATAGTGCAGAAAGTGTATGTATTATAATAGCAAAAACATTCCATTGAAATTAACGTACTTATCCGTAACATGAAAGGAATTCTTTTACTCTACCAACTTTCAAATTTTTGTAAATACAATTGAAGTAGAACTTCTAAATTCAGTAATATCACCAAATCTGAATGCTTACACAATATTTTACTTGCAGTATCAGCAACTGAGCAAATACTCTGTAATTTTCATTTTGTTGTAAAAAAAGGAGAAATACCATTATATTTACCATTTTTCAAATATCCATATTTGAATATTATTAAAAGCTAAACAAATTCAGACATAGGACATTTCTCTATAGTCCCAGTGGGTAACAAAAAGTGATATTCATAAAAATAATTCATACAATATTTTACGATACAGACTTTCATTTTTTTGTGTGTGTGTAAAATGGTTGAATAGAAAAATGATTGTCTTGGAAACAAGTTTCATCTTTTTTTAAAGAGAAAACCAAATAAGAAGCTATCAAAAAGTCTGACAACATCCAGCAGTTGCTTTTGACGCAGAGTATGTTATTTCCCAACTACTTCTGTCTCCCAGAACCATTCTGTATGCACTGGTCCTGGAGAAAGTGGGAATGTTGTGACATTTATATCAGCTCTCTGGTCTACCAGGGAATCTCAAAAAGTTCAGGTCATATTTCTAGTTCTTGAAGAAATTAAGGAAAGGACTCCATGGGGTTAAACTTAGTATTATCTCATCAGCATTATCTCATCAGCATTCAGTACCACTGCTAGGCCATGAAGGAGAAAAAATAACAGAGAAACATGAGAAGAGGAATAGATAAAAGGCAAGCACTGAGAGGAAAAACATGTTGTTTCTTAATTGAGCTGGAGGAGGGGAAAACGTTGCTTGCAGCTCTCTTTTGATGAGAAACCTTCTTGTGCCCATGACTACGTAGGTTAAAAATATAGTGCTGTCGCTAATAGACAGTCACATTGCAGATTCTTATGTGGTAAATCAATGGTGAAAATTAGGAAGAAAACAAGCAGAGGAAGTGAGGAAAAATATAATTCAGCAGTGTGAATATCTGTAGGAACTACAAGGCTAATTTATCTGACTGAAGACATCATCATAACCCCTTTGAAGCTGTGCATATTTACATCAGCTGAGATTTTCTCTCCCTTCTTCTTTCTCCCAGTGTCTTAGTCCCTTTCTCCCCACCATATCCCAAAGTGTCTCTGATGGTGTTCTATACTGTATACAGTTCTATACTGTATTACAAAATGGCAAGTGGGAAGATCCCACAAACTTGTAAGGGTATTAGATTTGGTGTTAAGACATTGTCTCACACCCAACTTTTTTTCTGAGCCATCTAAACTGCACATATTATTGATGTTACAAGATTTATTCTTTTTTTTCTTCCTTTTTACTCTTCAGACACCAGCATCCCTACCTATTATCTGGGTTGGACTAGAATTAAACTCACCAGAGTGAGTTCTGAAATGGAATTTTCAATGTATTCTATTTGCAGACTCAGAATAAACATGGCAAGAATAAACATGCCACTGTAATGGCATTTTGGCACTTCCACTCACAGGTGGCAGGGGAAGGTACAGAAACTGAAAAAATAAACAAAACCACCACCTACAAACAAACCAGTAAACTAAATGTCCTTGAACTTGGGATAAAGGTTGGGCTTGGGGCAGAGGCTTGATACTGCTTTTATTGTAACTAATCCTAATGCAATGTCTTCTAATTATAGAATAAACATTCCCTCTCGGATGGAGCTGCCTGTCAGCCCACTCTACGGGAGAAATCGCCATATGGACTGCTCTGCAGACGGCTGGGCAGTGGCATGTGTACAGCTGTGCAGGACGAGCACCCAGGTGTTTCAGCCTGCCTGTGATAGGCAGCCAGCAGGCAGTTTTGCAAGGGTGGGGAGGATGCTCAGGGTGAAAGAAACCAGCAAGATGGGATTTGACAGCAAATAGCAATAATAATAAATAACATTAATGGATAAAAATAAAGTGCTCTTTTTTTACTTTTTTTTCCCACGTCAAATCAGGATTTTCCATAAGGAACAAAGTCTGATCTTGTTTAAGATTTGCTGAGACTGTAAATAAGAAATATGAATATAACGCAAGGGTAGGCATGCATGAGGTTGCTCAAAATCACGTTAAAAATAGCAAAAAGCATGGAGTTGCTTTGCTGCCACATGAACTAAATGAGCATACCTGAAACAGACAGATAGCACTAATTTCTATCGCCAGATTTTCTCAATTCCCATTCCTGGATCCTCTGCTACCTGATTCCAGCGGCTCAGCTGATACAGATTTTCAGTCTTATGCTAAATATACTACTTAGACCATGGGGAATGCAAAGTCACCTCACTGCCTGCATCCGAGTTTCTTTTGACTTGTGCTGGTGAAACTGCTGTAGAAATCTGAGCTTCTTTCTGCCACAGCTGAATCTGGAAAAGATACATTTTATGCTACCATCAGCTGAATCCTGCACACAGCTGCATCCAGATTCAGATATAACCATATACACAAACAACAGAGCTGTGAGCACAAAGGAAATACACATTGACAAAGCTATTACAAAGTGCCAGAGAGTGTTTTGTGTTATACAAAAATACTTATTATTAAGAATTTGCATTGGTTACAAAGCTATAGAAATGCTTTAGAATTTAAAGGGTGCTTTTAACCAATGCATGAATATGATGAGGAACACCTGTAAATATTTTTGATTATCAGTCAATACATGTAGACTGTTATTTTGCTTTGGGCTGAAAAACTTAAAAGAATATTTTGAGAAAAATACATTTTAAAAACGCAGCAAAAATTAGCATTATAGGTAACATATATACAGTTTTCTTAAATGTAAAATAATACATTAATGAAAACCAATGTTAACTTTTTTACTTTTAAATGTTGTCTTACACTGTATACACTATTGCCCTTATTATACATTGGAAAAAAACAGAGAAAATTAAGAATGTCAGCCTAAGCATCTTTGAACTTTTAACAGGTGTGGACTCCCAACTTCCTACCATAATCATCCTGAACTTGACAAACTTTTAAGAGATTGAGCACAATGGCCAGTGTGTCAGGAGTCTGCACCAGTGGGAGCCTTGACTGAGGAATGAAGTAGAAGTGAATTAAACACACTTGAGTTTTGGTCATTAGTTTTTAACAAGTCAGAAAATGTTCATCCTCCTTATCTTGAAAAGAATTCAGTGTTATAGAAAGTCAAATGTAGGACTCATCTCACCTATGACTGATCAAATAAAAATTAGATTTCTCCATGGAATTCTCCTCCCCTTCCATGGAGACTTAGAAATGAGAAAAGTTGCCTTCTGGATATGCCTCTCTCTCTTCAATGATTACAAAAGGAGACCTGACAGATTACTTAGACTAGGCTATTTCTTACACAGCTGCACTAAGAGGGATGAATCCTATCTGTGGGCTGAGATTTTCAAAAATGCTTACATGACTTCTGTGTTTACTTTTCACAGGCTCTCCAGAAATCTGTATTTCTCAATTACTTATATTTGGAGTTTATTTGAATTCCGATAAGATGGATAGACAGGCACCTTACCAAAATCCAAGTAAACTGATTATATCCTTAAATTTTCAGAGCATTTTTTAAGCATAACTTACAATTTCCTTGTCTGTTTTTTTGTTAGCTCATACTTGGGGAAACAATGCAGAAGATGAATGCATCCACATGGGGATACAGATTTCAGAAGTATAGCAGAAGAAGAAACACAGTAGAACCTTCAATAAAACTGCTCAGGAAAAGAGAAAGTAACCCCCATGAACTTTCATTGCCACACACACAAAAAAATTCCTTCTGTATCTAGGGATCAGTGATTGTTTCATAGTCTGAGTCATTAAAGTAGTTCTTGTATGTACATTAGCTAAAGAAAATTGCAAGCTGAATTCAGAGTCCTACCTGTCATCTCTATTTTAATATTACATATAATTTACATAAAAAGTAGGATGCAATATTGTGTTCTATTAATTATATTCCTGAGAGGAGGGGATACTCTTCAGATGAAACGTTGATGCACGCTACAAGAATTTCATACTTGAGTGGTAGAGCACACCTTTCCTTATAGCACTACTGGATTTCACAACCCTCCACCTTGTGACTTACTGTAGGAGCCAGTGTTAAAGCCCTTGAGCACCTAAATTCCCCTTAAGTGAAGTCCTCCTAGCCACTTAATCCTGGCATGCACAACAGTTTAATTCTGTTAGCATTAAAGAGTGAGGTGCCAAGATCCAGCCTAAATCTCAGCTTGATTAATAAAACAAGTATTTCTGGAACAGTTTTACCTGGGTAGATCCGCAGTGTAGGCAGTCTGTAAGAAAGGCAAAGCTGTTGTATCATTAGAGGGGCAATTCAGTGGTTGGTGAGATGTGAAGGAACTAAATTTTGACTTTTCTTCTGACTGAACCCAAGCTGCCTGAGGGTACCACTGATAAGGTATACCAGGATGGGAGTTTCTCAGCCTCTTCTGAGAGGCTCATTTACCAGGAAATAATTGAATAATAGAGGAGCCAGAGGTAGAGAAGAACAATTTGCCAGCCTGCCAGTTAGAGCACTCACCTGGAATGTGGGATCACCACCTTCTCAAGGGAATATAAATAATCCATAAAGAGTGAAACAGCTTAATCAGACCGAAATGTAAGTGTTCCCTCCTCTTTAACCAGGTGGTTTCCATTTACACAATAGATGATTGTTTATACCACATTATTAAAGAGGGAAGGGGGGAGTGGGAATTACATATTCCTTCCTATATTGTGAGTTCTTTAAGTAGGATAAAGAAGGCAGAGGAGGAAAAACATCAACATAATGAAGGCACCAACCTTAATGCTAATGCTTAATCCAAGACCTGTGAATATTTCTGAAAGCTGAACAGATATCAGCTATAGAGATGTCCTTGGAGGAGTATATCTTTTAGGAGTTTCTGCTGAAATAGAGCTCTTCAAGAGTCTTGTGACATTCCAAGTCCATAACTGGAAATTTTGGGCTCCATTTTCTTCCCTATGGTCAGATATTCCTATGATTTCCTTTGAAATGTTCTGGCACTTGTTGGACACTTTCTTGCATGACCTCAAATCAGTATATCTATAGAAAATTAGACAATAAAATTGACTGATCAGTGTGTACTGAAAGACCTTCACAAAGCCAATAATGGAGCAACACCAGAGTTGGGGTAAGGAGTGAACTCAAAATCCTACCCAACAGTGGAGAAAAAAGCAAGACCAGCAATTAGAGTAGCTCAGGCTGCCACAGAGATCTAGCCACTTCATTTTTGCTTTGTGTCCTCATTTAGGTGCCCTGATTACTTTGGACATGTGAAACATACATCTTCATCTACTGTATAGAATTTGGAGTCATTAACCTTATTACACAGCTGTATGCCTGAAGACAAACATGCAAATCTCTGCTATGAGCCTATCCCATTTTCCTTTTCTAAATCTCATGAGACGGAATCCAAACTGGTATCAAGAAATATGTTCCTGAGGGACCATTCACCAAGATTTTTTATGCAACTCAGTCTAAACATCTTCATAACTGGATATAAAAAGAAACTTTTCATTTTTTTGTTTTATCATTGTACCATACAAAATTACTTCTCTATCGTATATGCTTTTACTTTTGTTGTTTCCAGACTGAGACTGACCTTGCAAACATCTAATTTTGAGCATGTGAGTAGAGCCTTGGAGTTCAAGAAGGGCAACAGACGTGACCAGAGACATCTGACCCCAATTTAAACCTTAATCCCATGAAGATTTTTGAATATGAAATCAATATGACTATTCACACAGCTAAACATAGGAATGTGAACTCTTTACAAGGTTGGGACCTACTAGAATAGGCTCTTTTAATTTCATTTACTGCAGGAATTCCATGTTTCTGACAATTTTGTTGTTCTTCTTGTAACCTTGTATATTATTGTTTTGACGTTTGAGAAAGATGATTATCTCAGGGGTTTCAGCAAGACCAGAGGTGTTTGGGTGAGCTTTCCAATATCTGTTGATAATATCCCGTAAGAAAACAGAAATCTCAGAGTTCTGCAAGCTGTAACTCTCTGCTAATATTATAATGCATTCACTTGCATCATTGAACCTTCACAGAACTCGGGCTTCTAATGGAGAATAGTCCCCTGCTGGCTTGTGTTGTGAAGTATTATCTCCACACGTATCATTAATTTTCTTTTTATAATATTAGGCCTTATTAATCCATTCCTAGTTGCCCTGTATTTAAAAATAGAAGTTATTAAAGTGGATTGCTCTGAACTGCATAATAAATAAATTATTTAGGTTATTTGGCTCTTAAACTTATGTCATAAAAGTGTATTATTATTCATATGTATGTGTACACAAGTAAAGATACACAATTTTATATTTTCTTAATAAAACAGAAAATTATGTTAAATAAAATTATGTTCTTTCTATAGTGAATAATGCCTATTTACATGACTTTGTTAATATGCAAGAAACAAGCAACCTGTCAACTTGCTTTCAAAATCCATTCTTAGTGTGCACCTTTTTACAGTTTTTTTGAAAATCCAAGTCTAGGAATTCAAGGTGACATACACTCTGACTAAAGCCCATCAAGTCCCTAAAAGAAATCCAATACTCTCGTACTTTTTGAAGTAGTCTAATTCCTAAGGCATTTAAATACAGTATTATCATTCTTAGATTAAAGCCCCCTGGGTGCTTAATTTTAATTGCCCAGATATACGAATTGCATTCACACCAGGCAGTGCAAATAGACACCTGAACTCTGTCAAAGCCTTTAGAGAAGCTTGACAAATATGAACTATGAGATTATATTTAGCATGCTCTGGCATGCTGTCTGTTGATTGGGATTTAGTTTTTTTTTCTATAAAGGGTTGATCTGGACTAGTGGTAGAATCCTGTTCTAGGTCCTAAGCTACCCAGCAAGAGGGGATGGAACTCTTACATGCTGACATAGTGCCCAGACTATCAGGTCTGTGGAGTTTTGCAACACTTAGCTTGTTTACAATCAAGCAGTTAAAATTCACAGGGCAAGAGCAAAGGGAGACTGATATTTAAGAATCAGGTAAGAAAGGAACTAGATGAAAATGAAATTGTGGTCCCTGCTCTGGGCCTGGTGTCCTGCTTCATCTCTAAAGACTGCCCTTGCTGCTAACTTTCAGTATAACGGGCCAGCACTTTGGCAAAGGCAGCTGTGAGCACGACAGATCCCAAATGATGAAGGCAATTCATGTTTCCTCTTTGTCCCTGAATTCTCAGGAGAAGAGGTGAGAAGAACTAAATCCTAATTTCATGATGACATGATGGAAGGAGACATCTTTTTGTCTATATATTGCCAATATAGAATATTAGTAACATGTAGAATACTGCCGGCAAAAGCTCTCTCACATGCAGCAGAATCTGAAGCCAAGCATACAGCATATCCCTCTCCAAGCCTCCAGAGACATCACCTCACACCACTGTGGGTGCAGGGAATTCTGGTACCTCTGAAACCTCCCCTTGCAAGAACCAATTCTTCACATTTTTAGAGAAGAAGTCCTTCATCACCTCTATTAGGCAGCTGGATTCCTCCTCAGTTTATACTGAAGCATCAGTATAGGGGAATAGCATTTTGCATTGCTTGCTTTACCTTTTTGATTTACCCTTTTGGTTTGACTTGCTTAATTTTATTCTCCAGTAAATAGCATTTAATAGGATCCTACAAGCTTTTTACACAGTCAGCTTTTTCCTTTGAAAATTTTGCTAAGTTAAGCTTATCTTTTTCAGTCCTCATGATCCAACTACCTACAGATATCTGAATGTTTTGTCACACTGTCTCCATGAATTCACAAAGTCAAAAATCAGTTTTCTTCTACTGGACTGTTAAATCAGCTCTGTGAATGGTAAACGTGTCATGAGTTTATCTATGTCCTGATTTTGAAGGACTATAATAAATTAAGCTAATACAATGTTTTAGTCTCTCCTGCATTTTATCATTTCTTCACAGATTATTTCTGCCATTCTCAAACTCAGAGTCATTTCAAGCAATAACTACCAGAGAATTGCTTCCTTCTTTCTCCCACACTTCCTTTCGAAATGCACTCTGCCTTAAATATAAGACAGACTGTAAGTTCAATATCTTGCAGCCCTGCAGGGTTAGAAACAGAAGCTTTATCCCATTAGAAACAGATGGTTCCTACCTTCCCAAAGGGTCATACACAGCTCTAACTGGAGTCCCTGGGAAGTCCTGAAACAGTATGTTGTGACAGACTCTTCACACCTGCAATCATGGCAGTTACTAACCTACCCTATACAACTACCTTTTAAAAACTGGCAGGGCAATACAATAGCACAATGGCACTGAATACAGAAAAATAAAAGCCTTTGTTTTTAAAAAATTATATATATAAAAATTGGAAGTGTCCCAACATAACAAAAGATTTCCAACTCCAATTGACATGCGACATCTAATTCAATGAAAAGTTGTATATACCATGTACTGCTAATTTTGATTAGGGATTTCCTCCAGCAGAACGACTAAGGGCTGAAATCTGCCATTTTGATTTACATTAGCTAGTGATAAGTCTGTCTTACTGGTAAGTCTGCAAACACTTAGGAACATAGGACTAGGATGAAATTAATTTTTGAAATGCAGTTCAGCTCCTGATATTACAGGTATCTATAACACATAATATTTTAATAAATTAAACAAGTTCCACTTTAAAAATAGGTCAGACTTTTTTGGATCTGTGCTCTTTCTGTAGATAAATCATTGTTCTTGTGGCAGAAATCTTATTCTCTTTTCTTGCTTATGTCTATTCATGACCTGGCTAATTGCCTTTTATTTAAATCCTGAATCTTCATTATCACTTAATTAAAGAGTTCAACTTTTTTCCTGGTGTTCACACCTTGAATATGTTTCCAGTCCTTCTTGACCTTCTTTTCTATGACTAAACTAATAAATACCCAACAACACTTTGTTTCTCTTCGTAAGGTTTTCTCCTGATCTTATTCACCTTTCTTCAACCTATTCCAGTTTCAATGTATCTTTTTTTATTGTATGTGACCAGAATTATATACAGTGTTTTTCATGACATCTCACTTTTGCCGTGTACAATGTCGTTGATTCCTGCCTGTCTCCTCTGAAAACCCTTCAAATGATATTTTGTAGGATCACATATTTCTTTTTCATGATCATATTGTTGTGATGGAACATAGTTGTCTGTGACGTGTAGAGATAGATTTTCTTCGTCAGTCATTTCTAAATAATGAATTTCTGATTTACTGAAAAAATTGTTATTATTAATTCCTAAATGCACAACCATGTATTTCATACTATTGAATTTAATTCTGCTTCTATTTTTCCATTACGCAGGGTCATCCAGTTCTTTCTGTGTAATATCCCAATTTTCTTAACAAGTTACATATTTCATTTAACTCAGTATCATATTTCTTTTAAGATTATTAAAGAAAATATTAATGAAACCACTCAAGAGACCAATCACTGAGGAACTGCAGTTGCAGCCTCCCTCTACCTGAGTTCATCCCTGTTTTTCACTCCTATTGTCACCCCTCCTTTAGTCCCTTTCCCACTTTATAATTCCCAGATTAATCCTTTTTTTCTTCTCTTCTTAACTAACAATTCCTGTGTGGTATCAGACTGATAAGATCTGTTCTCTTTTCCCATCTAGAAAATCAATCATTCTTCAATGAATTCTATCAGGTTAGACTGGCAATATCTTATTCTTTCTTTCAAAATGTCTGTTAGAAGAAGCCTTGAATATTATTATTTATCAGACTAATGGGTTTTCATTCTGCCCTCCTTTTCATACTTTATCTTCTATTCTCCACTGATACGAAACAACCCAGGAAATGAAAAAAAAATACTACAAAATCTGGCTATGAAGTCTGAAATTCTATGTTTCATTTTGCTACAAGTTCTGGAATAAAAAGACTTTGTTCCTTTGCTTTGGATACTTTAAGATCTTTGTATTTTGCATCTATCCCAGTTGCAGTAATATCCATTACTATACATATATTATAATAACCACTATTCACACACTCATCACCTTACCTGTGTTTTCATCATCATCAGATTCATAGAAAAATGAGGAAAATATTAATTTAAATAGATGTCTTCCTACTCTTGTTGCATGTTACTGCTGATTCTTCTATTCTTAATCTTTTTTATATGTGGGATTGAAGCAATTTCTTATGGCTTGACTCACAAGCAATGTATAGGAAGCATAGAAGTGTAAACCTCCGCAGTCTCTTCCTTTTTTAAATTTTAGTTTGACCTATTATATATTCTATTTTCTGTTTGTATTTGATCTCTTTGCATTCCCATATTTTTTATGCATTGCTTTTTACCAGTTAGATTTGGAACACTGAAAGATTTGTCTTCCTGCACTTTCAAGTTCCTTACATGATTCAGATGATTTTTCTCGTCCTGGAACGATGATTTTTTTTTTTTGATAGGGAAAATATCTGGTATTTGGTACAAGTGGAAGAATATATTGACACCATCTATATCAGTAAATTTTGTAAGACCTTAATTTTAATTCTTCCTTATTCATTTTCTGAAGATATTGAGAGGAGAGTGTGTCCATATGAAATAGTTTAAAGTATTTTGGAGAACATCATGATATTTTCCTAAAGTCTTTTCTCTAAATATGGAATAAACCCACCCCTAGTTAACATTTGAGATTATCATCATTTAGGTGGTCTGGTTGCAGATGTTGTGCAGTCACTCTAGTCAATGGCAAGAACAAAAAACTGAGAATCAGTAAATCTCTACCCGAATATTGGTTGTACAATATCTTTCTTTGTTCTTTCTGGAATTAGCTGGTGGTCTATTGCCCATTAGCAAACAGTTACTTAAGCAGAAGCTAATGTTACAGATGCTATAGAAAGAGAAGCAGCAGAGCAAACAGATTTAAATCAGCTCAATTCCAACAAAAACTCTTTCATCTTGAAACAATTTAAACTCTACCAAGGGTAAGTAAACAGAAATAATATATTTTCTTTCACCTTCAACTGTCAGTAGTTGCTTTCATGTTCTCTGTCTTCAGATACGAGAAAGGTTTTCATATCTTTCCCAGTACAAGACTCTTTTAAGCTGTTAACATTATTTTTCATTAGTTTACACATTTCTTACTGTATTTACATGATATTCAGCTGTGAAACTTTTCTAACCAGAGTTCCTCCTACAGATATAGAACAAGAAAAGCAGATACAGAAGAGTCAAGGATCTTCTTTTTTCTATAAATTGTGTTGATCATATAGAAATATAAAAACAACTTTAGCAACTGAGTCTGATTTTATTTCTATATTAATATCGTCAACCTAATTCTCTGCAATATAGTTAGAATATTTATATATGTTCAGACATAGAAACAAAATCATTTACACATAGGAACACCAGGGAACAGAAAAGATCCAAAGAATTCTTTTATTTTTAAATGATGATTCAGTATGTTTCTTTCCTTTCAAGTCTAATATACCACTTTTAACAACTAAGAAAAGCCAAAGTCATATTGAGGAACTTCCTCACTCGTTAAAGGGTACTAAATTTGAGTTCCTTTAGAAAATGTCAAAAATTGTGTCTGGCAAAAATGTTCTTCAAAAGATTTTTTTTCAAATAGCATTAGTAGTCATACTAGCTGTTCTTGTGTTCAGAATATAGGATTAGGCTGAACAGAGAGAAGATTAAAGTTGGTTCTTACAGGTACAATAGCGCAAACATGCTCCTTAGTGCTCACTCGTCAGAGGTCCTACCCTCTCAATTGTGCAAGTAGAAAGAAGTATGTGGTTGCTTCCTATTTAAACTATTCAGAATAACTCAGATGATTTATATTTGGAACAAATTAGGAAGTGTTCACGGGAGCTAGTACTTTTGCTGGGCTTTAATACTGCGCTCTCCAGCTGAGGGAAAGTAACATCTGGAATCACAGACCTCTTCTGTGTCTGTTCACAGCCTGGGAAAATAAGATGAAGACAACAAATATACCTGAATTTACAGGGATCCTCATATTGTTGTTGCACTTAAAAGTTGTTTAATTTGATTCACCTGACTGATTCGTCTGGCTCCATCTGTTTAACAACAGAGATTGGTAGTAGGGAAGCCTTATAAATAAGCACAACCTTGATGCATCAATTCCAGTTATGCTGATCCAAGAAGAGATGCTTGGCTGTCCAGGCACATTCTTTAAGAGAAGAGTTAAACTTGTATACTCAAGGAAATATTTTCAAGACTAAGAAAAAACATGTCTTGTTTCCATAGGCTCTATTCTGTTAAATACCATCTTTGAGGAAAAGTACAAAGTACAGGAATGTTCTGTGGCTGCTGTCACGAAGTGTGGGGAGACAGACGTTCCTTTCTCCACCTTGTTTTGTGACAATTTAGTGGCTCATGCCACTAAATTTTATTGTTGCTCCTTAAGTACATTCTTTTTCAGATGCTGCAGTTTCCCCCTGTTACAAAGAAAACTGATTGGCATGCACAAAGCATATCCATCTTTGTTCCATCCTCTCAGCCTTTCACTTTTGACATGTTAGGGAATTGGCAATTATCAACAGATGGTGCAAATTAGAATGTCATGATGTTACTTTAAATTTTCTCCAATGGCAGGTTATCTTTTTAATAAATCCAGGGGTTAAGAAAACACAAAGATAATATTTCCCTTCCTTTAACCCATTCACCTTTAGTCTTGAAGTAAGTCCAAGAACCAAAGCTAGTAAATTCACATATTTTGCTAACTCGCTGATTTAATTGCTCAAGTAACTATTCCTTAATTTATCCCTTAATCCAAAAGTTTCTCCCTTAGTTTGATTCCTTAATCTGGAAGCTGACAGAGATAAAAGCTAATGTCTATTATCATACAGCAAAACTATTAGAAATGAACCACTCATATAAAACAGAATGAGGAATAGTTAATGAACTGGGGGCTGAAAAGGGTAACGTAAAATTGCATCAATGACTACTTACTGAAAAGCAAAGAATATCCAAGAAGAGGGAGGCTTTAGAAAACAGAAGGTTCAAAGTATTTGCCAGTCAATGATCAAAGGTTACCCAACACTAGAATTCAAAACTGGGCTAGTGTTTTTGAAGCATATTGCAGAAATTTTTAAGGTTCTGGTAAAATTCTTATTAAACAATGACAATATTTCTGATTATTTAAATAATTTGAGATAAATCTCATTAATTTTTTTATTTTATGTGTTTTCTTTTCAAGCATTTTGTTGAGAAACAAAGAATGTCGCCGGAGGTCCAGTACTGCTCAGCACCAGTGTGCCACGGCCTTCCTAGAGAGAGCGTCCCGCAGAGAACAGCTCTTTCCAGGGGCACTGGCAGGCCTACCTGAGCGACAGGTGATGTCAGCAAGTGTAGCAATTTCTCAGCTACAAGTGATTCCAGCTCTTGTGGTTCAGCTCTTTGTGAAATCACCCAAGGCAGACTCGGGGACAGAGAGACAGGAGCCTCGTATGGCAGTTCCACAGAGGTGGCCTTTACTGTCCAACCACACCACAAAGGAAAGGCCAGGGGTGGGTGCTCCCATAACTCAGGGGCACAAGCAGAGGCTTTTTTATGGGAAAGGTAGGGGGTGGGGTAGAAACCAATTAGCCAACGGGGTACCAGCTATTACCATAAAGAAACAAGGCATGTTGGGAGCTCACCCTGACTCCAGGAAGGTTGCTTATGTCTGGGGAGATTCTTTTGGGTCTCCACCCTCTCTTCTCCAAGGGAATGTGGAGGGCTCCAGCCCTCCACAAAAGAACTCACAATCGGTTTCAGAATAAATAAAGGTAAAAAACAGAAAATATGTAAAGCATAAATTGCCCTAATCTCATAATTCACAGGGGAAAAAAGTTACTTTCTAGATTAAAAAGATTCTGGCCTCTCTAAGTTAAACTAGCAATCAGATTTATTAGAGCTAAACATTTAGCAGAAAATAATTTTGTGCTCCGTGGTTAATCAGACATCCACATCTATTTCAATAACAGCAGTTTGGAACAGCATGCTATTTCAGTGATCTCTTTTTATCATTTACTCTCTGTTCAAGCTTATTTCCTGAGCCTTTTTTTTTTATCCTTGGACACTCAAATCCTTTAGGGTTAACTTACAAGGAATCCACAAATGGTGATAAAGTCACTCAAAGTTTGTACAAATCCTACTTGGATCCTCAAAACTACCTGGTTAAGTGAATTTTTGAATATTAAGGCCATAAAAAGATTTTAAAAACCCAAACAAGCAAAAACCAGAAAAAATGTCAAAATCTTTGTCTTTTTCAGTCATTTATTAACCTGTATGAATTTTCTTGGCTTCATTTTTTCATGAAATGGGGATCTGACAATGTCAGATTGTGCTAGTCATTTGGGATTTTGATATTCCATACTTTTAAGGCAAAATTTAAATAAATAAAAATGGGTATTAAAACAGGTCTACACTGATTTATATCTTGTAAGCTTTTCTTTGCAGTGTTTCATTTGGTAGTAATTTATTGAACAATGTCTTTTTAAATATCAATGATGCTCTATCTGTTCTGGAAACAAATGCAATTACAGAGTTTCAATCTTCACACACTTCTTCCGACCTTATACTGGTATACTAACTTAATTATCTTAATGGAATTACTCTTGATTTACACTGCTTTACCTGAGCTACAAATCCAGCCTATGAAATACTTGACCTGCAAGCATATACACAGAAGCTTGAGGCTTTTACCTTCAGTATAGTAGGTGGTATATATGCGTAAAATTATTTCAGTTCCTAAATTGTAAAAAACTAATTCAATATTTTCCTATTGTTTCCCATGAAGTTTTGCATAGACGTTTCTTGTGCTGTATAGTTGTACAATACATCCTTGAGCTGTAAAAATCAGTCTAGGCCATCTTCTACTTCCACCTGTTTTAAAACCAGAATTCCTGTCACCTTCAGTGGGAGGAATCACTTCCCTGTAAAACATCATCCTTTTTTTAAACTGTTGGAGGGAAACAAAGAAGATGATTTGAAACAAATTCCATTCTAATAGCTTAATATTTGTTATTTTTTAGATTCCTTTTCCAAAAGAGTGAAAGAAGCAGGAGCAGCTGTATCGATGAGAAGATTCTTTTCCATCAAGGCTTGAGTACAATGTCTTTGAAAGATCCTTTTTAGAAATGCTAGCATTTGAAAAGGACAAACAGGGAAACAAACCTCAAAGAGGATGACAATAGTACATGGAGAGGAAGTGGGTGGGTTTAATGCATCTGAGAAGCAAAGCTCCTTATAAAGGCATTGAAGAGATTTAAGGTTCTATTTA
This sequence comes from Rhagologus leucostigma, assembly GCA_013397725.1. Lineage (NCBI taxonomy): Eukaryota > Metazoa > Chordata > Aves > Passeriformes > Rhagologus > Rhagologus leucostigma. The sequence continues at coordinate 1,020,414 of VZTD01000435.1, read as the reverse complement.
GTGACAAAGGGAGTTATGGAATGAGGCATAATTTTCCCACAGGATTTTTGTCTTTCGATGTTTTTGAAACACAAATTTTCAAAAAAGGAGTAGTTTGTGATTTGATAGGCAGGAAGTTTGTGTAGGAGAGTGTATCAATTGATAAAGGGGAACAGTGGTATGCCACCACTACTCTGATGTATGTAAAATGAATTGAACTCAGAATTCAATGGGAAAACTATTAGAAAGTTTGAAAAAATATGTATTATTTGAAAGCACAGTAATTCTCCTTCCCCACTTGGTATGTATGTACTCTGTACATTAAAAAGACCTAGTCAACTCAGTTTTAGATCTACACCTGACATTAGGATTATCCTAGAACTTTATGAATCTGGAAGCAAACTACAGCAGTACAAAATGTCTATATCAAATCTAGGCCTCTCTAGTCAGAGTGGGCATTGACTGCAAAAATGAAATAGCCTGGACTTACGGTCCCTGCACAGGATATTTCCACTGTTAGAGCACTTCTAGAACCTTTTGAACTGTAATTTGCCTGGTAAAAACCCCATAGAATTAATCATTATTTTTGTCGGAGGCAAAGAAAGGAGTGAAGGAAAATTCTTCCTTGCTTTTAAATTAGAAGCAAAGCGTTTTTACTCTATATGTCCTAAGTAGGTACTGAAAACCTTTTTTTTTTAGGTGAATATTCTTTAACTATTGCAGCAATACAAAAGCTGTTTCATCCTCCTGAGGTGTGAATTTCACCTTGTGGTCCAGGTACACAGACCCGTTTATAGCAATGTGAAGCCAGTACTCACTCATCTCCTCCATATAGCTTATGTCATGGCATATATTTGCATGTATATACCTTCAAAAGTATACGAATTTATTGTAATAGTTTGCTTCCAATTATCTAGACTACTCTGCTCCTCCTATTGCACTGTATGTCAGTACAATGGGAAGGATAGGGCACATGGTCAGAAACCTTACCTTTAGAACATTTTGAAAAGCAGATGAAATTCCACATCTCTTTGTTCAATCACTTTAAAGCTTAAGAGGACTTAGACATGGATAGACCTGTGCTCCGATTTCCAGTATGATTATTCTTATATTTTTTGCTGTAATTTCAGTGGGGAAAAATGTTCTAGAGAAATCTCAAAGCTAAAAGTTGCAGTACTCCTATTCTTCCTTACATTAAGCCTACAAGTCAGGTTGCACACTCAAAACTACAGGGACATGACAGCTGAAAAGTCTTTCCTCAGATATAGGCATAATTCTACACAGAATTTATAATCACAATTTGGTTTCAAAGCATTCTCAAGTCCATGCTTTTGATCCAGTACAGAAGAACAGTCATTGCTCCAGGCCTGAAGCTTGCCTGGTAAATGGTTGTAGGGAATGGGAAGAAAAGTCAAAACATACAAAAGGAGGCCCAATTTCACTTGAAACAACATGTTACTTTGTCAGTTTGTTGGAAATGCTTTTCAAAAAAACCATTTAATTGTTTTGGCATGTCAAGAGAAAGGGAGAGGACAAAATAAGTACAAAAAAAGAATGAGAAAAAATTATTAAAGTAGCAGGATGCGGAAGGCTGATGAAAAGACTGTGTGACAAGTAGTGGAAGTTGGAGACAGTACTGATCACAACATTCAGAAAAAAGTACAGCTCACTCCAGAGGAAATATTGTCAGGATCTGTTGATAGCACTGCTCAGGCTTCTCTGCCAACTTCACTCTTTGGGGGACTTGTAAAAAAAACCAAAAAAATAATAAAGAGGAAAACTCTAAATGTCATCCTGAGTTGTGAAGTTTATATTAAAACCTTAAATTGTGTGACTTTATTCCTCAGCTTTCTTTTACTGACAAAATACCATCATCTGATTTAGTACTTTGTAGCAGAGGCTTTAACCTACCGGTTCCTTGTGATAATCAAATCAGTACAAAGGGAACAGAAACTCAAGTGTCAAGCAGTCACACAGCTGTACCTCCTTTACACCCGCTGAAGGAAGCTCACACCCTCTTGCATTTGTATAGTGAAAAAAATGGACGCAGGAGGGAATTTGCCCTACAGATGCTAATGCCTTCTGTGTTACTATTACTCCATCAGACTGCCCTCATTATCAGCTAGAGGCTAGTTCAGCCTCTCCAGAATTTTTATGAAGTCCTGCAGACTGAAAGCATGCCAGAATTTTCACCAGTGCTTCTGATTTTGCATCAGTACAATCACATTAGAAGAAAAACACTTGGGAGAATCAAATCCCATAAATGAAACAGAAAATCCCTTTGGATGATTAGTTCAGACCAATGTTAAAAGAATATTTTGTGTGCATGTCAGGTTCTTTGCCAGTCACAAAGTAGTCATTTGGATTCACTTCATTATAGGCACTGCAGTACCTTAGGAGAGAAAGAGAGAAATAGAGCGTGAGACAGAGTAATAATAACCCTTGAACAATGAAGGCTTTCTCCTAGCAGAACTTCAAATAACTCAGACAACTATCTTTTAATCAAATATACAAGCAGCAGTGTAACTGAATTCAGCATAGCTAGCATCCATGAGCAGAGAAAAAAGCACGGAGGAACTCAAAGGAGGAGATGCTAGATAAAATGAAGGCAGGACTACGTCATGGACTTAGACTTATATAAAAGCATGAATACCAACTTGACAGCAGAATAAACACAAGCTGTAAAGATGCTCTTTTCCTTTTTGAGTCAATAGGACTTTCCCCACTGACTACAGTGGGAGAGAAAACAGGCTGTTATTCTCCAGCGTCTTTCTACTAGTCTGGTTCTTGTTCCCTACTTTTCCACTATGATTTTCTGGCATGTGCTCTCCACCTTCATCCTGGGGGGTTCTGCTGCTTCATCTATTTCAAATTTTCCTCTCCTGGTTGTGCTTTTTCATTTACTGTTTTTCTGAAAATGAGACATCTTAAATAACCAAAATAAACATTGCATACTCGGAGCAGGTAAATCTCAGGGATGATCAAAGGACAAATCTGGTTTATGAAAAGTAGTAGGAAAAAATTAAAGCAGAGTTTAAGATCCTGACATACTTGTGTGAATTCCCATTTGTTCTTCCTATGCTGACTGGGTGAAATACTTATTACTTGGCTTTACCACTGGGCTTTTTCCAGATATGAATTCCTATAGAGAACTTTAGGTTCTAATCCCAATTCAGTAGAATTATTTACTAGTGCTGAGTTTTAAGAGTATAAACAGCAAAGATGACCCAAGTGTCTCATGTGTCTCCATTAAAATGTTGCTTCTGTTGCAAAAAAAAATCTTGTGCAAGCCTAGATTTCCTTCAGATAGGTTTTTTATGATTAATTTCACTTCAAAATTTAATCACTATTTGTAGAAATCAGAGAGTTTTTTCAAATGGTTAATGATTTTTTTTTTTACTAAGAACAGACTTCAATAAATATTTTAATAACTGTTTATATAACCCCTGATTAGCGTGTCATGAATGTTTTCAGGAAAATGAAAATGAGCCCAATCTGAAATTCATTAAATGAAAACAATTTGAAACTTGCTGTAAATATTTAATTTTTGCTTCCAATGTCTTTAATGAACAATTTAATTGACTTGGTAGAGCTGCTCCTATTCTTGGACCTAGGCATGTACTTACATACCTTATATAATGAGGGTGATGTAGGCAGTTACTTCATATTTTTTTATTTGTATGTGTTTAGTTTTGATTTTTTTATGTTTTTTTTAACTTGTATCTTCATTTCAGCAGTCAGATTCATCTGCCATTACCCATCTCAAAGTTACATGTCTAGTCCAAACTAGTAATCTACTCTTCCTCTGTGGTCAATGGAGAAAGATATCTCCTTCCAAAGATAAGGTGTTTGTGACTGCTAAGATGAATTGTTCTCAAAAGGTGCTGCGTTTTCTTTGACTGTAAAGGAAAAATAAATAGTTGTCATGACTAGAATCTTAAAGGATGGACAGTGCTTTGGAGTGATGAGACCACTGCAAGATACTAATGATTGCTTAATTTCTGCTACTACTTTGAATTTTGTTGGCTATGCCTTCTGAAATCAAGGAAACGTCCTGCAGCAAGAAATCAAAAAAGTAGATATTGAGCTGTATATGACAGCTTATTACTTTTAATTCTTTTGCTATTGATCATCCTGCCTTGATAATTCCCAAGGACTTCTTCCCTTGCCCTTCTTATCAACAGCTTTTCTGATTTTATATTAGCCTACTTCAACTGAACTTATGAATGGACTTAATTTTGAACTCTATTTTATTCCTTAAATGCTTCATGAAGCAGGAAAAAATATATGTTTCTGCTAAGCACAGACTGAATCAGAACTGATTGTCCTTTTTTAAAATTCTTAAAATACCTGTTTGGAAAAAAAAAAATCATTGTGAACAGGTTTATTTCCTCCTTTGATACTCAACAGGCCGTATTTTCCACTTTCTATCCTACAAGTGGTGAGCCAATTTGCTACCTGTTTTCAAATTGTACCAGTAGGTGGCACTAGAAATGTCCTTTTTTTTTTTTTTTTTTCCCCCCATAAAAAGAATGGTGACAAGAGATTTGTCTTTTTATCAGTACAGTAGAGCACCAAAAGAAAATAAGATCTTACAGGGCCTGGAGAGAAGCTAAATAGCATTCAGGCATGGCCTGCAGCTCTTTCTTACAACTATTTGATCTTTGAGATGTAAAGGTAGTATTGACTAATGAACTTGTAATTCTCTTTTTATACTACATATCCCTACTTACTGCAGAAATTTAGGTAGAACAGGGACTTGGGCTGTATTTTCTACTGGCATAAAACCAGCGAAATTTGAATGGCTGAAACAGAATTTCTCCACCTATTAAATGAGTGTTAGATTTGCTAATTAAAACTGTCTTCTGTGGTATCATGCAGCATGTCTTGACAGTATGTAAATTCATTTCTATTCTGGCAAATTTACTACAGAGTTCTGTAATGAATTCTTTCCAACTAAAATTTTTAAAATTTACTTCATAAACCTATGAATATGCATAAAAATATTCATGGGACATTGATGACATGATTTTTTTGTGGCATCTTTGGAGAAGATATCCAAACATTTCTTTAAAACCCATGCAGTGAAGAGAAGTGAAAATTGGAATGATTGGGTAAGGTTCTTTAGATTTCTAAACTTCCTTAAGAACACCTAAACATAGCCAAAACATTCTTGTAAATGGGAATCCAATTCCTGCATCTACGAGCATTTCATAATGATTGTCTGAGGTCCAATATGTATGTAACTATTTTAATTTAGTATGTAATAAATACAGATTTTTTTTTTCAGATGTTGAATTTTCAGTCTTCTCTGGGCTTGGACTATGAGATGCACATCACATTTTGGTTGTCTTTTCTTAAAATGTGTTGTAAGAATACATATTCTTATACTATCCACATGGTGTCATGTTTACTTTTTCACTCAATGATCTTGCTTTAGATATATAATGACACTGAAGCGCACGTATTAAAGTAAGTATATGGTCATATTCCTAAATAAAGAACATCTTCCTACATCTATGTCTTCTCTGTAGTTAACTACTTGTTAGTTTTGCTTAGTCAGATAATGAGAATGCTGTATTTAAAATATACATAATACAATACCTAAAAACATTTTCTGTAGTGTTCTTGTCACTTCTATAAGATTTCTCCAGTCTGGTTTGTTATGCCATTTGTAGATAAAATTACCAATAGTGAGAAGGAATTGAAGCTTTTGCAGCCATTTGAATAGGTAAATGGTATACAGGGATTTTGGGAAAATGTCATTCCATCCACAGTTCTTTCCAACCAGCATTCACACTATGGCCAAGGAGCTCAGGTATCTGAGGTTCAGCTTGGTTACTAGATGGTATAAACTACATTAGCAGGTGCAGGATCACACAGCATAGGACTTAAAGGGACTTGAGAACTACCTCCATTCAGAAGCAGGTGGACTTCACGTTTACAGCAAGAAAAGAGGAGAAAAGAAAAGAAACTTCACATTTCATTCAGCCACAGTTTTATTAAACTGTGAAGGGATAGCTGTGCAGCTACCTTTTGCTCAGTCCTCTAGTACATCTCTTCCTGAAGATAATTTCCCATAGTCATTTCTAGCCCTTTTACCTATTTAAAAAGGCCCTTCTGACAAATTGAGATCTGATCCCCTTTCGCTCTGGCTTTAAGGCAAAGTAAACCATTCATATCAACAGTCATATCATGTACATACACATGTATCAATAAAAACCGTGAAAAAAAGATTTAGAGAAAGGTAAGCAGTCTCACACACGCATACCCTATTTTTATATATTTTTGCTCCCTTACTTTTGAACTATAAGTATTTAAGTAGCTATAAACATGAAGACATAATATGTCATATTTTTAACTTTGTTTATACTCTTGAAATGTAGAGTTTTACCTCAAGCCAAATATAAAAAAGAGTGATTCATGCTGAAGACAATTCATAATTCTGCACTCATGCTGAAAACCAGAAACTGAATGGAAACTGGTGCTCAAGTATCTAGAGAAATTCTCTGAGACTATGAAAGATCAAAATGCAAATTATTGGAGGCTTAATAGCTTCATCTTCCACTTAAAGTCCTGGGAGTGGGTGGGAGAAAGCTCGAGGGAGATAACACCTTTCATGACCAAGCTCAAGATGAATTAGTGCAATATACCCAGTGTCATGTCTTATTGCTTAATTGACTACCTCTAGGTATAACATAGCTGGCTTTATCACAGAAAAATCATTCTGATTTATTTGATGCATTGTGTATCATGAGGTAGCATGCAGGAGGTTATTAATGTCTTGCATAGCTGTGATATTTTCCAAGGGCACAGATAATGCATTTCATCATATGCAGTGCTAGCCAGTTATGACTAGTATGCTGAAATTTTGTATTTTTATGAATTTTATTTTGTATTGTATTTTTTCCTCACCTTGTCTGCTTGGCATGTCAGAGTAGCAGCATGAGTAGTGCTTATGGTCTAAAGGAATCTACTGTAAACATTGCAGAACTTTACTTGGAACAGAGCAGTTGGAAATATTGGCTATAACAGAAATGCAGATTATAACAATTCAATTTATTGTTAATTTATTATGGCAGTTGAGTTGTTAATTGTTCTCTTTGGCTCATAAATGTCAAGATCTATCTATGGGAGTTCAAGTGGCTGGGCCACAGCCTCTAAATGTAGCTCCATCACATAAAAAATAAATGTGTCTAGTGACTATCATCTTTTTTCCCCGTCTTCTCCTAAATATTCTGTAGTTTCTAGAGAATTAAGGTGGATTGTTTATAAGGACAAATTTTAAAATATAATAAAGCAGTCTTGAGACTAAAGAAGTTTGTCTTAAAATTCAGATGAATTCAAGACATCCTTATAGGGCAATCAAAAATCATGTTTGATTTTCCCAGTAAAAGGTCAGTAACTTCATTTAAACAGTCTAAATGTTTTATAGAAACTATTCTGTGATTCTATGATTCTACAACATGTTTTTAACTGTATTTCTATTCCAGTGCAGTCAATTATATTTCATATAGGTGTAAAAGACAGAAGAACTTCCCTACAATCTTCTCAGGCAGGCAGAACACGGTTTAGACATGACGACCACTCTTTCTTTTTTTCTTCTCACTTCAGGGCCTCAATCTCATATGTTCTGAACATGGTACTGCTGCCTACTACCTTTCTCCCACCTGAAGGTGGAATTCAATTGATCTTGCTGGTGGAAACACCAGCTCGCATTCAATTGGTCAATTCAATTAATCTGGCTTGTGGAAACACAAGGCTCAGCCCATGAAATTGTGGGTGTTGAAGTACTCTTGCAGATATGTTGAGGTCTGAGAAATGTTTTCATCTGAAGAGGCTTTTCATACAAGCCACCTGCTATCTGACAGGGTACGTGTCATATTACCTCAGACAAAGGACATGCTAAATCAAACATTTGACCTGTTCATGTCATGATAATAAAATCATCCCCATCTCTTCCTAATAGCACAACTGAGTTGTTTTCCACGTAAGTATTTTGGTAATTTATGAAGTCTACTTAGGAGAAGAGCTGCCTGCTGCTAATTCAAATATACTGAGAGAGTGGTATTGTACAGAATGGTTTTACACTTACCAGGAGACTGTCACTTTACGGTCTGTTGAAATATCAGTAATAATCTTTGAATAAGAGTAAAGGATGGATTGAAACTACTGGTAAAAATGTTTTCAGGACTAAGCTTTCAGATTTCATCTGGAAAATCTGCTTTCATTTTGTTTTTGAACTTGTCTGGCAATACTTGAGACACTGAAATTTCTCCAAGCAACTAAGTGACTTCAGGCAGACTCTTGGAGGACAGTGAAAGAATTCTGGGGTTTAATTACTTTTGTTACTATGGAATATATATTAAAAAAAAATTAAAAATATCTCCAGTTTGCTTACCACCGACCTTTAGTTTCCGTGATTTCCTCTAAAGCAATGTCATCAAACTTATGGAGAGAAGAGGATAAGGGTCTCTGAATGCCCAAAATTCTAAGGGTAGTGTCTAGAATAACAACAGATCTAAATCTATAAAACTAAATCTGAACAGCAAACATGCAGATAGATTGAGTGATCTGGTACACTGCCATGGACTTGAGGATACTTTTCCATTTCAAGGGAGATTGTAATGAAAGCTTTGAAGTAGTCTTGGTCAAAATGGCTCTTCCTTGATCTACCACATTAGGAATGCTGCCAGTGCTGGCAGCCCCTCTGGTTTTATGCTGAGCTGGGCATGAATATTAATAGGGCTGTGAGGCCTTTGAGAGTAAAGTCTGGGGTTTTAGTTTTCTTTTTTTCTTTCTCTCTTTCTCTGCCCAGCAATTGTCTGTGCATGCCAACAAGGTGTTTATCAGGAAAAAATCAGGTAGACTAAATTCAAATGCTTATTGCTCATCTGTTCTTCTTCCAAGAAGATTACACCTTCACATAATTGCTGAGGTATAAATCTGTGCTTTCTTGATCCCACCAAGGTCTCTGCAACTAGAACCATGTGAAAAAATATTCAGCTGCCAGGAAAACTGGAGAAAATTTTTCTGTCAGAGTTTTGAGAACTGGGAATTATTTTTGAAAATACTAAAAGCACATTATATTTTATTTATTCCCTAAGGAAAGTGTATTAAATATATCTAATTTATCAGACTAAGTAGGTCCCAGTTAGCACCAAGTTATTTGTCACATACATTGTGCTACAACCACGAGAGAGCTGAGATGATTCAGATGCGTGTGGAGAGTTCACACAAGAGTCTCTGTATCTTAATCTCCCATGGATGAGGTTAGCTCTCGGATGAATTCGTTTTGAGAACCACGGAAGGGAATAAGGCAATCCCAAACAAAAAGATAAATTGATGTTATATGCTATTAACGCATGAAACAGGTAAGATAGATTATCAAATCTTTTTTTATTTTTCTTTTTTTTCTAACTTTCTCATTTTATACTTCCCTTGTAATTCTGCATGGAAATTACTTTTTTTGTTTCCACCATAAATGTGATTGGACTTCAAGATGCTTTATCAATACCTACTGGTACTAGCATTATAATAGCATCTGTTCTAGTACAGATTCCATTAGCCTGAAATAGTCAGTCAAAGAAGTGACAGGCAGTCCAGATGTTTTACAACCTTGTACCTTTCCGCTGCTTGTGGCAATAAATTCTGTTACTTTGAACCCCTGGAGTCTCCCAAAAAATCATACTACTCAATGTTCATCCAGGGAGGGAAGGAGAAGGGAGGGAAAAACGCCTTTGACTCAGTCCAGCTGGATTTTTTTTCGTTTTAAAATATTTCAGTGTCTTTTTATCCGTTATCATAATATTCTGCTAGTCTTTACTTCAGAAAGAAAACACTTATGTCAATGGGATTTAGTCCCTTAAGATATTCAGCCAGCTGGCTGCTTTTGAGACTTAGTCCCTTGTCCAGACCAGCAGGCAACATTTTAAAGACAAAATCAACAGAATCAGGATGCATGAAATAGCCATAGGTTTTTGTCCTATTTTTCCCATATTTTATTCCACACTTCAAGTACAAATAAAACAGAATAATGAAAAGCTGTAAACCTTAAGACTGTCATTTCTGTGTATCAATAATCACAAAAAAAGAAAATTAATACTTTCATGAATTTCTAATTGCAGGTAGAAAAATTGAGGTCTAAACAATGACACATTGATCTTACATCAGTACAATTTCTACAAAGAATGCACTGTGAGCAAAACTTTACATAGTGGGGCCCTATGGGAAAGACTTAGGCGTCATTGCAGATTGGAGAATGAATACATGCCCCGGATACTGTTTTCAGTTTTGATTCCGTCATTACAGAAATCCTGAAATCTCTGTAAATATGAAAGATCTATGGAACAGCAATGGCCAGGTAATAGTGGGTGAGCAGGCTGTATATGCTTTGTATTTAGAGATTAAGAATTTAGGAGAATTCAGACCAGAAAACAGAAAGCAAAAAAAAAATGGGAGAGATAGTAAAAGTATCTCTACCCAATATCTATACTGGGTGTTCTAGTATAATTATTTCTGTGAAATAGGTGATCGATGTTAGTCTGACATTTAAAAACAATACTTTTAAAACTGCCATTGTTATTCTAGTAGGAGTTAATTAACCCAAGGAACTCACACATAATATGTAGCAGAGTTTCCAATGCAAGCATAAAATCGGACTATCTTTTGTAAAACTTAAAATTGCACTAAAAAAAAAAAAATCCATCTTTAGGTACCAGGACATCAGCTGGTGACCAACTGGTGGCAGGACAAAAGTTCTCCATTGTCAAGGGCAAGGAACAAGTGCTTTAATTTAGCTAAATGTTCTGTTACCCTCTGAAAACTGAGTATGACAGTAGAATAGTGTTTCTTTGTTCAGTATTTCCTAATGACACCCAGATAATTTTTGTGTTACTCACACTTTATAACCTTCAATCTCTATCAGCTCACCTGAGATCTGAACAGCAAACTGCATTCTCCTGTGATAAGCAATTCAGCGTCTTCACTGGATAATGAAGTCTCTACCCAAATGGAATATATCGAGAGGAACAGCTGACTTATCCTGCATGGGTAAGTACAGCTCATGAGCTTGCATGCAGATGCATAAACCAGCAGATTAGCAGCAAGGCTGGAGAGCATGTGCTCCATCCTGGGAATCACTGAGATTTAACTGCAGGCCTGACATTATCCAAAGAGGAGATAAAAAGCCACTGCCAATTTCCTGTACAAATTACTCCTTGAGCTCCCCCTTTCTTTTACTTTCTGAAGGTTTCATTTAAGTGTTTAGTGGCCATAAGATTTGGATGTATTGCCCCCAGGACAGAAAAGATTCACAAACGCTGGTCATTATCTATGCAAAGAGTGAGTTGCAAATGACAATTACAATTCAGAACATTTTCTCAAAGATGGATTGATTGCAGTAAAAAAAAAAAAAAGAAAAGAAATGAGTTGTATTATTCTCTCTGATTTGAAGGAAAGACAAGATCACAATAGACTTTATTTCAGTCAGTGTGATAGGTGGGAAGAGACTTATGTACCATTGTTCCTTATTTCTTGAAATTTAGGGAGAGAGAAAAATGGATTGTTGTAAAGATCTGAAAATGAGTGTCCAATGTGTCTCTCTTCAAGCAATACCAGGAGGCACTGAACCTGTGGCCTACTTTTAGAGGTAGACTTGTAAGCATTTTGAATTTTTATCATTATTAATATTAATACTATTATCATCGTCATGATAGTTATCATAATTATTAATAATGGTTAGTGCTTGTCACATGAAAATTAGAGCTATCAGTATTTAGTGTTCAGAGGCAATGTAAAATATAGAGATTTTATTATTTAGCTCATTCAAATATTTGCGGGTCTTCTTATTCAAGTGAAAAGCGTAATTACAGAACCGTGTTTCCAGGTCTGAGGAATAAAAGTGAAATGAAGCATAGATCTGAGGACTCACCTTTTAAATGGACATTGGAAAACACACTCTGTTCTTGGAGGTGCCTGGGAAAGCACTGCTGTTTCAAACTGCTGGACTACATGCCTTTCTAACTGCAGTGAACTGATATACACTTCAGTTGAGCGGGGAAGTCAGGCACTGAATTAATATTTTATCTATTCCTGTGTTCTGGGAAAAGAAAAAGGTTTCTTCTGCCCTAGAGAAAACAGTAGAATTCAACCGTGAATAAAAAGCAAAGGAAAAAACAGTTATTAGCATTAAGATTTCTTCATACTCAGTCAGACACCAAGCATAAGGCAGGTCACAATGAGACAGCTGTACAGAAACTCTTGCATGGTTCAGACTTTAGGCTGCTGCTCCACATATTGCAGAAGCATGAAGTTTTTGTAACATTTCTTCTGTCATATGATTTAACTACATTGCAGACTGCAACACCTACCATACTTCTAGTGTTATACAAAGATTTTTTTCAGTTACATCAGCAAATAATAATGTACAATAAAGATAAACATAAGAACCCCGCTGACCATCTAAGATTTATGTGGCATTTCAGTTGTTATGACTAACATTAAACACAGAATATAACTGGCCTATTGCCACATCAGCTTCTCTCTAGAATTCTGAGCTGTTTAAAAACCATATGATTTCTGCTACAGAAAGCTTGTTTCATCAGGTAAATTAATGACCCTCTTCTCTCTCCTCTGATTCAGGTATTTTATTCTACAGCATATCAGTAATGGGAAAAAACTGTCACAGGGTGAAGAGGGATTTACAGAACCTAAGCTGATCATTAAGTAGGTTGGTAATGTTTTCCATTTCACTTTCTTTCCTCCAAATTCTTAATGTTTTTAAGGCACAACACAACAGAGCTGAACAAATAGTCAAAATTTTTCTTGAAATCTATTCAACAATGCCAGAATTTATTTTCTTTTGTTCTCTCTCACCGGCTTTGAGAAGAGGCTGTCAGCTTGCAGTGGCAAGGAATGGCCAAGAAATCACGTCCTTAGGAGAGACACAGCTAGAGGAGAAAAAACAACCATCAGGAGGACTTTTGTTCAGTTACACTCCTCTGATGGACATCAAAAGTGTGCTATTGAAGCGTATTTGGTTGTCTGTATAATTTCAGGCCTTTCTTCAGGAGAAAGAAACCGTAGAAGAGGAATTCAACAGTTCCATATTTGAAAACTTCATGGATACTACACTTATCCACAGGCATCATATTCAATCAATGATAGGAAAAACATCAGAAAATTAATTGAGTTCAGGTGCAACAGGCACAGTGTTTCACATGTGGTCTTGGCAGCATTTGACTTATAATAACTACTGATGGATTCTTACTTCTAAGCAGAAGTTGATGGCAGGGTCTGAAAAGTGAAGCCACCATTCTTGCTCAGCTGTGCCACGGACAACAATCCTCTTTCCTTCTCAGTGGGAGAAATTTTAATTGCAGTCCTCTTCAAATCAGGTTTCTTATATTTTTTTATATTTTCTAGATTAGCCACGTAGGGACATCAGTTCACGGCATTACTCATTCCTTGGCTGCTGAATACTACCTTCGGTTCCTCAGACTGCATTGCTACTATTAATGCACATCTGAAGATCTTACAACATTACTGTTGATATATATGTAGAGAACACAGAACCACAACCCTGTGATTACCTTTTGCACCATAGTAATTTAGTTTGAGGGGGTTTTTCTTTTTTAAGGGAAAATTTAATTAAAATCCTTGCTAGTCTTCAGAGAAGAAGCATCCTTATTTCTTGACTTTTAGTAATAAGAGCAAGCTTTCTCTGTTGGTACATACATTTCTAGCACTGGAAAATCCTGATTATTCATGCCAGTGGGCTAAACAAATAATAAGGCAATCATAGAAAAATGTCTTCAAACCTAGAAAGACTCAAATTGAGATCAGGTCTCTAGACCACCAATAATATTAGACAGCTAAGAAAAAGTATAGCCTAACGATTTTGCGTCACTGCTATGAAAATATTTTTAAAACTGGTTTTAAAACATACTCATAAAAATGGCATTAATTTTCACTGAAATGCAGCCTCAGATAAATCTGAGTGTAAAAGATATAGCAAGAGATGTAATGCAAAAATTATACATTTAGCTTCTATTTAAAGTACTGTTTAATTTGTTTTCCCTAGTGATTTTGACCATGCAACTGATTAATGCCAGTGGCTTTGCAGAAAATTGGAAGTAGAATAGCTTCAGGTGTAAGGTGTGGTTACTTCATTGCCCTACTTAGCTAAGCAGTAAATTAGAAGCTTGGTTAGGTAGAAATCTTGATTTGCCACATTCTTATAGCTATTTTCTTGTTATTTAAAATTTGGTTGCATTTGATAACACTGAACTGTATTCAGCTCTCTAAGATTTAAAGAAAGCTTGCTCTGTCACATTTTGGGAACTTGCTTTTCAAACCTTTCATTCCCATCCATTTTGGAACTGGATTTAACCTAGAATTTAAATCTTTTTTAACTTTAACTCTTAGGAAAGTTTAGCAATGAAGTCTTTGATGTCTCATGCTGCTAATGGGTCTTTTCAGCATATCAATGGTCTATTAGGATCTCAAAATGGCACCACAATGCTTCTAATTATGGAGTTACCAACAGTCACCTGATGAGTTACTGAAGAGTCTTAAATTTATTTTCCCTTAAATAGCTGTCCCAAAGAAACTTTTCAAACAATTTTCAAGACTCATAATTTGTTTGTCCTGTTTTGTTTGTTTATTTTCCACCGAGTTGTTTTAAAGCAACAGATGTTGAATAAAGATGTTTTCTTTATGCAATAGGCCAGTCAATAAGGCAATAATTTCAAGAATGGTAATCCATCTCGCTTTTCCATGTGAATAAATTCAAATTCATATCTCTGTTCTTACCAGAAAATGGCATAAGGAGAGTGGAATGGAAATTAGTGCAGGACATGCGGATACTTCTTATGTTTAAGTGCTGCATGAAAGAGAATTCAATATTATTTAGACCGAAATGTAGAGAATAGAAAAACATACAGAAATGGCAATGAAAGAATAAAGACAAATGTTCATCATTCCATCTGAAAAAATTCGTGTTTCCTCCCTCCAGTCTCTCATCATACAATTCACTTCTGTACAGTGATACAGTTTTAACAGGAAGAATTATAAATAATCCTTTCAAAATATCCCCTTTACTAGTATTTAGAAAACTTCTTATCCCCTTTATCTGACGGAAGATTTTCTCTAGGCTAGATTTTCTCTAGACTGCACATGTTACTCTGTTTTTTTTTATTTTTTTATTTTTCAAAATAAAATATCGCTCGTCACTAGGTTCTGTTTTGAGATTAGTCACTTAATCACTTTAGTGAGCATTCAAAGCATCAAGCCTCTTAGATAACAAGGAGAGAAGACTGTCTAGGTATCTGGATTCAGAGAGATGTTCCATTGCTCAGCTCTGTCATAACTGAGATCTACAAACAAGAAACCCTGTCACTTACGAAGATTTACAATAGTAAAGACTAGACAGCTGCTCTTCTGGTGGGCTTAGTACTGTGACCTACCATTCAGGAATCTAAATTTTATTTATGTGCTATTTTAGAGACTGATGTTCCTTTTTCACTGTAAAAGGAGTTTTACTCATCACTTTAAGCACCCATCAGAGCCAATAGGAACTGGATAGGAGCTTGCTCTGCCATTGCTGAGCACAAGTCATCAGTTATGTGTAGCTCAAATGTTCTCTGAACTCAGTTTTTATCTTTATTATACTTTCCCTGATTATCATTATTACCCTGATTTGTCTGGCTCCCATGAGAAATTTCTTGGCACTTAAAATTAAGTCTGCATAGCATTACAAACCCAAGTGTAGCTTGTTTTTTGCCTTTTTAATGTGTAACATATAGTAGCATTTCTAGGATAATACAAGACTTAGGGACAGTTTCACCACTGATTATGTTCCAGATGGAATATAAAATAACTTGACTAAACTAGGAAGCTTTTTTACTATTGAGGCAGCTTTATTCTCTGTGTGGTGATTGCCATCTCAAGAATTCTGACACCCATTAGTACTTTCTGATTAACAGTTTTTAGGAGTCTATCTTAGTGACCTGATAAAGTAATGAAAAAAAATCTGTCATCCCTTAACAGCTCCAAATTCTCATACTTTAAACTGTGGTTTTTAGTTTTGGCTTGAGATTTATGGTTTTCTTGGTTTGGTTTTTTGTTTGCTTTTTAAATTAAAAACTCATTAGAGTTACAAGCTTCATTTCAGATTTCTCATTAGCAGCCACAAAGGGGCACAGCAACCTTCACACTTTGCAACACTAGAAGAAATGTCTTCAGTGTCTTCAAAGGAAATACCCTTTCAGAATTCCTAACCCTGCACCTCTGCTCTACAAGATTCTGAAACTGAAGAAGAGTAGTCACAATTCACATGAAGATATCTGGGGGTCAACATTAGGTATCATCCAGAAAGACTACTCATTCAGCCCTTTACCTTAATGCTAAAGAGTACATCTGCAAAAATATTTCAGGCATGCTTCTGCTCAGACCCAGGCCAACACTGGCTCTGAGGCTGGTCAGAGGAGAGATGATATGAAGCCCTGATCATTCCTTGACCCCGTATGGATTTGCTTCATATTCTATCAAATGGGTCATGCAGGGACTGAAAACTGTAAATCCTCAAGAGTCATTGTCATCCAGTTAAGGTTGCTTAAGCAACCCATCAGCTTTGGTACCACATATTTTCTGTAGATGCTCAGTTTCTTTATTTTTTTTTTGCTTGGTTTCTTTCAGCAAAATTCTCTAAACCAATATTTGCTTCAGGGAATGCCTCTTTAAAGGTATAAGCAGCTAAATGTTCTCTCTTACTCATATTCCCTGCTAGGCATTCCTCTGTTCATCTTTTCTAACTAAAGGATATACATATATATAATGAAAAGTTCAGTTATTAGAATATGTCCTAGGGAGGCACAGGAGATGGGTTGAGATACATTCTTTTCTCTGCCTAATGGACATAAGAAGTCACATTTCCTTTTGCTCTTTTTTTTTCCTTTCCCCAGAAGAATGTTCCAAATAAAGTGTATCTGCAGTGTGGTAGTACATTTATTATATCTGTCTACGCTGTCTCACTTTTCTGAATACTCGTTAGGCAGAAGGCAGCATATGGCAAGTTGGTAGAGCACTCATATAGAATGGGTGAAACCTGACTTTTTATTATGATTTCTTCCACATATTCTGTTTATATGATACACCTATTCAGACAAAAATTTGGCCATTTTCTTTCCATTTAAGAATTGAAATATTCATACTAACAAATTAGGCAAATAAACTTTCTATTAATTCATCAAACCAGTGTGCAACAACAACTGAATTTCTTAGGCAACCTGAAACATTTTCTACCTTTTTCTTTTGCTTTCTTTGCTGGTTATAACCAGCTCCTTATATATATATATATGTATATATATAAGGAATATAAGAAATTATTATGAATAATTACGCTTAATCTCTCTTGTAAGATATGAAGTATACTACCAGATTGATAATGGCAATAACTGTATAATTAACAGAATGATGTGGGTTGGCATGTAAGGCCTTAATTATGTGATTACTTGTATATATAGTAAAAAAATACAAATAATAAAAATAAATTGAAACTAAATTGCTGTCAAAAAGAACTCATCTGTTTGAGAGAATTTCTGTAAAGTATGACTCTTGCACTAATTTTACAATGATTCAAATCATGTGATAAGGAAAATAGTTTTCATTGAATTCCCTATGCCTAACTGCAGATCTTCCAATACACTAGCCTAAGTTTGAATAAAAGAATAAAACAAATAACAGTTGATATGCACAGTGCTGTACTGTAATAATCCAATTACTTCCTATAGTGCAGAAATGACATGCAATTTCCACACCTGTGACTCCCAAGAGATGTTATTTGCACAGTTTGGATCTGAATGCCTAGTCAAATTTTGCTATGGTGCCTTGGGTCAGATTTATGTTAAATTTCTCTCTTTATAAACTCCACGGTCACATGTTATTTTCTGGTGTGCTGGTTACATACACTGCTCTCTTGCTTGGCAGGAAATCTGTCTTGATGATAAACTTCTGCATCCTCGTGGTTAGTAGCCATGCCATAAAGACAACCCCTGTAGTGAGAAGTGCCAGCTCCACAGTGGGGAGAATGAGAAAGGTGGGGACTGTGTTTTCCTCATGGCATTTCATCTGTCTTTCATAACATAGCTGAGGTAGTACTCTTAGGCAAGAGACCCTTCAGTTCCACAGTATGAAAACCAATGGCCATTCTCTGGGAAGTGGGATTTTATAACTTTGTCATCAATTTTTATACACTTGCAACACATAAGAAATAAATTTGATATATATCAGGAATCATGGTCCTAATAACCAGAGTTATTTTTTTAAGTGAAAAATAGCAGTTTGTCTGATGCTTAGGGCCATACAAGCACTGACAAATTGATTGCAGTATAAAGGATTTCTAAGGCCTTTCAGAAGTCTGACTGATTTTTTTCTTGCTTTTATTGGATTTTATATCAGTTGATTAAACTTTACATGTTTTACATTTGCATTTACAACTGTCAAACTTCCTGTCTAAATCCAAAATCTCATTGAAGTCAGCTGTGCAAAGCACAACCAGAATCATCCTTCCTATTTCTGTATTTCCCTATACAATATTGCCCCAAGTCTGTGCACAAAGATATAAACTATAGGCAGACCCACCTCCAGATACTCGTAATCTATTTAACACTTCTAGTGCTCGCTCTACTACACTGACTTGTTTATGGAGTATATTCTGCCAAAAGCCATAAGTGACAAGTCATAACATTTGAAATCAACCACCAAACAGTCTTTTAAGTGGATGAAACACACTTCTGCTGCAAAACCGAGACTCTGTTTCACTGAGGAGACAACAGGGGGACTTCACTGTCAATTACTTGGAAAACTATAAACCTTTTCCTATGAGTCTATGACTCCTAGGCTGGAGATAAAAGTATTATATAAAGTTTTTGGTGTTTGGTTTTGGTCTTCTTTCGTCTCCCCACTATTCCTAAAAGTCTCCATTTGTTATAATTTGCTTTCTGGTATTATGCTTCTATATCAAATTGCTGAAAGTTTGAAGACATACCTTGAGGTATTTAATTTATTCATTCTGTTTTATCTAAATGCTTTAAAGTGTTGTCTAAGTCTTCTTAGTGTTCTTATCTATTAAAAAAAAATCTTAATATGACAAGTGAAACAGTAGGATTTAACACAATGTATCAGCAGTGAGTCTCACTATTTGAAAATTCAAGTCTCCCTTCCCCCTTGTTAACCTAATTTTAAATGCATTTGGGAAAATGACGTGTGCGATATGTCCTCAATGTGTATAGATTTGGCCTACTTCAGTACAGGTGGGGATTGATTCTAAAAGCCTCCACAGAAAAAAATAGTGCTATCAGCTTCCTCTCACTTTTACTAAAGCTCGTTTCAACGGTGTCAGTACTACAAAGAATGGGAGGTGCTTTTTACTAGGTGGGGTTGAACCTTTTGGACATTGTCATCTTAATCATCAGGCTATACCACTTTCTAACTGTTATTTCCCACCTAGAAATGTAAAGAAAGCATCTAGCAAATAAAAGATGATTGATTATCTATGTGCATAATTTGGACACATTATCAGCAATGTAGCCTCTATTGTAGTAAGCAGAACTTCACCGTACTGTGCTGTATTCAATACTGACTGAAATGCTTCTTATTGTAAAGGCAAGATGCTTGAGCTACCAGGCAGTGTAAGCAGTGAGTCTGCCTGGGTTCCTACAGCAGTTCAGGTATTGTTTAGAAAGAACACAGAATCATAGAATAATTTGGTGTGGAAGTGAACCTTAATGATCATCTAGTCCCAACCACCCCGCCATGCGCAGGGATCTTTTTCACTAGACCATGCACACCACTAAGTTTGGTTCAAGGTTGCACTCAAGAGAACAGTATATTGTACAGGCACACCACTACTCCCAAGACAGCAAAATGAAAAAAAAAGGCATTTAAAATATTTTATAATTTTATCACCATAGATGGTGATAAGGTTGGCTTAATGAGGTTAGGTGATAAGATTAAGGTGGGTAACCCAATTATATTTTCAACCAGTATGGCACTGATCTATGTGAATGTATCATCTTGGGTCAGTATGGTTTAGAGCTTTTCATTTTGGGTTGGTGTTAGCTGAAGGTGAATCAGATGCCTCCACATCAGGCCTCATTGGGCTTGACCAGTGTAAATATGTATTCATACAGTTTATTAAACTAAAATAACAATTTCCTAAGGTAGGTGAAAAGGAAGAATGCAATTAGCTAAGGAGTCATTGTTTGTCTTCAGAGAAAAGACCCTTAATGATCCACTAACTACTTTTAAGGAATCTATCAAAGACGATGATGAAAAGCAAGTTCATACGGACTGTGTGTATTTCGCCAAGCTGGCAAGTTTTGGTGGCGGTGGTGGTCTGTCTGAGTGGCCTCTGCAAGAAGGCTGGGCTATCCTGTGCTAGACACATCTGGTTCTGCAGTGAATCCGCTGCTGGACACAACTGAGCCCGTCAACAAAATGTACGACAGCCCTGGCAAAACATATTTAAGAAAGGGAGAAAATGCCAGAAAGGCAGAGATGGAGGGAAAAAAAATGTCTCATCAGCAACAAAACAGAAAAAAACCCCCAAGCCCCCCAAAATCAAAACAAACAAACAAAAAACAACCAACAAAAAAAATCAGACAAACATCAAAGGAAACATCTAAGTCAGCGATGAAGGAGGAAGAGGAGATGTTCTGTGGTTCCATGGTGGAAAAATTTTCTGCAGAATGTAGAGGACTCATGCTGGAGCAGGGGAAAAGAGTAAGAAGGAAGGAACAGCAAAGAGGAACTGCTGTGTACTGACCTTAAATCCCCACTCCCTTGCATTACTTAGAGGAGCAGGTAGAGGTGTTCGCAGGGAAGAAGCTGAGCATGAAGAAGGGAGATGACAGGCGTTGTGATATTTGTCTTTCTGTTCCAAACAATATAGATTTCTTTTAATTTGCACCAAATTATTTTCCTCACATCAAGTCTGTTACATCTACAACAGTAGCTGATAAGCAATGTCCCTGACTCTGAGCACACCAGCTTTTTCATCCTCGTATATGCTCCTGTTCTGCAGAGGAGGAGGAATAAGTGGGTGGCTGTGTAGGGATTTAACTGTTAACAGATGCTAATGTACCATGCACATTTATCTACACACATATATATCTAACTCTCAACTGTAAAACTTCTAGAAAGGTACAAGTTCACTTTGGAAACATTCTAGGGATCTTCAAGTTGAAAAAGGCCCTTCCATATCATTTAAGTAGTAATGACAAATGCTTCAAGCCTATTTTTTCAAAACTTAGCCATCTTTTGTCGCTAGAAAATGTTAGAACTCTGCAAGCCTTGTTTGTTGTGTCTATCCCAGTGAATTTTCTGTCAGAGGCAATTAGTTAATATCCTGCTGGAAAGATAGTCTACTCTGCAAATAATATTCCAGCATTTGCTGCAGGGAAGCTTTAATTCCTCTCTTACACTGCATGAGGTTCCTTAACTTCTGCTGTGGCACTTCTGTTTGGCTTTTGGCATGGGTAGTAGTAATTTTCAGGTATTCCTCTCCTTTTTAGTTTCTTGCCTGACATGCAGAGGTTTTTTTCTCATATGCAGTCATATTCAGACAAGAGTCTTTTCTCTCATTCCCCTCAACAGAAAAACATTAAAAAAACCCCTAATTTATATTTAAAACTCAGTTTTAGTTCAGCATATAATAATAAACCAAAATTCTAATTGTATCATAATTGAATGATCCCTTTGAGTCTTATAGTTTTATACTGAACTCTGGATTACACTTAATTTATGGATGCTTCCTTCTTCTTAACCAAAATATTTTGATAATTAAACTCTGTTATGCACACACATACATAATACTGTATAAATTTTCATTTTAAAAGGTCTTGTTATCTATCAAACAGGAAAAGCCCAAACCACATCACGCGTCAAAAAAAATTCTCACCTCTATCTTTAAGTCTGCCAAAGGTGATTCTTATCATCTCACTAATTGGTAGCTTATTTTGGATTAGTAGTTAGCATTTGATAAATTCACCACACACACACACATACATATATATACATATATGTATATTTGTAGGGGTGTATACAGATGTATATAAATATACACTTCAGACAGTTATTATAAACGGTCCGTAATATGTTTGCAGTTGTAATTCTGATAAGTTAAAATGAAATGGGATAGTAGGATACTAGGATATCCAAAGACCCTCCAACAAGCTGTTATAGAGATCATAACTCATTGATTCATCAAAGAGGTATTTTTCTCTTATGGACGAGAACAGGCCACGTGCCTCAGGCTTATACCTGAGACGATTACTGCTGAAACCATAGCTTCTTTTAGCTGATGATGAAACATTAAAAAATATTTATATGGCATAGAACCCAACGACCCCTGAAAATAATTAGGTTATATCTTTTTAAAACATTTAAAGCATGCTTCTATATCCCAATCCAGTTCTTTTCAGATAAGTAAATTTGGGCCTCCAGAAACACTGATGCAATTAGATGTTTCTAAAAATATCACAAGACATGTAGAAATGACATCTTGTGTACATGGTGTCACTGTCTGTATATTCTGATAATTTCCATTAAACTAACAAAGTTGATATTCATGTGGTAATCAAAACTAATCTTAGGAATATATTCTTTGTAATTCATTTTGCCTTAATTTTCATCAGAAAATTACATTCTTGTATGTTTCCTGGCCTAAATAATTTTTGCTGTATGGTGAGTTATACACTAGGAGTACCTGTGTCTTCCTCCACCTAAAAAGAGAGAGGGGAGATTTGGAGTTATGGAATCTATCTTCCCAAGTCACCACTACTTGTGATGGAACCTTGCTTTCCTGGAGATGGCTGAACAGTCCCCATCCATAGGAACTGGTTAATTGATTCCTTATTTTGCTTTTCTTGAGTATGCAGCTTTAGCTTTACCTGTTAACCTGCCTTTATCTCAGCCCATGGGTTTTTTAGTTTACATTTTTCTGACGCTTTCCAGTTCTGGTGGTGGAGGAATGAGCGATATGCTGTGTGGTACTTGGTTGCTGGTTGGGGCTAAACATAATAGTAATAGTTACAAAGGTATTTAATCTCTAAATTAGATTCACCAGAGAGGTTATGGAATTTCTATCCTTAGACATTTTCAAAGAATGCGGTCCTAAGCAACATATTCATTGCTTTGGGTTCAGGACTGAACTAGATGGCCATAAATCAAGCCTAAGTTAGCCTATGATCATTTCAGTGTCTGTCTATCTACCTACATGATTAAAAAACATCCATAAACTGTTGGAGAAATTTTGCAAAAAATAGGCAAACATCTGCTGAAATAGAATGTTGCATGCATGCTATAATCAAAAATACTCTTAGTCTTTGTATTCTAGGCCCTAAGCTTTGTAGACAGCAGCTGTGCTGAATAGACTACAGTTTATAGAGGTGAGCAGTGAACTCTTTAGAAGTTAACACAAAGCCAGCACTGTATGCAAAGAAACTTGAGTTGATTGTTGTGGTTTGGAGGTTTCTGTGCCTAATAACATTTTGCGAAGGATATCTAGATCCTCTGGGAGTGCTAGAAATAAGGGCGATTACTTACTAGTTTTGAAAATGCTAATTTTAGTTTCAACATGAATTCAGTTTTCCAGTTATATCGTGTTGATATGAATAGCATCCAGTGTCCAAGCTGGTAAGTAATTGAGGCTTTGGGATTTTGACTGCTCTTGTGCTAATTAAAATCTAATCATCATCATGAGAACAAACACCTACTGAGACTTTTAAACTGTAACTCCTAAAGAACCCCTGTCAAAGCTTGCATGCACACACATTCTTTGTCAAGTGTGAAGGCTACTTAACATGCTGAATAAATTACACCTGTAATACTCCAGTTTCTTACAGGTTTAGGCACAGCAGTGATCTCACTTTCAGTTCTATGCATAAAGCTGTGCAACAACCTTTTTACTTTTCTCATGGACTGAGGATACTTTTTTCCCCTTCTGTTTCCTCAGCCAATGTTACATGGACATGACTCAGGCAGTGGTAAAAATATTTTAATTATCAGCCCTATCTTCAATAAAGGCATTTTTAAAACCTGATTATAATATCAACCCAAGCAACATGAAGTATTCTTGTCTTTTGCAAGAACATCATCTAGGAATCAAATATGGATATATTCATGTATATGGATATTGTAGCACAAGCTTGATTTATACATCCAGGTAAAGATGCGACTTTTTGTTTAGAATTTGAAAATATGCTTTGAGAAAAATGCTTTTAGATACACTGAGACTGTAAACACTCACTCTGGAATTGAATCACCTGGAATATACCATGAATTGTGTGACTTTGGAATATTAAGCTCTTCCGGACAATTAAAAAAAAGAAATGAAGTCAGATCACGAAAAATGAAAGGGAGCATATCAATCCTGGTGCTGGTAAATAAAATTATTGTTATATGTTTTATTACATCCACACATTTTAAGAATAACCAAACTGTGGTAAGGAATTTAATTTTTAATATATTTTAGGAAAAGAGAAAACAAAAAAATTTAAACGCTGGACGTTTCAGACTTTAGGGATAGTAATGAAAATTATTGTAGGTCTTTGAATAATGAACTCTCAAGGACTACTTCTCATGACAATCCTTCTGAACAGTCATCTTAAAAAAACACTCACTCCACTCATTTTCAGGCTGCATTTGCTATCTTTTTGCTGTACATTACCTGCACATGTCATCAGTAGCTGTGAGTACCTAATGATGGACATGGGACGGGTGATAACTATAAAAAGCAAGTTTCCAGTGCTCTCCTGCCATAACTTTCTGGTACTAAAACTGCATAAACCCCATCAAAAGTTAAAACTGATAACAGGTTCTGCCCCTTTCCTTTGCAAATTCAGGGAAGTTTTCATGAAGTAGATATGATGAGAAATATTTCCTCAGTAGAAATGATGTGTGAAAGAAAACTTCATGCAGTCCTAAGATGCTACATTTTGATGCAGGGTTATTTAGTTCAGTCACTTTTGATCCAGATTTCTTTTGGATAGGACTTTGAGTCATGCTACCAGATAAACCAAACTTGTTTTAACTGGAATATAAAGGCAGGCCAAAGATATGAAACCAACTTCTATCAAACAGGTAAAAGAGGGAAAGAGAGTGTTTCAGAACTTAGAGAAAAAAAATTATTTTGGGGTTGGATTGCAATAGTGCGTTTTGATACTGTTTGGTACTGACAATATGAAAGAAGGCAACATAGGACTTGGGTTTTGTCTTATTGTGTTGAGGATGAGGGCATGACAGCCTGTTTATCAAAACCAAAAGTACAAGCTGTGGGTAGATTGGACCTCCATGGGAGAGATTTCTATCTTAACAAAAAGGAAATTTGACGGATAGGCCAAATTTAGTCCAGCTAGTCAGTTCCCTTGGCGTGGTTCTACCTACATGGAAGATTTTTTCTCTCTTCTGTACAAGCACTTACATTTAGCTCATGAAAAGGAGAATAGGAAGGAGACAATACCAAAGGGGAGAAATTCTAAGTCACTTAAGCCAGTGAATTTTTTGGGCTGTGGAAGGAACCACTCAAACACAAATTCAGAGAGGTTCAGTCATAACAGCGTGGTTACAAGAAGCAGAAGCAAAATTATCCTAGATCTCATGAGAAAATTAACTCATAATAGGGTGTTTTAAGCGGATTTTGGAGATTTACAAAACTTCTTAAATGTATTAGGAAATTTTTTTCACATGTGAAAAAAAAAAGGGAGCTAAAGCTGTCCTGTGAAGAAGCAAGTGCGAGAAAATGGGGAGGAGGGAGGACAAAATGTGCCAGTCACGTGTAAACTCTGTTTCAGTGTAATTCTCTGGTCAAGACCTTCATCTAATTGTTGCACTCTGTCCTATCCTCTTGCTAAACTCTATTTCCTGTGTGATGCAGTCTATGTGTATTTTGGGATCTGGTAATGCAGTTTGCACTGGACTAGCTGTTGAGCTGGAAAAGAAGGAAATCAGTACTAGGAAAGGCTCAAGATCAGAGCTGGACACTGGATAAAAAAAGGCTGAGGGTCTATAATATGAACTGTGGATGTTGCCCTAAGGCCTGGTCTGGGGCCTGAGGGACTCCTGCCTGTAAATCATTAGAGTGAGGGTGTATGAATGTACCAACCTGCAAACTTCAAGCCTGATCAATCAGACACGAGGAAGAGCATAGGCTCATCTATGCTGTTCACATTTATGTGAGTGGTGTTAGTCTGATGTGGATCTCAGTAAAGGGCTTTTTCTCCTACTTGTGATGATCTGTGTGTTGGCCTGATGTGTTTCTCACGTGTGTTTGCATCTTTTGAATATGTGCTCAGCCTCACAACTGAGCTGGAAATGGGGAATAGCAGCAGCAACATCTAGCAAAGCTGTGAGGAAAAGTCCCCTGGGTTCATCTTCCTTTCACAGCTGAGATTTTTATTGTTAGAGTTGTTCAGCTGTACTCAGAACTGACAGGATCTTTTTTCCTTGCCACCTGCACCTCTGTACCTGACATCACTCATACTGAAGCAGGTCTGTGAGCATTTCTGTTGGGTTTTGCAGCAATTCCTTTCAAATTTCCTGGTGCTTTAAGCATTTCTTTTTTAATCTTGCTTCAAAGCACATGGCATATCTCTGAAGCCCTGGAATCATTCAAATCTGAAACACTCTGGGGTTTCTGAGTCACACTCTGTAATTTGAAGCATTTGAATCACCTGGGAAGATCTGGGATGTATTTATTAATTATCTTCTTATAGTGCCAAAAATATACATAGAGATGTACAGCAAAAATTAAAGGCTAAATCCTTTCCGCCCCACACTCCCCACAAACTAGTTGACTGATCATAAAAAGTGGCAATAAGTGTCAGTGAACATCCAAGGACAACTGGGTTCCCGAGGTCTCTGGACCAGGTTGTAACAACAGGTAGAACATTTTCCTGCAAGGGAATTTTGAACTCTCAGATTAGATTCATGCCTGAATTTTGAATGCTTAGGTGAATCAGACTTCTGAATCTTTTAAATTGAGGCACCATTATTGCTTAAGGGGTATGACGTCTTCAATCCGCTTTTACAGGAAAAAGAATTCTCTATCACTCTGTGCCAACAGTGTGTGTCTGATAAATATCCTTCCTCTTCCTCATTATTATTAGAACTTTATGTTGGAAAATAATTTACTGAAGGGTCCACAGCAAAGCTTTAGTCCATGTTTGAGGGAGGCAGAGTCTCATTCTACAATCTCAGGTCTTTCATACTCTTTGCTTCCATAAGAAATGGAATTCCCACTCCAGCTCCTTCCTCTTCCATTTGCTTTTCTCTTTCTGGATCTTGCTTAGATATTTTCTATTATCATTGCTGGCAGTGAAGGAGCAAGCTCTCCCTACCTGCATGTTCATGAAGAAAAAATAATTCATGAAATTGCAACTCATCTCCAGACTTTCCCTCAGTTTTCTTGTTCATGGGTAGGTTGCTCTTTGTCATCCACTTGGCTAGATATGAACTGTTGTCCTATTTTTATATCATTTCTCTCATTTCAGGCTCTTCTTTCCAAATCTTCTATCCAATAGAAAATGGGTAGAAATTCCAAACTTGATAAGAATCTTGCAATTTTTTCTCTCTTCTTTACTATTATCAGTCACTTCAAGGTAGCTAAATGCATGTAGTAGTAGACCTGAATGGAACTAAAATATATTCCTGACTTTTCTCAAAAACTACTTGTTATAGTTAAATCCCTTTGACAGTAGGACACCATCCAAGACTATGCAGAGAAAAAAAATGGGTGCATGAAATTGTAAAAAAATACAACTACAGAAAAGATTGTACCATATTTTCCTTCCACTGAAATGTTCTCAGTTTATATGCATTGTCATATTAGATACCAAAGAGTGTGAGGATAGATGGGCTATCTTGACATAAGCTTGTACTAAAAACAGAACTGTCAGTAGTTTGAGTAGTGCTCTAGATTCTATAGTAATAGATATACATTGTTTAACAGACAGCTTAACATTGTTAAAATTATTTTGTTTCTTTTCTAACTGTAAAATCTTACAAGCTAGAAGACATTGGAATAATACGTGCTGTATTAAGTATCAGTGGGGTTAAAAAACAAAACTGTTTATTTTCAGTTGGCAAATCAGCATTTCAAGGAATTATTCCCCTGGAAATTAAAACACAGTGGCACATACAAGGTGTCATCTGGATTCTGATGGGTCAAATATAAACTTTTGTGACAAGGAATGCCACTTGTTATGACTGGTCATATTTTAGTAGCGTGGCTTTGAATCAGGGCTGTAACCTGGTTTATCTTACTGTGTTGATAATTAATTGCAGGAGCACATAATCAATATACAATTCATTGCCTGTGCCAAACCATACCATAAAGTTCAGGAAACTGGCACTGAAAATATTGCTTGAAGGGTTTGGTTCCTTCTGCTGTTCAAGCTGGTGACAAAAATCCTATTGATCTGAACAGGAACAGAATTTGGTCCCAGATGTTGGATGTTATGCCTGTGATTGAGGCTCCTTTTCTTTAATGTAAATTGACATGTCTTAGTCTGACAAATTCTTTTCATTCTGGGTACTAGGATTACTTCATGGCCTAAGGCATTCATGACTCTAAACTGTTCTTGGCATTTAAAAAAATAATTATTTTAAGCCTATCCTTTCTCTTATTACATTTTTGGTACTTAACTTGTCATGCTTCAGTACAAAGCCTGAAAACACGAGCTAGTATAGCATAGGGCAAAGGAGATGCACAGAAGTTGAGTAATAGAGTGCAGCAATCACATTTTTTTTTCTGGTTCCTCAATGCAGTGTCTGCAGTTGAAATATCAAAGGGTAAATTCAGGACTCTGTTTAGGTTGGAGTAGTCCCACCAGTTTGGTGTAAGGATGTAACATAAAGCAGAATTGATTATGAAAAAAATAAAGTAAATAGTTGGCACAGGTGTTTTTCTCCCTCTAGCTTTTAATTAAAAATGTCGGGGTTTTTTTGACCCTGAGCTGCTTTTACTTCTATAAAGAAGACAGGATGCTGCCAATCAGAGCATCCTCCACAACTTTGCTGTTCTTTACCATGTTATTGTAGACTTTATGATTACAGTCTGTTTTTTACAAGATATGACCTTGCCCAATGTTCATGATATTCAGAAACTCACTCATGCCATGGCATAGATAGTATTTGTGCAATCAATCCTCTCAGCTGCACTGTATAAAGCTGCCAATGCAGAAAATATGGCATCTCAGTCTAAAGGAATGCACAAAAATTCCTTGACCTCCACTCCAACTGGCAAATGTAATAACATTAACAGGTAGATAAAATAGTAAAAGAAGGAGAATAAGGAAAAGGTTTTTTTGTTAAAAACTCATTAAAAGGGGAAAAAGAAAAAAAGAGGAAAAAAGGACCAGACTACCTGCATTAGCATGCGTTTGCAAGGAAGATTCATTTATTCAATTCATTAAATAAATGCTGGGTCTTGTAATGAACATGTAAGATATATTAAAGTAATAGTGAAGGGAAGAAAAGGCTGATGTTTTCTCTTATCTTGAATAAATTTTATTTCTAATGTATATAAAGATATTTTGATATTATACAGATGGACTGTCTAAAGGAGGAGGTAATTATCAGTTTCTGTGGTAATTGTATTAGTGGTAACTATGGAATTTTGCATCAAAATTGGGTTCTACCCTAACAGTGAAGCTGGCTAGGTGGTATCACCCAAATAATCTTATTCTTCATACTGTAGCAACAAAGAAATCAATTATGGATTCTCCCTCCCCTCGTCTCTGTTGGTCATATTTGAAGTTTTGACACTGCGCATTCCGTTTATTTGCTGCTGGCCTAATAATCCCCTGCATGCTGGGAAAACCTTTGTTCTCTGACAGAAGTAATAAAGCCATCTGCACGATTCCCTCTTGTGAGACACGGAGTGCTCCCATTTTATTTAATCTGGTGGTGTGCAGCCTTTTCAAAGTAAGCACTTCACAGGGATTGAATGGGAAATGACATCCCAGTGACTGGCCTGTGTGACCAAAAAAAAAAAAAAAAATTAAAACTTGCCTGTCAAGGTAAAAAACCAATGACTCTTAATTTCAGATTTCCTCTCTCCTCAAAAAAACTGCATGAGAAACCTGGGTCAAATGGGTTTTAGCTCTCATTTCTGCTGGAGCATGTGTCTTCTTGTGGAAGTGCTTCAGCTTTTCCCGCTCTTCATTCACTCATTCCCACTGAATGGCAGCATACAGAAAATGAAGAGATCTAAATGCCAGCAGGAGGCTGGCCGCTTTCTTCTAGGCATGTCCTGAGCCCAGTCACCCAGAACAACTTGTGATCCCTGGACAAAGACACTCACAGCAGGTGGCCATATCAAGAAATTTTCCTCCTGGAATTAGATATTATTCCAGGAATCACTACTGAGTCAAACATAATGCCCCATCCTGCTGGGTCAAGTAGGATTTCATTTCAATTTCTTTACACAACGATGCGTTTCATCTTGTCTGCATACAATGACAGTGCTCAGGCATGAAATAAATTGAAGTGCTTGAAAGGCAGAATTATCCCTTGAACCTGCAGCATTCCCGACCCCCAAAACATACATTGTCAAGTGAGTTCCAGATAAGCAGGATCTTCACCGAGTGTTTGTGCTGCTTGGCTTCCTTTAATCATACTCCCTTTTGTAAAAGGGATTTTCGAGGGGAAAGATAAATCATTGCTGAGGAAAAAGGTCATTTTCAAAAGGCTTTAAGAGCTTCATTTCATGTGGCTTTTCAAGGTGAAACAGGTAATTCAGTGCAGTGAAAACCTTTTGTATTCAACTTAATTCGCAGTTCACACTACCAAGAAAACAGTAACGAAATAAGCTTGAATAAAATTCTTCATTAAAACTGTTCTCATAGGTGTGTGAGCCACGTTTTGTTGTTTGCTAATACATTGGCCTGAATATTGAAAAATAAATTTATGACTAATACCGAGCTGTCTATTCTGGCTTTAAATCATCTGTGCCTCCAATATTGGACCGTTTTCTTCCCGTAGCACAAAATGCATCAATCATTTCTTCTGGGAATAACTTTTGTAACACATCTTCTGAATATACTGATACTGAGGCATCCAGGCACATCATTGGCATCCTGCTCACAAACAGAGGGAGACTCATATTTTTCGGATATAGTAGCAAATATTTTGCAATGTTTCATGGATAATGAGCCTGCCCTAGATATAGGGACTTTTTCTGTACTTCTTTCAGACTACCAGTGTAGGCCTTACAGATCCCTGGTCACAGGTCAGATATCTATCTTTCTTTAAGAACTGTGCTTTGCATTTAAACCTCAAGATATGAGCTCAGTGTAGGGATGACCAGATTATTATCCATAATTTGGGTTCGTAGACTAAGTCATGATCCTTTCAACTATAATGAATACACTTCTCTGTTCTTTCTCATTTTTCCTACTGAGCTGAGTATCCTCTAAAGCATGGCTACACACATTTCACTGGGAACAACTGTACAAATGTTCATTAATGTTAATTGAATCATTTATAACCATAAATAATGACCCTGACTGAGAAAGTCTTCTTTCATAATGAGGACAAAATATTTTTAAAACATGCATATGTATCAAGAATAAGATACACAGAAATGGATCTTGTTCTACTGTTTTGTTTTTCCCGCACATAAAATAATTTTGATTAAAATATCTTCAGCTCTGAAACAGAGCGTGTACCTGCCCCAAACTGTTCTAGAGACTAAAGCTAGTCATATTTTAGTATAAATACCTAGAAATGCTGGTAAAAATGAAATTTATTCTGTGATATTACTTCGTTCCTTTGTTATTTTCTCTTTCAGTGAAATACCAACCCTAAGGAGATGCAACCAATATCACAGATAGAATACACCTGATGAGGGATCCAATGAAGATATCATGTTCACAAACTCATCTTCTTGTCACTATCACATCTATTTGTTAAACAGAAGATATTACTCCTGCCTGCAAATCCTTCTTCTTTGTGAAATAGTGTGTTTACTAAGAAGTATCTCAAAGAGATTGTACATAACACATGGGATGAGTCATGTTTATGAACTGTTGCAAAGTACTGTGAATCTACTTCAAATTTTTAATATATTGCATCTCTCCAAACTGTGAGGCGGTGCCCAATCAGTGCTCTTTAGCAAGTGGAAAAGATATAAGTGTATACTATTTATACAATAATTGGAAGGATGACTGAATTTAGAAGAGAGATTGTCTGCCTTCAAAAAATAATTAGTATATTCATTTTGTGCAAAAATTTAATAATGATAATGATAATGATAATAATGATAATAACAACAAAACATTTTTATTCTGCACAATTATTTTTATGTTATCTTAGTGCCTTCAAGAAGTCATATTAACCTTGGAAATAATTCTTCTTCAGTATGTTCATTAGTATGGATAAACCTGGCCTGGAATATAAGAAATAATCAGGGTAGAAGATAATAAATATGGGAGAGGGAAAATGTGTAATCAAAAAATTATTATTAAGAGTAAAGCAACTTATGAATTCACTGATGTCCTTCTGGCTACTCTAATGTGAGACTATTCTAAATTTTTGTCTGATCTTTCCATTCCTCCAGAAAAAAAGCTAGATGTGGTCTTTGAGGTAATTTAATCACAAGGGCGATAGCCATTTTCATAAAAATTCTCTCTTCAAGGCCATTGGTAACTTTAACCTAGAAAGCAAGGTATATATTCTATGCCAATGAAAATTTTGGACCCAATTCTACTAATTCTAAAGTAAATCAGGGCCTCTCAATGTATTCCAACATCTTCAGAAAAAAATTTACAGGGGAAATCCTAATTAATTTTCTTGAGTAGATAATTAGCCTATTAATGTGATCTGAATTAGAAATACTATGTTGTGGATTTAATTTTTCCAAATGTGATAGATCAGAGAAAACTTTTATATTAAATTTAAGTTTGTGACTAAATAAATATATCAATCTTGTAAGGAAAAACATGTATTTCTCAGAGTTGTTATTTGTTCAGGATCAGAATTTACTTTGTGCCACACTCCTATTTGCTGGTCTTAATCTTAAATTGCTGATTTTGTCTTATCACATGTGCATTAGGTTGTTTTGTTGTGTTTTTTTCCCTAGGAGTTTTTCAGCTGCTTTCCCCTATTTTAGTTTTCTCAAAACCTGATAATGCTGAAAGTTACACCAAAAGCAGTTTTCCACCTTTTAGAAAGACTATTTTTGTTTAGTAGGGAAAGGAAGGTTAAGTTTATAAAGAAACAAATAAAAAACCATACCAACAAGATAATTCTAAAGTTAGCAGAGAAAATCTATGACTATCAGCTAATATCAGTGTATCTAAAGTGATATTTTTTCACTGCCAACTGAAATGGCTTCATGTAAGGAAAGACACAGAATACTTTTCCAGTAATCTAGTCCACTGGCTATGGAACTGAGTAAAAAGAAGTTCAGAGAGGAGATAAAATGTTGTGGTGATATTGTCTTAGATACAAGACTTGCCAATACAAACATTTCTATGTATTCAGGGTGCCAGAAAGCTAATGACCCTATGCTTTCAGAAAATAGGAAAAAAATTGAGAGGACAATTTGTTGTCATTCTTAAAGGATTGCAAGCAGTCATGAAAATTATGAGACAGTTAATTTTGTTGCTTATAAAAACATACGCATCGTTTTTGTCTAATTTTCTTAAGATTTCAAACAATTCCACTGAAAAAAAAAAGAGAAATCAAAACAAAATACCTTCCATGGTGGTGTACTGAATTCCCACAAACGTTTAGTCCAAAACATAGTATTTCTTCTTCTTTTCTTCTGATTGTTAATTCAATGCTTATTTTGAATTTTAGCCAGAACCCTAACCTTTCTACTCCATGAAAGAATGCTTCCAGTCGGTATCATTTGCTAACATATATTTCAATTTTTTAAAATGACAAGAAGATGCTATTTTCCTATAAATATATTTTTACTAAGTTATCAAGAGAAATACAGGGAAAATCACTTAAATCCCAACCAATCCACACACATTATGTTATGGAGAAGATATTCTTATTCTGACCAAATTTGGTTTTTTTCCAGGATTAGTTAATTGAAAGAAACAAAAGTACCTATCAGCCATTTTATAAGCCAATTTTCTTGGCTCGCTGCATTTACATCAATAACTACTTATTTCAAGGGGGGAGTTTACAAGACCATTTATCATATTTACATTAGTGATAAGTGCAAACACACATACACATCATAGTCATTTTCTTTAGATGTGCTTTTATCTGAAGACTAACTGGTAATTTTGTTACTGATTCTGCTTGGTGCTAAAGTGGTTCTAGGAATACCAGATGAACAGTTATTTTAGCTCGTGATAAGCCTAGTCTCTCTCTAAATCAAAAAACTGCTTAAAAATAGTATCATACTTGCAAATACTCAGTCCGGTTTATGAGGTTTTTGTGTGAACACATAAAATACATAAACATGGCTTTGTATTACGTAGTCCTTCTTTTCACACTCACTTTGAATTGGTAAGTTGCACAAATGTGCATTTTCTTGAATGTATATGTGAGAGAGTTCCCTCCCACCTTTTCTTCATAAACACTTTAGCTTTTCCTGTTGGAAAGTCGATTAATCTCCCAGGGGAAACTCTTCCATGGGGAAAGAGGTATTCCTCCTCATCAGGAACTTATAAACCTGAATATTTGGGTGCTTTGTTTCCCACTTGGGCAAGCACCGAGCCTGAAACGTAGCACATCAGGACAGGGAGCACAACTGAAGTTGGAGTTATACTGCTCCCACACAGCAGTGGTGCAGGGCAACCACTGCATCTACCTGGAATTCTCTAATTAGCACTTTACACAACTTACACTTTTTTCAGTGCCAACTCAGCGTTAGCATGTGCATCCTTGAAGTCCCTCAACTGAAACTGTCTGCTAAAGAAGCTGAATTTTTTCTGCAGTACAGAGCTAATAGCCAAATTTTTATATTATAGTTTTTTCAGTGTTATGGGTTAACAAAATCAGGTCCCTGTCTACAGTGCTGCAATCCCTGCATTTTAGAATTAAGAGTGCAACAAACAAGAATGACTTTAAATGTTTTACATATAGGCTTTGTATTTAGAGTTTTTTGGTTTGTTCAAATGAAGAGGGTAAAACTCATCAAATCACTACAGAGTTTGCTTTTTCTTTACACTCAGTTCTCCTGTAGCGCCTTATGCTTTGGAATCACAGGAATATTGTTGAAGTGCTTATTTATTCAGTGTCCATAAAATGAAAATTTAAGATATCGCTGCAGGTGAATTGCTGCAGATAGTGACATTATTGTATTATCTTGAGCAAATCTTTTCATTTTCCCTCCTTTTTCTTTGCCTATATATGTGTCTGCGGGAAAGGGAAGAAGGATTCTGTGTGAAATTGTGTGTTCTCACTCCCTGCTGACAGGGAAGATTCCTTTTCTGTTCTTTTGGAAGGAAACTGTGCTTTGTTTAGCCATTAATTCAAGGCCATATTTTGCTATTTCTATTTTCATAGTTTACTTTTATACAACTGATCTGACTCTGACAGGCACTGTACACATACAAAAGGAAAAAACAGACCATATCTTAAAGAATTCATGCGCTTAAGTTAATAAAAGCCTTAGCAGATAAAAGGAAGGAAAAAAAAAGGCAAGATTAATGATTAATGATTGATACAATAAACAGTAATTTCTACATGTCAGTTCCAGGATCATGCTTTTAATGCTTACACAAGGACCAGCGATGACTTCCAGTATTTAGATATAGAAAAGTCTCTTTCTTACCTGGAGAAAAAAGGAAGACAGCAATGAATAAAAGATGCAAAAGTAGATTCCAGGAATTGATGGTCAGAGAAGACCTTTTACGGGAATGTCAAGAAAAACTACCAATAAATATCACCCGGCCATCAAAATAACAAATTGAATTGAGTAGTATATCTCATAACAGAAAATAATTTAATTTATGAAAAAAACATTAAACACCATTCAAAAGCCAGTCACAAAGAAAGAACATTCTATTTCATTTGAAGTTGTTTCATATAAAGTTAATAATTTATATGTAAGGAGAAAGAATATTATGACATTTCTTCGATTTATAGGAAGTGTTTTTGAAAAATATTATGATTTCTTCACTTTTCTAAGTTTTGTTCCTAAACATGGGAGGTCGTTCTGTTTCGAAGTGTTGTTCAGCTAAGGAACACAGGAGCTACATAACAACTAAAAGAGTTAGTGGTGTAACATACTAAATACAGTCTTTCTCAGTTTTAGAAATTAAAGTAAGAAGTTCTTCTGAAAACATTCAAATATACATTTAAAGCTGGTTTAATAATTTTGTTGTTTTTACTGATATACCAGTAGTACTAATAATCTGCCAGATATCTACCACCAACTAGTTTTAAGTTCTGAGTGCGGTATTCAGAACTGAAGTCTTTCTAGTCCTGTAAGAACAGGTATTGAATTAATAGTAACAAGCATTTTTAATTTTAATACCCTTTTCAAATTGATCTGTAGGGGTAGTTTCACATATACAAAGGGATGACGTCAGTAAAAAGCCATTAGATGATCCTTTTGATTGGAGGCTTTTAAGGCGAGTCATGATATTCAAAAAGCTCTTACTATTGCAGAGCATCAGCATCAATATAACTTTATTTTCTATGGTTCTTTTGGGAAAACTCTGTGTATTCCTGTTAATGCCTGAGGGAGTCATGCTGGG
This sequence comes from Rhagologus leucostigma, assembly GCA_013397725.1. Classification (NCBI taxonomy): domain Eukaryota; kingdom Metazoa; phylum Chordata; class Aves; order Passeriformes; genus Rhagologus; species Rhagologus leucostigma. The sequence goes on along the minus strand of VZTD01000435.1, from coordinate 983,707 downwards.
TCTTTAAGAACTTATATTAAAATTGCTTTTTAATTTTTTTTCAGATGGACATGATGTGAAATAGGAAATATTAACTAAGCATGCATCAAAACTCACAGTCCTGATGGTGGACTTACTCTTCTAGAAAGATGGAAGATCAGGAGAATGGAGCAAAATCAGTGAGGAATTGGCTTGATCCTGTTTCAGTTCTAACAGTAGAGTTCATGGTAATACACTGTACCACCATCTGGCATATAAGACATATCTTTCAAATACAGAGCTATGTTGTTGGATTTAAAACAGAAGTAATGCTACTGCCAATGAAGTAAACAAGGAAAGAAAGCTGGTGGCCACATAGTGCAGTTCTGACTCTCTGCAAAATAAACGCCAAGGAAACTGAAGAGTGTTTTTTCACTTGTTTAATCCAACACCTGTAAATACAGCAAGACTCATTAGTTGTAGAGGAGACAAGGTGGTGAGATTAAACTTTGCATTGTCACCAAAGTTCTAATCAACAAAATCAAGTGTGATTATTGCTACTTGTCTAGAAGATGCAAAATATTTGCTGTCAGGCAGCAGATGTGTTTGGTCAGCAAATCAGATGGTTTGAGATAAGTTTTTCTGGTTCTTCTATATAGAGAAATGAAGAAAGATCTGATAGTGAAAGTTCACTAACTTTCAGAATATGTACAGGTGTTTTCACTTTCCTTTGAACCCTGCTCACTGCGCCAATAAGTGTTTGTGCCGGTTTGGCCAAAATCTAGTAATACAGCCCCTGAGAGAAAACCAGGTTACAACCACCCTTCCCCCCACAGGGTTCGGGAAAAAAGGAAATTTTTCCTCGAAGGAAAGTGAAAGAGATAAAAACTATTTATTTTAACAAACACACAGGAAAAGGACAATGATGCTAAATAATGAATTAAAACCCTCGCTCTAGAGAGAAACCTGGGAAGATTTCAGAGTCCTTCTGTAGGTGTGGTCTCTCTCCTCCTCTGAGCTGGTCGGTGAGGGCATGGGCCCACCCCCAGGCCTCGGGGAGAAAATTCTCCTGATGTGTTCTGATGTTGTTGAAACAGTTCAGAAGAGAAGAAGGGAAAAAACCAAAGTCCCAGGAAACAAAATTCAGCTCTCCGTCTCAGGCCAAGAGGGAAAAAAACCAGCTGGCTGAAGAAAAAGCAAGCAGGGTGCTCTGTCCGTGCCATCCGCAGCCAGACAACACTGAGGAGTATATCTCTGTGTCCTTGAGAAGCTGCTTTGGAAAGTTCGTCTGGTTTTTTTTTCTCAAACTCAGTTTAAAGGCACAGAAAAGGCACAATATTACTTTTTGGGCATAGAGCATGATAGGGGATACACATGATAGAGTCACCCCAAGACACAAGCAGATAAAATATATCCCTATAAAATGAATTAGCTACTGAGATGTCTTACAGGCATGGGGATGCTGAGCAAGAGGCGACATTACCATTTAATATCACGCATGACTGTATAGCAGCAAAAATTGCAAGAAAAAGAGAACCTCATCATGAAAAAATATTAAAGTTCAGTTTCAGATACCTGAAATTTGCTTAGAAGATATTTATTTTGCAGTGGGCAAAACATACCATGATGCTTCAGCTGAGTACTAAAGCACGTGTAGGAAGGCAAAAATAGCAAAGCAATACAGAGACTTCAAGATAGATTGGATTATGAGCAGAATCCTGTCTCTATATCTTCCATTTGAACAAGTCACTTGGGAAAAATCCTTTGTACAGAGATATACAGTTCTACATTTGGGAGGTTGATGAATGCACTCATATTGTCAATAATGACAAAAATCTCTTTCCCTTGTGGTCAGCAGTCTCCACAGAAGCTTAACAAAAGGGATATACTTTGCTTTCTTACAAAAGTATATGGTATGCACTGCTGTCCTCCAGTGTATGTCTTTGAAATTATGCCAGTGAGAGAGGAAAAAACAGAAATGACTATTAAGGTCACTGAAGGTTATTAACAATTTAGCTAAGCATCTCTCAGATATAGTTTAATAATGTTTGCCCTGTGTTCTGAACTAATGGTCTAGTCTTTGTGCATTTCTGTTTGTCTACGCATACAGAATTTAAAAACTCTAAAATTAAGAATAAGCAGTGGTTGCTATAAACCAGAAGTACTTGTTGGGATGCAGTACCTATCTAATGTCAAAAGAATAAAATGATTTTTATTATGCTTTCTTAAACTTTCCTTTCAAAGATAAAGGTTCTACTTTGTGACCTGATATGATGTCAAGACACAAATAACAACATATGCAAAAATACAGAAATACAGATTAGTAGTGAATTAATGGCAAGAACAAAATCCATAATGGTGACCCTTAAATCTGTTTTTTTTTCCGCAAAACTATGACACATTCTATTTCACTTTTTCATATTTCAGAAATTGTAACATTAAACATAGTGTTTTGATTTTATGACAAGACACATTATATCCATAAAGTGTCATTTCAAATATAATGGACCAGTTTATGATATGTGATTTCTTTTGTATGTTTGAAGTTTGTTGCCTGATCATTTCATTAAATATTACCCAACTCTTTTAGGGAAAAAAAACAGATTTCCTACTCAACTTCTCTTAAAAATTCGTGATTTTATAGGACTTCATCTTTCTTTTTATAAGACTATGTCTATTTTTGTCCTCTTTTCCAAGGCAGTCTTTATGTAGAACACTTCCGTAGCTGTAAGCATCTTTTTTATCTTTCTGTGTATTTTTCCTAGATCTTTCAGAGGTGGATGAATCCTTTCAAAGCACAACACTTCTCAGAAAGGAGTATGATAACCTGAATGATGTTCTTCTGTTTGATATATTCTCATTCCCTTTTTAACCAGTTACACATGTAAAAGTGGGCAAGGAGAATTGCTAATATAAATCGGTAAGATATATATGAGGAGATGACTTTGAGAGCATAGGTGGGCCACATATGGATGATGTTCTTCTCTTACATAGCACATGTTCATGGCAATAACAAGAGTCCAAGTCACTCTAATGCTTTTGCTACCACACCTCAGATCAGGCTGGAATCACATGGATGATGCTCACATGCAGTGAAGTGTTAGAGCCAAAACACAGACTTGGAATACAGAGGCGTCACTACTAACTTTAAAAAATGTACGTGATGGCTTTCATTTGAATTACCATCAAATATCTCAGAGCTTTCACTGAGTGTCTGATGCAGTAAAGTCTTAAATATATATCAAAAATTAAGAATAGAGGGAAATATTAGCCTCAATGGCCAAGGTTCTGAAAAGGAAGCAAGGCTTATGGCGAGGGATCTTTCACTAGACTAACTAGTAATTAAACCAGAAATGGATTTTGCACTTGAAAGCCTGTCTTTCTTTCCCTAACGGTATCACTGGGTATCACTCCTCTCTGCAAAGCTTGCTTAACTTACAACTTAAAGATGTCAGTAATTCTGGTGGAATCAGTAAAGATATCTACATTTCAAATACATATAGTAATGAATTGTTAGTGAATTGTCATCTAAATTACACCTGACTCTAAAACAGAAATTCAACAGCAGCCCTGTAAAGTGGACATCACCTCTCTTCTTTAATATCTATTTAAAAATGCAGTATCTGCATGTCAGGGCATAATTTCCACATTATGGTTGCAGCCAAAGCAGGTTTATAAAGCCAGTAGGCAGTAGGTATGCTTTATGTAGCCCCAAATTGTCAGGCAAATGCAGTCTCCTTTTTCATGGTCCAACTTCTCCGAAAGACAGAGGATACCTTGTGAATCAGAATTATGTTTGCTTTGTAGTGATGGAGTTTGCCTTAGACATGCTTTTTTGAAGCAGGCTTGAGTTGAGCTGATGTTACTGGCTTCTCACACTTACGAGTGCCAAGGGGAAAAATAATTTAAAAGTTGTACATTTAAAAGTAGCATGCACCATTAAGCTGAGTCTACTCTGGAGGAGATGTGTGAATTGACTGATATATTGACACGGTGCTTAGTGCAGCAGTGCAGACCTGCACGTGGCTTGTGAGTCGAATAGGGAGGGGGAGGAGAGCCATTTGTTTTGTTGTGTCAAACCATTCTGCTGTCTCTGAAAGGAAACTCATTTTGGGATAAAGGAAGAACAGGCATAGAAACTCAAACAATAGTTGCTGGATCTTAAGAGACACCCACATGTAATTTATTTCCTTCCTTTTTTAATGGACTGTTATGCATTAAAATGTCCATAGTGTTATTAAATTGGTGTATTCAGAATATTATAAAAGAAAGTGAAGCATCTTCAAGCTGACAGGCACTTGTCAGCACAGTGTTTCTTTCCTTGATCCCAAAGATGCTGTCTTATGGCTCCATTTTTTTCTTCATTTTAAGAAAAACATCTCTTCATTGTCTATGTTTACAAGAACCTCATTGTGTCTATATTCTTATTAGGTTTATTTTGTCATCAAGAGTACAGAATGAAAGATATTTCACATTTGCATTGGTGAGTTTGAGATGAGTTTTTCAACACCAGTTTTATTTGACATCATGTTATCTGCACTCCTTGATCAACCCTTCAAGTGGAATCCTTTCATTGCTTTTTTAGTGCTGTTGATCACATGTGGGGACTGTGCAAAAATGAGCCTCTTTTTCCTTAGCTATTGTGGCTGTTATTGAGGCAGCCAAAGCCTAAACTATGCTAAAATTGCTACATGATATGGGTAATGAAATGCAGCAATCTTTTCTACTTACTCTGTTGAGCGAACCAACTGATTCCATATTGCAGTATTTGCATTGAAAGTAAATACGTTGGAGGTACTCTTTCTGCCCCCGGACTATACAGAGAAATACTGTTTGAAAACCCAACAGGCAGAAAAACACCAGAGAAATATAACTGGGAAAGCAGTTTACACTGTAAATATTATATTAGCATGCCAAAAGATAATTAAACTGAAATTATCAACTCCTTAACATAATAAAAAGAACATTGAGTATTCTATGGAGCAAAGAGGTATTTGTGGCATCTGGCTACAGCTTCTCTACAGACCCACTATATAAAATAAGTACCAGCTCAGGAGTGCTTGCCAAAAACATTGCGTTAGAATAATGTTGGAAATTCATTGTTGTTGCTATTGGTGTTAATAATATTAGCAGAATTATTTTTTAAAAAGTTTTCTTTGTAATATACCAAAGATAAAATCAGGAAGAATAAGTTATATGATAGAAATGGCTCCCTAAGGCTTGATTGTTAACATTCACTTACATTTTTAGACTGAGAAATTTTTACTGTCAGCATTTGTAGGAAAATTGGAATTGTCTTATAAAAATTGAAAAGTTTCTAAAAAAATAACATGAGCTACTGATATTGAGCCCAGATTGTCCCATTCTTCTTTTTCTTCTCTCTCTTTGCTTTCTTATTTTTTCTCTTTTACAATAGCTGGCCAAATAATATGGTGTCCAAGACGAGAATGTCAACAATTAGAGGAAATAAGAAAGTCATTTCTCTTCATTGAGTATTGCAATTAATCTTAAGAGAAGGATGCAGTGAATCATACATTAAAAAGCTCAGTAGGTTAGATAGAAACTGGGCAGTAACTAAGAAGAAAAACAACATAGGAAATGAGAGAGGTGCAAATAAATAGCAGAAGAATTTAAAAAGGAGCTACCACTTTGACTTGGCATTAAAAATATTATATAACATGAAATGGATGGCAACTGTCAACTTGGTTCCAAAAATGAAGTGGATACTGTCTTCATTTTGGGCCAGCTGATCCAAATGTAAACCAACCTTTTTTAAAAACTAAATACATAAAAGGGTATTTAATTCACAACTGAAATCTATACCAAGGTTTAAATGTCTTCCCTTTAATGGAAAAATGATTGCAAAAAGATATTGTGAAGTACTATTTGACACTGAGGTCACGCTACTCACATACATTACACACAAGAAAGGACTCTTTATGCTTACTTAGTAGAAAAGAGTTGCAGTTACTGCTTGAACTGATTAAGGTATTGTTTTAAAAATGCACTTTTGCCTTTCAAAATGGTTTCATTAAGGCCAGGGTGACATAATACTGCATATCTGTAATTAAAATTTGTTGCCACTGAGGCAATAAAAAGCAAATGCTTTTTTCTTTTTTTTCTTGCCTTTTTTTTTTTTGGTGCATTAAGCAGATTTACTCTTTAACAGTGAAGCTTCAGTGGATGATTATGACATCAAAGTGTGAAAGAGAGTGATTATGTACTGCAGGGGGAAAAGACAGATAAATACAGACATTTAATGCCCTTAGCTTAAGGAGACATTATTCCTGGCTAGTAGGAAAAATAGGTATTCCACCTCTATTTCATTTAGGCAAAATCAGGTACGGATTCAACCAACTTGCCTTGTCTAAAAGATTTACTTTAAAAAATATTAATTATAAGTTTGTTTCCTTTCTTTAAATAGAATTTCAATAAATATTTTCTTTTTTTTTCTTTACTTGGAACCTTAATGCAGGCAGCTTGTTTTTCTCCATTCCAAAGAGCTCATCCATAACTGTGCCTAAGCATGACCTTCCCCGCCACTGCAGAAAAGGCATAGGACTATGAAATCAATTTTAAAGGGAACATATTGGATATAGAGCCAAAGGAATCTAAGTAATTCAACAATGATTTAAGAACTTTAGGCTTCCTCTGAAATTGGGAATTACTTTTTGTATGTAATTCTCAAAAAGCAAAGAGAATACACAAAACTTGATGCAAGAAACAGAAGATTTGATACAGCTACCACTGAAGTTCCAGGAAAGATTTTTTGTTAGGTTAGGATTTTATTGCGTATATAACAACTCCATCATTCTGATGTTTAACTTGCATTAACAAAATGTTTGGGTTTGATCTTAAGTTGCATGAAATAAAATTGCTGTCAGCCCTTAAAAGGACACCCGGACAATACCACAGATTAAATTCAAAACAATTTTTGTCTTTAGTTCAGAAAAATTTATTCCATTAAAGTTAAGAAAGGAGAAAGATGGGGGCAGCGAGGGGCTTGTGGATTTAGTTACTGAGGGAGGTGGGAAAGACGTCAGAATAATTCTCTTGATCTATACCCAGTATATATCAATTAAGTGCCAGACTTCAAGCACATGCTCTTTAATGAAGAGTTTTTTAAAGGATAAAAAGCAAAACAGTAAGTCCAGTAGATTACTTGCTTTTTAATGTTGCTATTTCTTTAAAATCCTGCACTTTAAAAAATATTATCCCTGGCTTCTTCTTTCACACATAGTGCAACAAATACAATGGCTGATGAGGGCCTTATTTTTTTTGACCCTGCTACTGAATGCATTTTTATGAAGAGAAAAGGGTTCATAAACAACTTTCTTGTGAGGAACAGATGAGTAGATGACATGAGGACAGGAAAAGAGGGGTATAAGGTAAGAGTTAAAGCTGAAATTGTTGAAATTGTCTCTTGTGTGCAGAGATTTGCGTTGTTGTGTTAGAAAGCAAAAAGGGAGGGGAAGTTTCCAGTAACACGTCAATGTCGAGAAGCTGGGAGAAAATCCTGCCTCCACAGAAATCAATGGCATACAGCTATCGATTGCCATGAAACCTAGTTTTCATCTAAGTTTTTGCCAGCTAGCAATGATGTGTCCAGCTCAAATACTAGACATTGAATCATTCTTCAAGATATATTCTGATTTTAGTTTAAAACTCCTTCTTGATGAAAGCCTTCTCTTCAGCTTCCAGAAAACATCTGTATTAAGTTTTTAACTTATCAACCTGCAAAAGGTGTCTGTTCATGTGTTTCTTGTAGGTTTGCAATTTTTCTTCTCCTCTTCCTTCTCTTTGACCTTTTCTTATGTCCTCTCCTGACTGAAATCTTGAGGTCTGGTCCTGCAATGACATAAATAAGAAAAAAAAACATTCCAGATGAACTGCTTCCAAACTATAATGCTTTATTATACAACACAGTGTATCCTGAAATTAGACTGTCATTCTTTGCAGCTGGAAATCCTTTGACCACTGAACACTGGATTTTTTTCTAGCAGCTGTATGAACATCTGTGTTGTGCAGTTTGCAGCTGTTCAGAGTGAACATGCAGCTGGGTGAGGTAGCAGTCCTGCAGAATCATCGCAGTCTAATCTAACACTCCTTGAGAAACATGTTTCAGCACTGTCTGAAAAACACGCCAAAATGGTTTTATTGTTGAACAAAGAGCACAGAAACCGCTAATACATTGTCTGCTTTCATACCTTACCCAGAACAGAAAGCCTCCAAAGCACCAAATCAGAAACACACTCTAAAGTCCTGCGTCACCTGCAATCTTCACTGAGGTGATTGCATGAATTTCCTACACATATCACACTATCATGTGGGAATCTGAATAAAGAATTTGAATCCCTATATATAGATGCCTGGAAGGCATTAATAGAAAAGTGTCATAACATGCACCTGATATCTTCCCAAACACACTTTTTCCATCACTATATATTTAGGAAAGAATTTTCAGCTAATGATTTTAGACGTGTAAACATATCACTATCTCTTTCTAAAAGATCAGGAGAGGAATAATAAATCAAAAAGTATTCAGGTGATAAGAGAGGAGATGCTATGAGTTATTGCAATGAACACTGAATGATATGCATGCATAAGGAAGACACCTTAGAAAGATTAGACCATACAACTCTGATTCATTTTAATGTAGTTCTTTATATTAAAAAAATAGGTTTTTCAGGGGAGAGAAAGTAAGCACTGTTGCTTGTGTAATGTATTAAACTCGTAACATTTTTCATTCTTGCTTTGCTATCTCTTTTATTTTTTTACAGTCTAGCTTCTAAAAATGTTAAGAAATTTGGCAGACCTCATGGAATTCTGATTTTAAGAACACAAAACAGGAAGCTATTTTGAATGCTCCCTCTTGATCCATCTTTGTGCTGGCAGCACAATGCCTGTAAAATCCACCTGCTGGAAGTCGGGTGGTTTATGCAAAGGGATGTCATGGTAATTTGGAAACTGCTGAATACAGAGTGAAGCCTTTTCCTGCCCCCAAACCTGCCACACCAGTTTTTCTAGCTCATTACATGCCAAAACTTTTGATTGATGTGCTCACTTCAGTCATGGGTAATTTTAACTCCTATATTAAGTAGCTGCTGCTTCCACTCCATTATATTACCTCGTATGGGGCAAATCAGAGCTCAAGCTTGGCCTGTATTGGCTTGACCTAAAAGGCAGAGTAAGCCTTTGTTCAGTTTTGTGTAGGCAGCAAGCCAATATTTCAAAACAACTTAGACAATCACTCTGCCTTTTCTTAATTGTCAAGTTCCCTTGAAAATGGAGCTTTTAAGGACTACTACATAACATTTTTTCGGGAGCTCTGAAGAGATAAGACAGTTGTTAGAGGCTTTCTAGACACGTATACAAATTTTTTCATTAAATTTAAGCAAAATATTAAGGGCAGCACAGAATAACTTGTGACTGCTTTGCACTATTGTCAGTGGGATGAAGCTCCTATTTTGCACAGCCTTGTTGCGTAATTCCCTGGATAGGTTTAGGACTGAAAAGAGGCTGAAGAGACACATTGTGTGTTTTCTCAGAAAAGAGCCTCCACCTACATTCCTACAGAAGTCAGGCTATGTGTAAAGAGGGAAATGATGACCTAAAATGATTAATCTATCCTAAGGCTCCTTAAAATGAACCTTATTTAAATTGACTGTTTAGGTTCCCTATCTTTCAAAGAGGAAAATATCAGTCCTTCCAGTTCATCATTAAATTAGTGTATAAAATGGGAGACATTTAAGTGGCTGTGAAGGGCTGTGAACTGATATATGCAATGTTTCTTAAATCTGATCTCTACCCTCAGGTTTAGGGCTATACATCATCCTGTCACCTAAAGAGTTGAGAATGATACAGAATATAAGATTTTAGACTGCAAACAGATTCTCCTTTGTTTAATTCCGTGTCAGATACCACTACTGGGAGGAAAGACGTTAGTTTGAGATGTGGTTTGGCTTTAACAATAGGATAGCTGAGAGGAAATAGTTCCCCTAAATAGTTTTTGGACTTCAGTTTCTGTGTTAGGTATGCAGTTTAAAGATCCATGTAAAGCTATTTGTTGGAATATTAAGCATTCAAGCTCCCAACACTGCTTCACTGATTAAGTTCAAATGCACATTTCAAATGCAACTGTGTAGATATTGTTGCTTGCTGACAAAGCACATTTATTCAACTGGGCTGGTTATAAGTAATAAAGACACAAATTATAAATGTGCACAGTCATGCCTGGATCCATTTTATCCTTTCTTATACAACACGGACCTAGACACTTAACACCTTCAAAATGACCTTCTGGATGGATTATTTAGGCATTGTACAAACACCCAAGAATAAAACCACAGTATAGTACAACAGAAAAAGTAAGATTCATTTAACTAAACAGACACAAACGTCACAAATATTCATATATGAGTCCTTGAGCTAATTATAAAGATATACCCATCTTTGAGCTAATCTTTTAATCCTCAGAAAGAAAGAGGTTCTTTCTGAGAGTAGTGACTCTCAGTCCAAAATAGTCAACTAATACACACCAAGATATTTACTTTCTGCAATGACTGATTGTCTCTGTTTGGAAGAAAGGGAGACCATTCTGTACGGTTTGGAGTATTTTTCCATACTGCTGATGCCAAGAGTCAGATATGATTACTCTCTTCCGAAGATTCTTAAAAATCTAGTGCTGGAACTTGTAACCTAAGGGTTTAGGTTTTTTGCTTCAGTGTCATAGAAAATTGGAATCCACCTGCTGAAGTTACTTCCCAGGGTTCATTCTATTCCTTTCCTAAAGTTTATTGTCCTTGCAGTGGGGCAGTTGACCTAAACTATTATCTTAAACTGGCTTTGATTTCAGTTCACAGAACTATATATAAAAATAATTTAAGAGAGGTCACAGAGGTTCTCCTTGAAGAAAAGGGAAAATTAAGAAGTAACTAAAGGGCTTCTTTTTGTCTCGTTATATGTTTGAGGAACTGCGGAATTCACCATCTCAGGAACCTGCAGAGGTCACAGATTGCAACATATTAAAACATGGAGCAGACTTTAACACAGTTGCCTACTGCCCACTAAACATGAGTGTTGACATAGCCTTCAAGACAATATGTACTCCTCGTCTTGGGGTGACTCTATCATGTGTATCCCCTATCATGCTCTATGCCCAGAAAGTAGTATTGTGCCTTTTCTGTGCCTTTAAACTGAGCTTGAAAAAAAAAACCCAGATGAACTTTCCAAAGCAGCTTCTCAAGGACACAGAGATATACTCCTCAGTGTTTTTTCTGACTGTGGAAGGCATGAAGGGAGCACCCTGCTTGCTTTTTCTTCAGCCAGCTGTTTTTTTTTTCCCTCTTGGCGTGAGATGTAGAGCTGAGTTTTGTTTCCTGGGACTCCGGTTTTTTCCCTTCTTCTCTTCTGAACTGTTTCAACAACATCAGAACACATCAGGAGAATTTTCTCCCCGAGGCCCGGGGGTGGGCCCACGCCCTCACCGACCAGCTCCGAGGAGGAGAGAGACCACACCTACAGAAGGACTCTGAAATCTTCCCAGGTTTCTCTCTAGAGCGAGGGTTTTAATTCATTATTTAGCATCATTGTCCTTTTCCTGTGTGTTTGTTAAAATAAATAGTTTTTATCTCTTTCACTTTCCTTCGAGGAAAAATTTCCTTTTTTCCCGAACCCTGTGGGGGGAAGGGTGGTTGCAACCTGGTTTTCTCTCAGGGGCTGTATTACTAGATTTTGGCCAAATCGGCACACTCCTATATTTTAGTACAGAAAAAGAAGAATACCTTAAGATCCCCACAGGATTTAAATAAATACTCAAGGAACACATTCTCTTCTTTTCTTATTTTCAGGGTGCCATGACATAGCATCAAGTTTTATGAAGATAACAACAATTTTAAAGAGCCTAAATCACTTCCCACCTACTTTTGCAGCTGTGACATGAAAAAAAATAAGAGAAACATCTTCACTGAATGCAGTGCACTGCATTCCCCTTCTGACACTTTTTAAAATTTTCAACCCTTGTGTTGACACAGGCCATTTCCACCTGGCGTGATTTTTTCACCCATGTCAAATAGGTGAACATTTATTGGTAGACTAACAATAATTTAATACCCAAAAGCAAAAAAAGATGAAAGTGATATTTTTATTTTAGAGTTCTGGAAGGTAGTAATGGACACATAATTTCATTAAAATCAGACTAAATTTTTTTTAACATTTATGTATATAAGCTATGACATTTTAATATGATGTGCAAAATAAAACACAGGAAAATTCACCCCAACAAACACACAAGGAAACTTTAAAAGGCCTTACACTGACTTTTAACTCCGGAAAAGTCACAGTGTACAAATAGCCGTTGCTCTCATTTAAGAATTCAAGTGTGAAAACGATGATAATTTTTCTTTGACTTAGAGATGTTAAATCAGTCCTTGAAACACCACTACCAGTGACACAGTAGCAAGAGATATTATTTTAAACTCTTTCATTTAAAGGTTTTTTCTTTTTTTTTTTTTCCAAGAGCCTTAAACTCTCAAATCATCAATATGCCTCTTGAGGATTTTTTTGTCTCCTTCTTCCACATTTTAACTTTTACGTGTTCCATTTTGTTGCCTGATTAAATCGTTCTGCAAATCCTGTTTAAAGTGCTTTTTTTCGCAGAGGTGCAAAGCTTGATGCGAATACATCATACCTGTAAAAAGAGAAAGAAGCTAATACAGTTATGCATACACACTGGAGGAGTTCATCTGAACTTCGGGCACGGTCTGTGATTTTTGACAGGTATGTATATGGCCTTCACTGCTCCTTACCTCCAAAGTGCCATCATAATTTTTTTTTTTTTTTGGAGAATAGTGTATACTGGGATTAAAAAACTCCTTTTATTTCACTATTGCACAGGGTTTTTTATATGTGGAAGGCGGTGGTGATGCTCTTCTTCTGGGTTTAAATCAGGTTTGGTTCAATTTAATGCATGGAAACATCTATACTAGAAACACTCTACCATTATAGAAATACCAATAAAACCACCAAAGTACTCCTAATGGAGTCATTATCAAACTGAACCTTTGTATCAATGTAATAAATTCACTGTCTTGAAGCAAATCAAGCTAAAGAATGTTTTTTTGCTGCAAAACAGAATCTGTACTAGGGGTTTATATTAGCTCAGATGTGTGAGTTTAGGCTCACTTTCCACAGCTTGGCTCTTTGAACTGTAACAAAGTCTTAAGGTAGACATAGTCTAAGTTAATTGGGAACCAGGTTGGAAGAAATGGCTTAAATTAAACTTCAGTAAACCAGTGTGACACTGTAGTGGATTAAAAACTGGTTTAAATTTGGTGTAAATGTGCTGAAAGCGTCTTCTTTGTATATGCAACCTCTATGCAGTCAGCTGTCTCTTTACTTATTCTCTCGGTTCTATCTTGAAATGTATTTTATTCAAGCTCAGATATCAGCTTTCCTTCAAGTATAGCCTTCACATATAAGCAAATGTGTGTCAAGCAATTTAGGAATATGCCTGAAAGAAATATGATTTTCCCTCCTGAATCAATCAATCCTCTCTTCTTCCTATACTACCTATACAATTCTTATAAATGATACCTTCACAATTCTACTGGGAGGTTAAGTAAGTGAAATGTTAATGCAGTTCTCGTATGAGAGAAAATACATGTAGATTCCCAGTGCTCTGTAATCATAACGCCTCAAGATCATATTCACATCCTTGAAATGCTGGCTGCGTATTACAATGTATATTTCTTTTAAAAGATTAAAAACAAAAAATAGAAAGAAGCAGATAGAATCAGTGCAATTGTGTGAGAACCAACGTAATTAATTCACTACAACTGGAACCTTGCAAAGGATTTACAAACAAAGGGGTGGGATTGCAATTAACATGTTCCCTTGTCCCTGAGCAAGCCTCCCCTTTGATCTTTTCAGATGACAGAAGATGTGTCTTAGGAATTAGAATGTAATGCAGGCATCAGCCGTGATTGATGGAGTGGTATCAGGGCTGAGCGAGAGGAAACTCTTTAGGCAAGCAGGCATGTGCCACTGTATTTATTGCACTGCCCCTCCTCCCAGTTCTTTCCTGAAAGGAACCTTTTCACCTAGGTTTAGCTTGTCATTAGCAACGGCACTACAGAGGGGTGATTTTGGTTTTTAGTTATGGTCTCTGGAAGCTGTTTTCTGTCAGGTGCTCTTTTCTTTTGACCTACTTAAGATTGCTTCTTTGCCTTTAATAAGAGCACAGTGCCCTTTTCACAGGTTGATAGCCACGAATATAGATACACAGTGTGATAAAAAAAAAAATTAATGTAGATATAAAATATTGAGTATTTAGTTTCCTACCTCTAACCTGAAACAAGTCAGAGTAGAAATATTTTCTTTAGTTATATAAATAAAATATCTCAAATACTGGAAATTTTTATCTAGGCTTTGCACAAGCTCATTTAGCCCATTTCTTGTTTATGAATATTAGTACTAGTCCATAGAGTATCTAATAAAGAAAAAGAATTATTGCTAAAGACTCAGTCAAAAGAAATGTCTTCAGCAACCAGTGTTCTCAGTCCTCGAGCATGTAAAATGAAACAACTCAAGTCTCTTTAGAGGAATTGCAGGTGCTTTCATCAGCTACACCTCAGGGTCATTATTTAGTCTTTAGAAAGTGCCCCAAAATAATCTGATAATAATTTAAATTATGTTTAAAAGCAATAAAGGTAATGTGTTCATGGCAGTGGGTGTTGCTTTGTGACCGACCACCTGACAGTCATTTGCCTTCCAAAGTTATAGTCAGATCAATGACATTGTACCACAGTGGATTCATCTCCTGATGAAAAAGAGGCCTTTTAGTGTAAGCTGCATGTGTGATTCATGCATGTGTGATTCATCATGTGTGCAGCCTGTGCATGAAGCTGTCTTATGCAGAAAAACCGGCTCCAGTGGGATGGGATATGGAATAGGAGAATTCTGGAAGGAAGATGAAATGTTTGCTTTGCATACCAAATTCTTATTTTAGAGTTTTATGTCATAAGAAACTTGTCTATGATATTTGTGTAGGCTAGTTTAGTCAATCCTACAATAGGTGAGTCAACAGAAAACATAAGCAAATGACTAATTTTCATTATATCTGTAACTTGATTCTTATTCAAATAATATTATGCTCAATTAAGTATTATGCTTTATAGAATATTATAAAAAACATGGTCTTTCCTCAAATAATTTAAGTGATTTGTCATTTGAGATGTAAGAGAAGAATTAAATTAATTTTTTTAGTTTGAGAGAGGAAGGAAAAGAAACCCTTCTGTTTTGCATAAAGTTGTCTAAACAGTTTATCTAAGACTTGTAAAACTTCTACAAACCTAAAATAGCATTTCTTAAGCAACTGTGGCTGAACAGGAAATGTAGCAATAAGCAGGAATCTATCAAACCAGTTAGAGCTTTTAAGAGTGGCACGTGTCTGTACTGCAAAGTGAGAATTCCCATGTAACCAAAACGACTTTGTGGCATTAGTTCTTTCCGGGATTTAGCCTTCACTAACTAGTTTTTTATTAAACTCTACCAAACTTCAAGGAGGTATCTCTCGGGTGGCATATTACAAGAGCATACAGCAGCCTTTTGTAGACTAAATATAATTAGGGTTAGATGATTGCTAAGAGAATTAGAGGAAAAGCATCACGAAAAAAAGGGAAAAAAGTGCCTTGTATCTTAAAAGCTGTATTCAAAGCTGCTTGTGAGAGTATACATAAAAGTTTTAATAAGCAATCACTAAGGATAGCAGATATATACCATACTGCTTAATTAAGCCGTCATGGAAAGAATGCTGCAGTAAGAAGTCATTAGTGGCTCTCTCAACAGATTCACCTCTCCTCTTCTCTCAATTGATTCTACTAGACTTTCTATTACAGCTGAGAAAAAGCAGGAAAAATGATTTGTGAAACCTACATCAGGAATGACAGTTGCCTCTGAGTGTAACATATCTCAGGACTTTTTTAATTTGCTAAAAAAAAAGAAATGGCTTAATTGGTGAGAAGTCAACAACACAAAAATTTTGCTTTTTCTGTAGTCTTTCAGAGTTTTGTTTGGTCTTTCTCTCTCTCTGGCTAATTAAAATGGTTGAAAGGCAAAACTATTTCTCATGGAAAACTATCGTGGCTGATTCAAACGTTTTCTGTTGTGGAATAAATACCCATATTCCTCTTCCTACATGTGTGTTACGTGATCATGGTTTGTAGATGAATGAGATTATTCACGGAAGTTAGAACAGTACATCTGACTTCACTTATGCCACATAAGATTTAGATGTCAAAACAAGGTCTTTTTAAGGAAAATGAAGATACAGGGGGTGGGCAGTGGAGTGTACATAAGCTTGACAAGGAGCAAGTTCAAGCTTGACTGATATAGAGGGATAAATTTGCTCTTCTGTGAGCGTTTTGAACGTCTGTGCTCCTAAATTAGATCCTGCTCAAATTTTTTTTTTTTTAAGGTTGAATGAGGAAGCTGTAAAGTTGCAGATATTTAGAAAAGAAAAACCTTGTAACACACATTCCCTGGTCTTCCAAACCGAGGCTGCACAGTAGCGTTCTCGCTCATCATCTGATATCTGAGCAGTCTGATTAAGATTTCAGACCTGAGAGGGATATATCATAGAAGGAGAATTTCAGAATTGAAATAAATTATCATAAATGCCATTTGTTCTTAGAGAACAAGTGTGCATTTTACTGAACACAGAGGAAATTAAAAAAAAAACAAAACAAAACCAAAACCAAATCCAAATCAAACAAAAACAGAGTTTCTTTACTCATATCTTCAAGCCACATTTGTCCAGCAAGTGGTTTTCCTGTCTGCATGTCATTTTTCATTACTGATTTCTTGAACTTCTCACTTCCAATGGCAAAAACTGATGATCTCTCTTTCTCTCTCCTTCCTCTTCTCTTCTTCTCCACACCCCTCACCCCACATCCTTCTTTAATTTTAAATGTTCTGTTTGTGTCAGTATGGAGGGGTTGGTATTTCTATTCTCCCAGCTGTCCAGACTTGGTGAGTGATGGTTGTGCAGTATGGTTTATTTCTCATCCCTGATCTCAAATATCCTTCCAAGAAGAATCTGGAGATATTGGAAAGTAGTGTAGATCTAGGTCTTCTGACAAGTGCACATGTGGTAGTAGTGGCAAGACTGCAGTCTCGATGTAATGAAGTGTATCTGTGCTGCCTGGGCTGCCTGGACATAGTTGTATTTTCTAGACTAGCAGACTTCTGGATTAATGAAGAAGAAATCTTTGTCTACTGATGTTACAATTCTTTCTTCTCAAATCCTTTTTTTCCAGGAACAATTTCCACATAGTTCTTCCTGATTTCAGTCCATTAATACACAGGTTTTTTATAAGTTCTGTTGCAGATACAATGTCACTTATAAAAGATAAATAAAAGACCTATATACAGAAATTAACCAAGCCTAAGGACTGGAGTGTTTGTGTAAATTATTATAAAAGTCTGTTTTTTCCTTGGGTGAGTTCTCCTTTCTATGTCCAGAATGCACAATGGATAGCATGACTGGGTCAACTCCCGTCAAGCAGCTTGGATACCACTGCCCTAATTCAGGGGATAAAAAAGTGTAGCTTGATAGTTAAGCATCATACCAGGACAGGGGCTGTCAGAGACAAAAATAAATACTATCTGAATCTTTTTACTTAGTACTTCAGAGGCAGCCATAGTGTTAACAGTTGAGCCTTAGTATGTGCTAACCACCCGTAGTGAAAAGAAAGGCTTTGGAGGTTTTGGAGAGAACCATTGTATTAGTATCAAGTAGAGACTTCGTTAGCTTTTGTCTTGGGTGGAGGCCATCATTGCTGCAAGAACTGATTCGATTTCCTATTGATTTCTTCATGAAAAGGCAGCCAACAACCTCATCAGTTATACATTCTTGAGTGCCATCTACTGGCACCTTCTCTAATACAAACACATATACACATTTGCATGCGTGTTTGCATATTTATGTATGCACATATGCAGACACAGATCTGTATATGCATATACACATGTAAATGGGTCTATAAGTCAGGATTGCAATAACCAGTTTACAATGTGAATGCACCCTTTGAGGGCTCTCACTTCATTGTTACTGTGCTTAAGAGTTAAAGTAAAAGCTAAGCTAAATTAGCAGAATTAATGAAGCTGGTATTCCTATGAGGCTGTATCTCATATTCCTAACCAATTCCATGCCCCCTCCCATATGCACAGAACTCACAGATCTGAGCTCCCAGTCTTCCCAGTGTCATCCTAGACTCTCTGAATTGACCGAGATATAATTGTTCTTTCCTCAGAGGGAACAATAAATTCTGTTCTTTACGCTGTCTCCAGAGTTCACAAAAGTTTTAGAACATGCACATCTTTGAGCTACCTTTTCTTCTTCTCAGACCTCACTGGAACTGATCACCGAGGACATAAAAGTTACCAGGTAGACCAGCACAAATGCAGAGGCTGTAATCCCATCTCTCGTTTCATTTTAATTGCATTCATTTTCATGCAGCTCATTTTAATTAATTGGTTGCCTTAATAATCATTAAACATGAATTGACAGTTAAATAAATATATTAATTCTTCTTGAAGGAGATTTAAAGACTTTTTGGTTTTATTTGGAGCTTGGAGGTGAATCTTCAGGCACTGTGTGCATTTTACTGAACACAGAAATATCCCGATGCCACTGGCGTTCATATAGAAATGAGCAGGTGAAAATGAGAACAGACTTTTGCTTACAGTAGTTCAGACATGTCCCTTGTTACTTTGGCATTGCTAGTGGCATTCTCATAGGATAAGCACACAGTGTTAAGTTCTGGCCAGCAAAAAAGATCTCTGCAAAACAAGGCTGAAGAGATGGTAATTTTCTCAAATCTGTATTCAGGATTAATCTTTATCATTTATTTCTCTCCCATGGAAAAAATCTTTGTCCTGTTTCTACCAGATAATGACAAATAAATATGAGAAAAAGACATCCACTCTACAGATTAGGCAGGACTGTAGAAGCTACATATCTGTGCTCTGTCCAGATGACAAAGTGTAGCTATATACATTTACCACACATAAATTACAAACTATCAACTCAACAACCAAGCAACCATCGTTTGTGCCATTTCAGTGTGGTCCCTGTCCTCCTCCATGTGTTTCATGCTTTTATCAATAAAGGCCTGAGAAAAAAACATTCATCATTTCATCTTTCAGACGTAAATTTTAGTGATGAGCCCAGAACTCAGGAAGTTACTAAATATCTGTTGAGATAACATGCAAAAAGATAAAAATACTTGCTGTTTCTAACCATTTGCTAAACTGGAAAGCAACAACCTTGGTACAGAATCAAAATCTATTGCAATGTATCAAGATCCAGACTCAAAATGTTTTCATCTCTTTCTTTTTATTAAAAAAAAGGGCTTGCTACATGAAAAGAATAAATTTTGATCTGGAATTTTCAGAAAAAAAGAATAAAGAATCAACCATTTGCAACTAAATTATGATTCTTTTGAAAAATGAGTTTATCATCACAAATATGAGCAGATCTAGGAAACTACTATGTAAAAAGTACACACTAGGAAAGGCTAGAGTTCTCATCTAATTTTAAGCTAACATAAAGCGGGGAAATGTAATAAACAATGGAAATAGAAATAAAAATAATATATCACCTTATGCACACTTTCCCCCTTTCCCCTTCTATTACAGTTTTATTTCTATATTAAACTTCTGTCTATTTAAAATTTTATGAAATCTCTGCTTTTCTACTTTGGAATTGACTGAGTGCTCTAACTTTTGGCTACTTCTAATATTGTGCTTAGGAGTTTTATTTTCCTACAAGACATCTGTCTCATCTTCTGAAATATGTTACATTCCACGTTTTCATTTAATTTTAAATTAGATCAAAGTAGAATAGAAATATAAACTAAAACTAAAATATGTTTTCCTGTTAGCTACTTTCTTTCCTTCATTTTTTTCCCTACAGTTCAGGTGCTCTTCTTGCCTTCTTTAAATAATCACAAACTATAAGCAAACAGAAAACAGGTACAAGTTGTTCTGTTAAGCTGCATTTGTGTAACATATATCCACTCCACTAACCCTCCAAAAAAACTAGCATTTATGATACTAGAGGTCAGTGGAAACACAAGTATTGATTTTGATGAGCTTTGGATTAAGATCAAAGGAAACTGGAAGTTTTAATAGGTCATTTCTCATGGGCGGGGGAATAAGATTTTCACCCACTGCTGAATCATAAATAAGGAACAATATAATGATTTATTGTTTAACTCTATCCTGACTTGAAAAGATAAAAGTTTTTGATAGAAGTAGGTTTCGGAGCACATTACATAAAAAATCCCGGTAGTACAAAGCCAAATCCGTACATTATGATTTTGAAAACATGAAAACTGTGAAGAATTTCTCACTTGGTAAATAAATGCTCATTAATTTATCTCACAGTGTACTTTAACAACTTGCCTTTACTCTATAGTTGACTAGAGACAGTAAAAATTATTTCTGCTTGTTATAACAGATTACCAACCCACATAGTTGAATGAATCATGTTTTCCATCACAGTCCTTTATAGCAGCTCATAGTTCTCTGAAACTAACAGTTTTTCAGATTGAAAGTTTGTAGGTTTGTAGTCTTTGAATATAATGTTTATTGATACTGTCATTATTCTCATCACCGGCTATTATTTCCTGTGTGAAGATCCTTTACGCAAGCTGTTTTACAAGTTTTGAAAGATAACCAAGACAGGGGAGAGGAAGATAATGTTTTATTTCATGTAAATGAAATTCCTATTTTTGAGACTATTTAACAGCTTTAATGCTTCATATGATGACAATAAAATTTAAATTATCCACTGTATTGTGTTTATTGCAAGTGTATTTGAATGTTCCCAGAAAAAAAGGGTTAAAAATCTGAGAACAAATAACATAATATTAGATTGTGATATTTGAGAAATATTATCTGAACCTGTAATTAAAGACTGAAATAATGAATAGACACAAAGACAAAAGCTGAAGTTGTACGTGCTACAGAACTGACTGAATACTTAGCACAGCTATTTAGGAAAAAACACTGTACGAAAAGAATGCATTTGACCTGCAATAGAACTAATCCAGGGAAAAAATGAAAAGGAGTGTGTTTCAATTTCGGCAATAAACGTCTAAGCTATTAGTAGAATGTATTTTCCACCTAACAATAAGGTACCATAAAGAATATGTGATGTAACACTTAATACTGCAAGCTGATTCATATTTTTACATCAGTTCTATAAAATAGAATAAAAATTTGGAGGATGGTTTGTATTTCTGGTCATTCTTAAAACCTTCTCACTAGCATGTTATCAATAGATGTCTTTTTAAATATTCCCAAATGATTTTTTTTAACCTTCTTTCTTTTTTCTTCCCTTTTTTCCCTCTTCTTTTTTTCCCCCTCAATTCAATTTGCACTTTGTCTTTGAAGTTTACTCTCTGCCTTTAATTACCTTTGATGGACTGGTAAGACTCTTTCCACGGAACAGTTCATAGACTTAGGCTAATATATCATAAATGAGAAATCTTCTGCTTGAAGCACCATTTTAAAGCACCATTTAAAACTGGAAGGACACATCACATTGACATACACTTAATAGTAACATTTCACAGCTTTTAACTAAGCTGGTAGGCATGCTTCTTTTTCCCCTTTTTAAATTTTTTTTTTCTCCTCTCAGAGACAGCTGCCTATTCCTGTTCCTGTATGGTTTCTGCCAGTACTCTGATGTCTTTATTTAGGGAATTATAAAGATTTGCTTGGAATCTTATGCAGTTTCAAAAAACTTGCCATTGAAGTGGAGGAGGATAAAACTTATTCAGAAGACAGATGACAGCTTTTCATCTGGGGATCATACAGAAGGACGCTTCCTTCTATAAAAATAGATCCTGAAATGTTGTTTTCTCCTTACATTTTCAATGACCAATCATTCTTAAAAAGAAAGAATACCCTTAAAACTGTGAAGTCAGCTGAATCCTACAATTCTCATTCAGCCAAACTGGTATTTTTTACAATTTTTACTGTTTTACACAGTAAGTCATGCAGAATTGGCTCCTAAAAGAAACAGATTGTTCTCACAACCACCCCTCCCATCCTTCAAGAAACAATACCAGCCTGAGTCAAATCAGCTTGCACTAATTTTGTTTCATAAAGAGACCCTTTGAATTGTATTTGTTGACAGTATCTTTTCTTGTCTGTATCAGAAAACCAACAGAATAGAGGAACATTGTGATCATTATTAAATAAACTGTCATCCTATTTAACTGAATGGAGTGATTTAAATGTCACTATAATGAGCTGTTTGGAGTTTATTTTTTAGATTATAATCTGTTAATTAACAATTAATGTGTGCTTTTAAGACATAGCCCACTGCAGGAGGTACTGGTGAGGCATTTTGCCTCAGCAGGAGTGCTAGGCAGTAGTTAACACAGAATAAGCAACCGGGACAGATCCTCAGCTGGTTAGGATTTAACTTTTTATTTTCTAGAGTACAAAAGAAACTAGACTTTCATATGGAAATAGGTCATGGAAGTGTCTTTCAGCAAGTGGGGAAAGGGTAGGGTTGTAACTTGTGAGGGTACTAAGCAATTGTATTCCCTGGGGATGGAAAAAGAAGTGATAATGCTGGAGTTTCATTAGCGATATAGACAAGCGGGGATGAACCATTTAGCTGACCTGCTGCTACCAATTATACCAAGTAGTGAAGGATCACTGATCACGTCGTTTGCCAGAACAAGTGTTTCAAACATAAATAAAGAACAAAGCAAGCAACATTTGTACTTACAGGTTGGCAGTAAGGGAGTTATAAAGATTATCACTCTTATTTACTTCCAGGTCTTACTTCCAGGTTGTTGGCCTGGCTGAAGTAGTTCTGTCACTGAAGCTTTCCACTTCAGCTGAGCTAGCTTGTTATGCAGAAATGTGAAGTAAATATGCTCACATTTACTGAGTTAACATCAAATTATTCTTTTAGTCTAGTTATTACTGACCACGCACTAGTGTGGATGCCTCTGGTCCCTATAATAGCAGAAGCTTTTCAATCCTCTACAGATAGAAACTGGAAATTTTAATTTAAAAGAGATACACACATCCCACCCCACTCCACATACTCATAAGAGATGGTTCTGCAGTCCTAGTAACTTTGTTCAAATTCTACAAGCCAGAATATGATTGAGAAAGGTTTTCTGAACACTTTTTTTTGTTATTTAGTGACTAAAACCAGTGACAACAGGTTCATCAGTTAATGTGAGATCTTTGCGATTATACAGCTGGCTTTTTTTTATCTCGCCCAGCTTGCACCTCAAATGTATTGGTATTGCTTGCTTGTCCTGAAGAGTTAGAGGATAGCAAATATGTCTGTTTTGTAAACAAAGAGCTAGCAAACATTAGAACTAAAATCAAATTACCTCAATTACAAATATGTGTAACTGTATGTGAAGGGATTGTTTCACACTACAGATAAATGTCTTTGATATCCTTTTTACACTTGTGTGTTCTGTGTTCATCAGCTGATTTTTCTTGCCTTTTCTTTTCTTTTTACACCAGTCCTTAGAGAAATATCAAGTTCAACTTAATAAAAATAAGTAGTGTTCTTGCTCCACAAAATCTCAGTGTAGATTTTCAGCTGTACCTGGCACTTGTAGAAAGATTTCTTCTGTTCTGTGCTCAAGTTTCCAGCTACCTGAATGCTTCCCACACCCTGCCTACCTGCATACAGAGTTATGTGCAATCATGGACCCAGAAGGGATAATTTGCATTTTTGCCATGTATTTTTAATGCCTCTTGATGATATACAAACTTTTTCTTCACTGAATTTGAGTTTCCTAAAATATTACTTCCCTGTCTAAAATCCTCACCATATTCTACGCCTTTTTCTTTTTCTCTGTCTAAAATATATTTTTGAAATACAGTTGTAAACAAATCGGTATAAACAAAATCAAGGAGTGATGAAAAAGTTCAGTACAGAGAAACAGAGAACTCGTTAAAAGGAAAAAACTTATCTGGGCTTAAAGGAGAAATAAGGCAGAAAGAGAAGGAGAAAAAGTAAGAGGAAAATATCTTTTTGAGGTTATTTGAAAGCATCATGGCTTAATTTAAACAGAGCCATTAGCTATGCTAGCTGACACAGGACAGCTTGTGTTCATGCCACCAAAATCTCTACCTAATTAATGAGAACTGCTGGTCCACAGTAGCTACTGACCTGTCTCCAGGAAGCCTGGAGGAGAGAGTGCTGGTTGGCTTCACCAAAACTGCTCAAGAACTGGGGCTAATAATGGGAGACCACAAGTGAATGAGGGTTTCTGAGATGATAACTATGTGTTATTTGAGTTTCTTTTGTGGAGCTGCAGTTACAGCTCTGCACCCTCTCTAACAAGCTTCTCTCTCACCTGTGCTGTTTTGAGGCTGGAATTGGATCACCTCAGGTGCTTTCTGGTTGAGCCCAAAAAATTATTATATATCTTTTATTATTATATGAAATTATTGGTTCTTTTCTTTTCCTTACCAGAAAGTCTGATGCTACATTGAACACATGATTATTTTCAGCACTTTGCTTATCACAATGCAGTTTTTGTATAAATAAAATAACAATTTATCCTCCATTCACTACAAAGGGTAAATTCAGAGATAACAGTGGTCTGGGGATTTAGAAATTGTGCTAAATTCATATGGTAATGAACATCTGTGATGTTTTGATGACTCACTTGCTCAAAAGGGTACAATCCCCAGGTTTCATTATTGTCTTTGAAAACTTGCAGGAAGTCCCACATGGAACACTGATGACAGACAACAGAGGATGGTTTTAAGCAGACTCCCAGTAAGACAGAGGGCAATGCTAGGCTATATCCCTGTGTGATACAATGGCTAACGTCTAAACATGGAAAATGTCTCAATATTTTAATGTTTTAATGACATCCTAAAACACTAATGAAAAAATAACTTAATGAATCATCCTGAGTGCTGTTGTAATTTTTTGCCTGTTTGTTTGTTTTTCTCCATTTGCTGAAGTGGCACAAATAAAGCCACCTGCTAGGAAACTCCTCTGAATGGCTTAATTCCTTTCTTTTGCCTCTCCTCCCACTCCTCCCATGACAGAAAAGACTTTTTTCAAATGTGTTCTGAGAATTTCAGGGTATGTTTTCTTAATCAACTGTGTTAAGACACTCAGCCAATTACATTGGACAATTTTCTTTTTAGAAATAGGAATACCTCCTCCTCAAGTTATTTTGTAACTGGGCTTGAACCAGTTTAATAAGATCAAAGAGAGAAAAACACCAAAAATCATTTTTGAAAGGGAAGTCACAAAAATTTGCTGTTCAAAGATCTGTGGAAAATCCAGGAAAGGGTAAGATAATGTAGAAAATCCAAATGCAAGCTACTGCTCAGAGTAGAAAAGGAAGGACTAGGAAAGATACTGAGATATGCAAGGTATTTTGCAGGTGAAATCAGAAAAACTGTTGTTGTCTGAAGCATTATTTCTGCCAAAATTTTCTATATCCTTGGCAGGAAGGGAAAGCTGCACAAAGCCCTTGCAACACATGCTGCATTCAGCCCATGGAAGCCTGCACTCACAGGAGTGTGAAAGTAAGCTGCTCACACGGGAAACAGGTAGCTGGACAACATCAATGGACCACTGCTTTGTTTAACCATCTTGACCTTCTGTATGGGACTTGACCACCATTTATCTTACTGAGTAGTCTGCAGCAGGATTTTTTGCATTAAAGCTCTTTTTTTTATAGGGTTAACTGTCTCTCTTAAGCCTTATTAAAAGGAAATAAAAAAAAATATTTCATTCCTGAGAGGAACATGAGTTCATCACATGCTGCTTTTGAATTCATCTTTTTTCCCTCTTCAACTATTTTACCAAGATGATTACTTACAAGCATCTTTGCAATGACTCACAGATTAATGAACTTATAGAGTTAGAATAAGCGGAAGTACCTTATTGAATAGATGAGATGCTTGAGTTTTGTAAACATAAGGATAATTTACCTCATGACCCTCATAAAGTGACATTTGGGTCACAGTGGAAAAGAAGATTTAGAGACACTGCATTTTTGCGCACATTTTTGATGCCTACTGATTTTATCATGCTTTAAATTTTTATTTTGTGCCCCATTTTCCTGCTCCTACCAGAGTCTTTAGTTTCTGAAGACATAATCAAAAATAAATGAATTTATGGGTTTATAACAAGAGTACTTGGGATTTTTATAGTTAACAACAATTTTATTGCAGAAATCCTTACCTTAAGGCTTCAGGGTTTATACTTTCTCTGATATCAAAGATCAGGAAGAAATCTAACTACAAATGCAGACTTTTTCTACACTGTCTTGCTTTGTGCTCTTAGATCTTCTTTCTGTCATCTTTGACCTGGCCACAATAGGAGACAGTCTATCAAATCATGTTCGGTCTATCCCAACAATTTCTTTTTTCCTAAGAATGCTTTCAAATCTGTTTTAACTTTCAGGATGTTTGGCCAAGCTATACGTCTCTTTTTCTATCACTTAGCTCTCTTGAATCCTGGGTGGTTCAAATTGTTCCAAATTTTGTTGAAGGGACTATTCTTTTAATTGTGATTATACAGTGGGTATTTCATGATCTTTATTCAACGTAAAATCATAGAAAAGTTTTAATCCTAAATAAGATGTTGAATAATAATTAAAACTACTGAAGACTTGATTAAGAGTGTTCAGGGATTAGAAATTAGAATTAAAGCTGGCTATTGGGTCCAGGGGTAAATTCAAGGACTTTAGACATCTTTATAGGTAAAAAAAACCCAGCACAACCCCACACATACCAAACAAAACCAAATGAAACATGTTTTTCAAAGTGATTAAGAAAGTTATTGGACTAAGGATTTCCTCTGGGAAACTGTCTAAAAAAGCCACATAAAAACAATAGAATGCACTTTCTGAGCTCCACCGAGAGTTCATTGTGTATCATGGGAGACATAAACTCTGATTAGCTTCAGAGGGAGTGTTAAATGCCTGAACTGTTAAAGGAAAGTGTGTATGTGGGAGCGGGGAGAAGTGGAGTAAGAGAAAACTCTGAGGAGAAAGAGAAAATCAGGAAGTGAAGGCTGAATTTTATTTCCCATCACAAATGTGACCTTTTTATAGAGTGAGCAAGTACCCAATCTTTTTTCTATTTTTCCCCAAAAAGTTGCATTATAAAGCAGGCTTTAAGAATACCTCCATCATATAAATCAAAGCAAGGACATGTTGCATAATATCACAAATACATTTGAAATGAGTGAAAGTGGACTATTTTACCGTGATAATCACAGACTAAAAATTAATCCTCTTAAACATGTTAAGAACTCCTTATTTTGGCTAAGCAATAATATGTGCACATTTATATTTAAAAAATTGTACATAAGTGCATATACATTTGCTTGTATGTACATATATATTTTACTTTTTACTGCAGCTTTTTGCAATTCTTCATCACAGTATTAAGCCTTAGGATGATTACATTATCCTTCATTTACAGTAAATTACTAGATGATGTCACTGAAAGTGCAGAAGAAATCACAAATGTGTGAATCTTGAGAAATATCTTCCAAAAATATCAGCACCATCTATGTTTTTAAGATAAAGTTTTATGGAAAGATTCTCTTCTGGTACCAGTTAATGTAACTTCAGAGATGCTAAGATTATTTCTACCCAACAAGGCTAGTTAAAATGCCTAAGCTCTCACCTTCTAATTACTCATGTGGTCATGCCCATACAAATGCTCATTTTCCAGCAAAATCACAGGGTATTCTGAGTTAGATGGGACCCATAAGGATCATTGAGTCCAGCTCTTAAGTGAATGAATATGGGGATCAAACCCACAGCACTGGGGTTATGAGCACCATGCTCCAACCAATTGAGCTAATCTCAGGGTCAGAAACAGGGCAAGAAGTGGTTCCTCTAAGAAAAAGTAATCCTCTGACATCTCTGAGATAGCCGGGCACTCAGCGGCTTCTAGCTGGAAAATGTGGCAGACAAGGTCTCTCTGTGATTTCCTGTGTATAATTTTACCTGGGAGTCACAGTAAATAGGACTTGACTACTTTGAAATTGAACTCTGCTCTTTCAACGTTTTCTACATTTTCCTATAAGCTATTCTGTATTTCCTCATCAGTGTATATTAAAAGCCTTCTCGATATGGAGCTGTAACTTTATATTGGTAAATGATGAAAATAACTCAGAAAATCAATTAATTTGCCTCTAGCAAGGCATCAATTTTACATATGAATAGAAAAACAGAAAGTCTTTCTGAGCACTGCCATTTCCCTAATACCTTTCTTTTTTCTTTTTTCTTTTTTTTTTAATTTTTTATTCCAGACTGGAAAAAAAATGAAAAGGTTAACATTTTTTATTATAAAGCAATCAATTTTGATTTGATCAAAAAGTGTTCCTCATTTAGAAATAATATGAATGTGATCTGGGCATATTGCATTTTTGAGCTACATATTGGAGTATGACTTATTTTCAAAGAATCAGTTCTAAATGAAAACTTGAAATAGTCAATATAAAATGCAAAAATTGAATTTATTTACATCTTTAATAAATTTTTTGATTTTTTAAAGTATTGCCAGAAGATAGTTCTTGAATTTGACAACAGAAGGCTTGTTCATTCTTTTAAAAAACCCTCACAAAGCCAACATGGTTATAAGAAGCATATTTCAAAAAAAGCTTTTTTAATTACAGTACAACTTTGATTAAACTGTCCAAATGGTTGTGATTTGATTTAACTGTATGAAGTATGGATCAAGTTTTTAAAGTCATGAGAGCTTAATCTCTGCCTTGAGCACCTCTGATATGGTACTTTATGTAGACATGTGGGTAGCACTGATTGATAATTGCCTTTGCATATAATTTTGAGGAGGAAGTAGCTTGTCAGCCAACAAGAAATTATGATTTCTTTCAGTGATCTCCGAAACTGACATTGTAGATTCTTGACACAGAGAAGAGTTGTAGTACATATAGTCATTGCCCAAGTGCCTACACTCAAAGCACAAAGAAAATACCTCTTTACTTTTTGCAGCTGACTGTAAAAGGAAAACAGTGAAGCAGAACAGTGACAGACCAGAGGATACCAGAGATTACTAACAACCACTAATTATTCCTCATACATTCAAAGTGGGAATGACAGCATCATAGTGAGTGACAGCAGATACTAAAATTCCCTGGGGAAAGACACAGTCTTAAGTGATGTCCCACAGACAGATTCAGAGGTAATATGGGTCCCATGGTTTGAAATTAAAATTCAGGAGAATTTTATAATTCTAACTGGGAGGCTGAAGTTGCCTGAGACTGAAAAAAAGATGTATCGGGCACTGCGGAAGCATTTTTAGGCAACGTTCCTGTAGTTTTAGGCCTGTATCTTCTCTAAACCTGTAACTGTTATGAATGATTCATTATTTGTCATTATTCCATCTAGTGTTACATGTGTTTTTAAATGCCAACCTTGTAGCCATTTGCCCCTCTGAGCTCCATCAGCTCGACAATTATATCTTGTGTTCTTCAACATACTGAGAACTAGGTGTTTATCACATGAGATTTCAAACCATTCATGATAGTTTTATAAAGCAATTATCACAGAGTTATTATTTTTGTAAATGTATTACTGTATTTTTCCTGATAACTTCATTCTGGCTGCGTAGGTGTGTTCTTCCTCATCTCCTGTGGAATCAGCTCTTATGCATATGCAGTGACAGGTACATGCAGATGGGAAATTACAAGTGTTCTGTAATTTGCTTCTGTGTATTACTTGCATTTTTGAATTTGCAAAGTCTCTGAATGAATGAGGAACTTGCATGTTTTCTGTGAATTTCACTCTGTTTTTTTTATGGCATGAACTATAAAAAGTGTGCTTTGAATACGTCTAATGAAAGTTGTATACCTGATCTCAAGCTATTAAAAAAAATAAAAAAGACTTTGCTACAGGCAAAGTTAATAAATAAAGGAGAAAAAAAAACCTCTGTGTATTAAACTGCAGATACGAATGGACCTTCAGCTTTTTTAAAATAAAAATTCCAAAGCTCACAGTCTTTTAATTCACAATTCCATTTAGTATCAAAATTTATCTGAACTATTTCAGGTTCTGAACTTTCTAAAATGCTGTAATAAGGATTTGTATGAAACATCTTGTCTATACTCCTTCTCACCAGATCATAATAACAAGAACATAAATAGGTTTAGGTATTTTGCAGAAAAATAGAATTGGGTTCTTTTTCTGTTTTTTAACAGATTTTTCTGCTCCATTATAAAAAGAATATATTCAATGTAAATTTTATTTCAATAATTTTTTTTAAAAAACTGACTTTTCAGGTTTGATTTCAAATAAAATCCAGATGTGCAGGTCTGAAGCTTGATCCAAAGCCAAGCAGATCTACATTAGGTCTACATTAGTGCAGTCAAAATGTTTAAGGTAATGAGAAAAAAAGCAAATTTATGTAAGTTTTGTAACAGTTTGTTTAAATCTTTTATTTTTATTTTAGTAAAATGAATACAATTCACATATTATTTCTGAATTCTAAATCAACTTATTAAAATACATAAAACAGTTCCTGGAGTCTTCCATCAATACAATTTACTTATTCACTTGTACATATTTAATTTTATAATATTTATTGCTTTGCTTATGGCTGGAGAAATTTAAATTAAGGACTATTTTTTATTTTTCAAAATTAACATGACAATTGCAAAAGGATAAACTGCTCCATATGCAGGAATATATCATACCCATAGAGGCACCTTTCTTCAAGTTCAAAGGGAGATTAATACACTTGTTATGATGTAAATTACACTTCTAGCACTGACACGAAAGAATTGCTATAAAAAATGTACTGTAAATATATACAACTTTGGCACCAGATAATAGTTATGTGTCATTTATTTAAAATGTATATGTTCCTCTGTAAAGTCCTCCAACAGGATAAAAGCATTTTTTCCCTATGTGTCTCTTTTGTTCCCTTATGAAAATATCCACTGTTTCTGAATTATGTGGTGACTGAAAGGTAACTCAGAAGTTCACATCTATGAATTTAGAATGCTGGGAATAAAGTGTTGGCTAAAAATTTAAAAGTTATTTTTTAATCTACTTTTTACTTTGCAATGTATTAATTTTTAGATATATGAATTTTAATTATCTGTTTGAGCACTTTTAATGGATTTTCATTTTCCATAGAGAAGAAAAATATTTGATACTGAAAGATTTTTAGAACACTTTGGAAAATAACCAAAAACCACACGGTTCCTTATACATTTTACATTTTATTTGTGTTGATGAATTGACAATATATCTTTAGTTGATATTTTTTCTTCTACTGTGAGCAGAATTAACACTATAAGCTGGGTAACCTATGACCCAAGGTATATGAGATCATACAGATTGAAGCTTGATGACAGACTGAATGAGGTAAACAATCTGAAAGTTATGCGGGAATGCAACTCGTATCTAGACTATTTAGACTTAAAATTTTCATATCTGATGTTCAGTGTAAAGGAAAAGCCTGAGATGTGAAAAGAAAAGACTCCTGAGTCTATTGGAAAGCCTAAAGTAGCAATAAGTGGAAAACCTCAAGGATGGTAAAGGATGACTGAGGTTTGGAGAAAGGGTGAGACCTATGAATTTTAAGGAAGATAGTCTTACTTCCAGATTACTGAAAGACATCATGAACAGGTCTTCAGCATGAAAAATCCCAGGCATTACAGACTCAGAAAAGCAGTAGATAGAGTAAGGAGAAGAGAGTAAAAGGATATCTAGCAGAGTGTAGGCAGAGGTACACAGGCGCAGCGTATAGGACATCAAAGGTAGAGAAATTATTCTTAACAGTATTGAATGTTTTGAGGCTGCAGGCTTGTGACTTGGTCATTGGCTAAACTCTGGCCTGAGGTTAATCAGCAGAAAAATAAATCTTCCTGATGTGTGTAGATGGGTCTTTCAGCAGGAGCAGAACAAGGGGTTTGTTCTGGAATCCACCACAGCATCCATCATATGTTACGGTTGTTATGGTGCTGCACATGTACAGATTGCACAAGAAGGAGTTTTGGGAATGAGTACCTCCACAACCAGCCATGCCTACCCTCTCAGAGCTGTATTTACAAAACTACTGACCTGAAAAGTAGGTCCCTGACAACCAACACGTTCAGAGGAAATTCAGCTTCGCCAAATTGACTCAGCCTATAAGTGTTACGTTAAATGTAACACAATACTGAAAAAGAGCCAAAATGGGTCAGGAAATGTCTGCTTTAGATAGTGGCAGTGTAAACAGTTATGCTGAAAATAACAGAGAGCTATTGCACTGTATAAAGTTTTATTAGATTTAATCTCCCATTAAAGTTAGTTCTTTTGCAGTTCAGGAGTAAAGAATTATTGTATAAGCACTGTGGATCAATATAAAATAGAAGCTTCTTTTCCAGACAGTCTAGTTCTTACGAAAAAAATGAATATCCTAAGGGGAACAAGAAGAAACACAGGATACTAATTCTAATATTTAAAAGTGATCAATGACTTTGCAACTTCAGATAATAACAGACTGGCGCGAAAATCCCCAGTGTTTTAAATATTGCCATACTGAACATTGTTTCAAGGAGTGCCATGGGAGAATTGGCCCTGTCCTGCCTTGGGGGTTGCAATGCCCCCAGTGCTCTGAACAGCCATGCTGCAACTGTCCCAGGGCCAGGAGAAGGGTAGCCTGATCTTAGAGTTTAGGGCACTCATTTACATTCAGGATAGTCACGTCTCCCCTCCTGGGATCATGCCTGTTTTCTTTCATCTTTTATCCATGTACTCACATTTCTGAAATCAGGGACCACATCTGCACTTGAGAGACTGAGTTGAACCCTTGGAAATCCTCAGGGTGGGCAAGGAGATTCCTCAGATAACCGGGTGGCTTTGACTGCCTGCTGAAAACCAGACAGAGTGTGCTGCTTTAAGTGGAACAAAAGAGAGTTTTCAGTGGCCTGTCTTCATTCAGATGAACAGAATCTCAGTGCCTCATCAGGAGGAAATCCCATTGACTATGATAACTTCACTTGACCTTAATTCTCATTTTTAATGAAAGCCATATCTTTTCCCATTAAAAAAAAAATTTCCTTTAACACATTTTCCAGACAATTTACCAGATTGTCCCCTGTAAGAAAAACCTTTAAAAATTGTGTTCAGGATTTGAGTTATAAATATCTAGATACTATAACTGTGAGTCAGATTTGAGATGAGTTCTGAGCTAAACTTTTTTCTTATTTTGAAATAAACTCATAAATGTAGTCCAGTCTTTGTCCAGAGAATTCCTGTGTTGAGATAAAGACAGTTTAACAGAGAAAGTAAAAGCCTACCACACAAAGAGAGCAAAGCAAGGAATTTATTCACTGATTCTCATGGGCAGGTTGGTGTTCAGCCAGCTCCAGGAGAGCAGGGCCCCCCCACGGGTAAGTGACTTCGGAAGAAAAATGCCATCACTCCAAATATCCCCTCCTTCCTCCTTATTTCCCCCACTTCATGTGAGCATGATATCATAAGGTCTAGAATAACCCTTTGGTTAGCTGGGGTCAAAAACATCTCTATGTTATCAACCCTGTGTTCAGTACAAATCCAAAACACAATCCCATACTAGACACTGTGAAGAAAATAAACTCCATTCAGAATCAGCACATATTATTTCAAGCTTGGCATTTTTACTGACTTGAAGCTCTGATACAGAAAAAAACTATAGGATTTCTCTTCACAGTTCTTTTTGGTACTGTTTACCTCTCTTCCCAAAAACTTGTACCGTAAAAATTATTAATTATATTTTGATAAAGATTCCTTTTGTTTTAATATTATAAGGAGAGGATTATAACCTCTTAAAAAGGGTTATCAACTTTTATAGACATTTTTTCTATATGAGAGAGCACATTAGTCAACTGAGGCACTAGGAGCAAAAATTATCTTTTAATTATTTTTTGCATATATCCTCTCAGAGAACAGATTTTATACATTTATTGTTCAGTAAAGCATATCCTATACTTGAGTTCATACCTTTTGCATACATTATTTTGTGACTAAGCTAATATAATAAAGGTACCCAAAGATAATATTTGTGGTTTTAAGATCATAATATTCTAAAAGTAAGTAACAGCACGAAGGAACTTGAATTTAACAGTACTATCACTTTATTTTTTTAGGATCATATCACTTTTTAATTTTTTTATTAATAACCTAAGTTAGTAATCTCAAAAGGGTATACTTTTTGAACTATATAGATTCTTCTGAAAATGTAGTCCCACAGAGACCTTTAAAATCCATGGATGTAATTTAGATATAACCAAGCCTTGGAACTCTATTCAGCAGGTGGCACTAAGATGTGGAACACAGCTGTCTAGGAAAATGACACTACAGTTGTACTTCCCACAGCTGTAGGTTACTGGTATGAGGAAAGACACTTTATTTTGCGAAAAACATTATACAGCCCAGACGAAAGTTTTTCATGCCTGACAGAACTGAAAGCTGTAATGGCCTTCATCATTTCATCTTGGGACTAAGTGAATCAGAGAGTAGGACTGCAATGGGACTATGACTGCTTTCTGTTGTCTGTAGGCAACTAAGGTAGCATGGCGACAGTTGTGACAGTTCAAACTGTAGACTTTGAAATTGTTAATCATTCATACTAGAAGGACTTTCTCAGTTTCAATGCTCTGGGAAGTTTCTTTTCAAGATTTGCCAGAGTACAGCTAATGACCTTGAAACTGATCCCCAGCTAGCAGAAATCAGTGAAGGCAGTAATTGGTCATGATTTATACCAGCTGAGTTTCTGTATTCTTATCTTTCTAATGTTTTTTTTCTTTCTCAAGGTAAGATTTTTGATATCACTCAAAGTTATAATCAGATTCAAATTTTAATTTTCTTTACATTTTCTGTTCCAGTTCCAGAATTTAATCAGATGGAAAGATTGTTGTCATTCCCATTACTGTTATGATAATTCTTGCTATTCAGTCTTAAGGAAAACATGCTCTGTTCGTTTGTCCCTAAACTTTACCTCCCATGCTCGTTAGTCGGCTTGTTGTCATGCATGTCTCCTCTGATCAATAACATGTATGCATTTATTGTTGAATTGGATCTTCTACCAAACTTGACATGCCCTTTTAATGCATATTCCATAAATTACTAAATAAGAAGAGCTAGGAAAATTTGTGGAAATAACAGGGAAGTGTTTCCTCATTATGTTTATCTGGACAGCAAGAAATAATTGTACTCGAGTTTGAGCTTCACACTTTCATTGCAAAATATTTTGACATCGATGCAGTGAAGATTTGGATAATTTGGTAGGGAGGTATGCTGCTGTCTTGAATTTTGAGGGCATTGGGTGTATTAATGTAAATGATCAATGTGCTTGACATATTTTTTCCCTAGAATGCTCCCAGATATTTCCCTAGAATGCGCCCCACAATATATTTCCTCTGAAGAAGTCAAACTGCTAAGCTCATTTTTCCTTCTAACATGAGCCATCCACACTACAAGGAAAAAAGCTAAAGCTCTGTGTGAAAAGAGCAGCAGGAGATATACAACACAGTTTTAGACTCTAGTCATTACTGAACACCACTATGAGTAGCAGCGATTCACAGATTATATTGTCTCAGTGCCAAAGTACTACGGTTTCATGAAGCCCCGTAAAATGAAAAATAAAACTCTAACTCTCCTCCTGCTATGTCATTTTCTGTCTGATTCTCAAATCAAAGTGAAGCAAAAATTAAGGAAAAGGTACAGTGTATCTAGAGAGTGCAAAGGTTTTATTTTCTTGCAATAGCTTGGGAACTTCAGTTAACATGTTAGCCAAATCACATGGAAATTTTATCTTAATGAAAGTGTTGCAACTCAAATGTTCCTAGTAGAAATCCTGCATTTCCATTAGTTTCATTATCATGTACTCATGGTATATATCTGTGGACAGAAATATAGCTCTTCATGCTTCATGTCATTCAGTACTTGAGTGATAGTAAATACCAAGCCATTATGGTCACAGTGCTTTGTCTGACCAGAGATAAACAAGTAAAGAACACAAAATAGGTAACTATTTTGTGATTTTCAGTTGAGAAGAGCTTGTCTAGCTCAACTGTCTTGCTGGAAGGAGAATTATCTCTTGGCCCATTTGGCAGACTTAAGCAGTTACAGAGTACACTGAGCCAGAAGACACTTCAGAAGGAAAGTTCCTGTGGTTCAGAAGTGAATAAAGGAACTTACTAGCACTGTTCCAGAAGTACTGCATTCACTAAAGGGTAGTGCAATGCCATCACCTTCCTGTGATAAGTGTTCCATAGCCTGGTTTGGGTGCAGAGTGGTGAAACTGAGACTGTACTCCCACCGAATCCAGTATGGCTCA
The DNA here is from genome assembly GCA_013397725.1 of Rhagologus leucostigma. NCBI lineage: Eukaryota > Metazoa > Chordata > Aves > Passeriformes > Rhagologus > Rhagologus leucostigma. The sequence continues at coordinate 947,377 of VZTD01000435.1, read as the reverse complement.
CATAGACACAGACTGAGTCTCTTTTACCTGCTACTGGCTAAGCCTGAACTCATACCCAACAGGTCAGGTTTTCCTCTCTTCAGTTCAGTCCATTAAAATATCCAGCTGCTCTTTTTTTAAGAATAAAGCAATTATCTCCAACAATGAAGCTACTTTTCTCTCTCCAAGCATACACATCTCTTATTTCTTGTGAGTGAGAAACAATTTAGGTGTCTGTACACCATGGTAAAGGAAATATTATCTCTCATCTGGCCACTACCTTTAAAAAATCCACTGCTTTTAACTTATCTGATAATTTTTGCTGAATATTTTATCTCAGAATCACTTTGATTATTATGGAACTCATTGGACCATCACCTAGTGCAAAAAGACAGGGTGGAGCATCTTAAAGCGGAACTCTTTGTATATATTTTAAAATTTACATCCTCTAAGTTTAAGCTGTCATAAATGTTGTCTTAGCTTCTAGTGTCTTATTGCTGGAAAAAAACCTCAAACCAAATAAAAATTAAAATAAAACCAATCAAAAAGCAAATAGAATATTGAAAACGCAGAAATTTTGCTTCAGCATGTTAACATCTGAAGCAAAGGATTGAATTTCTATTTGTATAACCTCAGCATCATAACTAGATTGCTATGACTAATCATATATCTATAGCAAATTTTAACCATGTTCAATAAATTAACAGGCAAAGAGAGCTACAAGGGACCAGCCTGTACATCCACTGAGGGATATAAAAGGAATATTTAAGCAATGGTCTTACTATTTCTTTGATGGATACTTACAAAAGAAAAGAAATGGAGAAAAGAAGATCATCCTTGATCGGCACAGGATGGTCCAGCCACATGCACAAGAGAGCTCCTGACTCACAGAGAAGCCTTTTGGGTAATCCATAGTAGCTGCCCAAATCTCATGCATGTTTGGTTAAATAAAACTCTTCACCAAGATGAGCTGTGGATTGGTCTCCCTCTTTCCATCGATATTGGTAAACAAAGTAAGATGTGGTTGCTAAAGCCCTGGCCAGTGTCCTCAGTTTTTCTTAGCATGATTCTTGGCATGGGTTTGACATCAGCTGGCTTACCTTCACCACAAAATACACAGACATGTTCTGATACATTTTTCTCAGGGAAAGGAATTTCTTCAAATGCCCATGAGCTAAGCTTTGTTGTTTATCTTCACACTCAGTGAATGGGCACTGATGCACTGTGTTATCAGTGGAAAAAAGGTCTCTCTTGAAGCAAGAGGAGTCCTACCTTATCTCACTGAGACTGTAGTGATAGATGAATGGACAGGAACTGTCCAGGCATTTTTTTGTTAATGAAATTAGGTATTATTCTGGTATGCATGCTTAGCACCACTGAGATATGACTATACTACTTACCACTAAAAAGGTAAATTGAGCAATTAAAATAATGTAGGACCATATTCTGTCTTCAATTTCTGCCTGTAGACACTGGATTGCAAAAACAGACATTCCACAGAAAGCAGAAGGAAGAATCCAGGTAATTTTAAAACATCTTTCTACATTTAATATGCATAATTTATGGCAAATCTTTTTCTTTTGTACTAGTTTCCTTTTCTCCTCCATTCACTACACTGTTGTGTCGGTTTTGCCCAAAATCTAGTAATATAGCCCCTGAGAGAAAACCAGGTTGCAACCACCCTTCCCCCCACAGGGTTCGGGAAAAAAGGAAATTTTTCCTCGAAGGAAAGTGAAAGAGATAACAACTATTTATTTTAACAAACACACAGGAAAAGGACAGTGATGCTAAATAATGAATTAAAACCCTCGCTATAGAGAGAACCTGGGAAGATTTCAGAGTTCTTCTGTAGGTGTGGTCTCTCTCCTCCTCAGAGCTGATCAGTGAGGGCGTGGGCCCACCCCCGGGCCTCGGGGAGAAAATTCTCCTGATGTGTTCTGATGTTGTTGAAACAGTTCAGAAAAGAAGAAGG
>VZTD01000435.1:912003-945416 GCA_013397725.1 Rhagologus leucostigma | reverse complement strand
TTACTTTTTGGGCATAGAGCATGATAGGGGATACACATGATAGAGTCAGCCCAAGACAACTGTCAAATTTATAATCACATCACTGAATCCTATTTTGCACTCTTTCCATACTAATCATTGCCTCCTTGTTTCTCACTGATTAAAAGCACATATACATATAAATTTCTAATATTATTTTAATTTTTTATCTATGAGCTTACATTACTTACAGGTTTTCAGAGAGCTAGACCCTCATTCTTATACTGAAAATTTGCATTTTCTCTAGTGCCATGAGACAAGAGGTAGCAGCTAATGTTTATATTATTGATTAATCCGATGCTGAAGGGATTGGGTTCTAAGATTGTTTAGTACAGGAAAATCCATACTTATTGCATTAAAACAGATTTTAAGACCTTGTTTATTGGCTGTATTCATGGCCAGGCCTCTGGGATTTATTCAGTCTTAAATGTCTGTATTATATGTGAACATAAACCAATCTGTTAAGAGGAATATCTAATGTTGATCACACAAAGGCAAGTAATTGTAGTAAATTACAGGTCAGTAATTGAAAATGACCATTTACATAAACACTAGTAAATTTAGAAAACTGCCGAAACATTAAATATATTCAGTAAATAAAGAAGAAGTTTGGACTAGTACCTGATTTTGGCTACCATTTTCTTTGTTTAATGGATTTTCTATTATGCATTCATTTTGTAATTTTCATGAATAAAAATTCCATTGGTTTGGCCATAACTTCTACATGTGTATTCAAACAGAACAATGTCTCTTATTGCTCTCCAGTGTATAATGTACCGACTAGTACAAGCAAATACTGGTTGTTTCTTTGAAAGAGAAAATGTCATAGCTGTTCATGTGTGGAGAGGTTCACATATGTGGAGACCCACATATGTGGGTCTTCATGTGACTGAGCATTTTGAACACTGTACAAGACAAAGGCTTTTTGAGAGTGAGATACATTAAAAAAAATTAAGAGCTGCATTAATCAACTGCACTAGTAAAGTGCATAAATAAAATGTTTATTTGGTGAATTTTTCCATATTTTCAAACCATCTCCACAAAGAAAACATTGTGTTTTCATGTTTGTTCTAATTTTTTTACAATTTGGTATGCCATTTTCACACTTATAATACGGCGGTGTATACACCACCTTTTTTTCAGCTTCCTGAAAAAAATAAAATAATGATAATTCCAAAGCTCAAAAGTCACGTATAAAAATACTGGTTTGGATTCTAAAAAACACTTGAAATTTTTACCCAGAAACATTTTACTGTTTTTCTAACTTGAGTTTCAATATCTATTGCAAACACTTGCATGGATGTACATAATTCTACTTATTAACAGTATACTCTTCATTCTGTATTTCTCCTTTTATCAAATGATTCAAGGAAAAAAAAATCATTATATTTTTTCCTAGTTTTGTTTCTGTTTGAAGACACGGTATTATTCAATCTTACCTAATAGTGTTTCTTATTCTAGTAAGTGATTTCTGGTCTACCTTTTTTATTGTTTTTCTTCCTATCATCTGTGATTTACTGATTCAGTTCACACATTGCTGTATGTAGCAGCAATTCTATGGTCCTTATGGCTTTCCATTCTTCATTTCACTTGTGAATAAGAGAATTTTTCTCTTCCACAATGACAATATTTTGCACATCACAAGCATTTCCACCGGGCCTCTATCTGTGAAGTTCTTCCTTCTTCAATTTTATTCTGCTTAAATGGCCTTTCTTTGAAAGTATGCAATATTCCTGCCCAAATACATGTGCCTACAGTGAGGTTTTGCCATACTGTAGGTGATGGTGTTTTCAACAATAGTTTCACACTATCCAGTGCTTGCTGTTCTTGCTCATTTCTTTCTATTTCCCATCCACAAGGACTTCATAAAATGGATTCAAATAAGTGAGTGATTATATGCAAGACACGTTTTCTTTCTACAACTGTTCTTGCAATTCTGTTTTCATTTCTATTAATTATTGTCAGGAAGAATCTTGGCACAAAGTCATGGCTCATGGCTTGTCATTATGAGCTCAAAGTCTTTTAGTTCAAATGCACTTTAAAAAAAAGTGCTTTGATCTGATTCCTTACCTCTAATATGTAAGCCCCTGTCATTTTGCTGGAGGTGTTGTTGACAGAAAAAGTTTTATTCCTTAAACCAATATAGTTCCTAGTTTTTTGGAAATGCATCTCCTGTGATAGCCACCTTATTTAAAAATAAAATTGTTTCTTTAGCTTAAAATTCATCCTGACTGATATAAAGTGGAATGATGAAAACTTTCCTTACAAGTCTTAAAAACATCTTCATGGATAACTAACATTAGTATAAAAATGCTGATTTCAATTAAGACACAAGGTAATTTAAAAGTCTATATAGAAAAAGCGTAAACTATAAATAAGAATTTAGATTTGTTCAGGTATAGAAATATTACATGCTAATCATAGAAATATTACATGCTAATCAACTGTTTATGGGGTAGGTAAACAGACTATAGAGCTGCATCTTTAGGAGAAAGATTGATGACACAAGTATTTTCCTTGTAAAAGTAGCTGTGGAGGCTATAAAGGACATACTGATCATCACAGATCAAAAATATGCTACTAATATTGAATTCTGAGAAAGTAAATAAACTTGGAAATTAAACACTGAACTGCAGCTAGCTCATATGATTCTGATAAATTACAAGATTATAAATATGGAAACTTTACAGTGGTTTATGGTATTCTCAAGATGTCTATTGTGTATTCTTTTTCTTTTTTGCTGTGAGCTGTCTTCCAGCATCAGATGGTGCTACACTATCTAGATGATATTCAGTATATTTTCTCATTCCAGTACCACTCTGCTTAATTCTAATAGAAATGTTGATAAAAGTAACTTAGTTTTGCTTGGTTTTCCAAGTGCCCCACTACCGGCAATTCAACTGGTAGTTAGTGTGATTTTGTGAATCCTTTTTTCAGTTCCATGTAACTGTACTTTTCAGTAACAAAATAAGCATCTAACATATAAAAATGCAGTGAAGCATTTTGAAAAAGAATATAAAATATAAAAGAGGGTACATAAAATACTCATTTTTAGGAATGGTATTGCCAAATACTTGTTGTTTTTTTTTCTTGGTTTCCTGGTCTAGCAGTAATTTAATTTGTAGGACCATTTAAAAAGTTTAAAGTAAGAAAAAAGTCCTTTTCACATCCTAAAATCTTTGCAGTCATCTTCTAGCTTTTAGGATAAATTTGAACTCTTGCTATAACAAGCGCTTTAAGTGATAAGTTTTGATGTTTTACACTTTTTGATGTCTTGCATGTCAGGAACGTTGTGCATTGCATTTTCCTCTATGAAGGGCACCTTTCCCTGCTGAGCAGCTGTGTTAACACTGGTCTTGCAGTATGACCAAATCCGTTGCCTCATACTCTTTCCATCTGACTGGTGCAGGAAGATGCATCTTAGAGCTGGATCAAGTCTGCTACAGGGCACAGCGACAGCTCTCTGAACAAGTCCACTCTCTAGATGGAGAGAAAGCAAATATGAAACGGGAGTCAGCAGAGCTTTTGCACCAGTCTTACGCCTTTATTTGCTCACCACAATAGACTTCATGTACTACAGTAATTTACCTCCTTCTGCCTCTTCCGCCTTTTCTTCAACCCCCACCCACAACAGCAAAAAAACAATCAGAAATGTTCTCTCTCTGAGTCACCCTTAGAGATTCTGGCCATTTCTTCTACTCCTGTCAAGCTGAGCTCAGACTAGCTCTTGGCGAGTGTTACCAAAGTTGAATAGTTCTATGCAAAATAATCAAACCAGGAAGAATTCCAGCAACCTTCCTCTACAACAAACAAGCAAACAAACAAGTCTTGTGTTTGTTTCTCCTTTGGAAGTCTGCAGACTTAGAGGGTGACAAAATGGGCACAGTTTGTCTCCTAACAGATTATGAATGCCATGTGTGACATTGCTTGAAAAGATGGAAAATGTTTATACAAACTGTCAGAGATAGCTAATCTAATTTGTGGTGTGTGGTATGCATGTTTTTGAACCAAAAAGTTTGTCATACACCTACTGTTTGGCTGTAGATTATATGAGAAGACAGATCTTGTTGACACATCGCAGCTGCATTTCAACTTATTGTGAAATGCTTTGACTTCAACAAAATGCAAGCCATGTGTCAAAGAAGAAGAAAAAGAAGTGTTACCGTTTGCATCTCTCTTTTAATGTCTTTCACTGAAGGTGAACTACTCTAATTTTGCAGGTGTTACAAATGGGGTAAGAAAAACAGTAAAGCATCTCGGCTTTTTTCTTTTTTCTTTTTCTTTTTCTTTTTTCTTTTTTTTTTCTTTTCTCTTTTTTCTTTTCTCTTTTCTCTTTTCTCTTTGTTTGCTGGTTTGGTTTTGCTTTCTGGGGTTTTTTGAGTGACCTACATGTCATACATGAAGTGTGACCACACATGACCTACTAGTCACTGCTGTTTGACCATTTGAGTGACCATACATGACCTACTAGTCACTGCTGTTTCACAGAAATAAGGAATAGAATTCTACCAGAGCTAGAGGTTGCCTAGGGAGGCACTGGTAAAGGAAGTGGGAAGAGTTGGCAGGTAGAAGTGATGGTGAGGGATATGCTCAATGGAATGAGTAACCCTGAATCCCTGCATAGCTTTGATTTGTGTCAGGAAATTGATAAATTGTAATAAAAGTCTGGGTGCTCCACTCCTGGCTGCAAACATGCCTTAAGAATCAAAATAGTCAGTATAGATTTGCATGGCTTTTAACAAGATTGGAATGCAATATGCATTTACGATGCTCTTCTAAAGTCTCCCTCAACCATCAGACTTCCAAACCAGTGAATGTTCCTCCTTCTTTATTAGATAAAATGTTCTTCTGCGGACATAAGATAAGTGGTGAAGGGAAGAACTATAAATGCACAAGTTGAAAATAGTCTTGTTCAGCTCAAATTGCAAGTGAAGTCCTGACCGTATATCAGCCATAAGTGAGATGATGTTCTGCAGTGTTATTGGCTTTCATTATTTTTCAGTTCTCTACATCAGCATTCCCATGAAGACAGTCCATAACTGGCACCAGGTGTTATCTAGCAAATTACTTTTGTCCTGCAAACTCTGAATGCTTTTCTTATGTGATGCCCTTTCAGTTAGACTTGCTCATTGTTAAATGTTTTTCTACTTTCTCATTTTGATTCCATGAAACTCATTAAGTAAACAATCAGTAAATAGATTCAGAGGTTGAAGTATACTTTCCATTAATTTTAAATTAGTTATATAGAATCTTTTGAAGAACAAAAACATTTTTTTCTATTATTTTAAAATGTTGATAACTTGTGTATACATATTTGTCTTAATGCAGTGTGTTCTGTACTGTTTTGTAATCTAGGTCCACATTTTTTTCTGATTTCCCTATAAAATTGAATTGTTTTCTTAATAACGTTTAAAGAAAACTGATCATGATTATATTCTATGTCTAACAGATATCTGATGGATATTATAGAGTGTTTTCTATGAATGAACTCTTATTATGACCTTCCAGGTTGATTTTTCCAACAACTGGAAGAGATGTTTTCACTGTGGCTGGGAATGTCTATATTCCAAGTGTACAGATTCCTCCTGTTTAAATTGATTCTACTAAGGTTTATGAGTGTATTCTGACTAAATATCTGGCATCATAAGGTTTGCTAATGTGAATTGTTAAAAAAAATTGTTTCTTAGGAATCATTCAGAGTAACTATTGAAATACACAGACAGTGATGCTTAAGGATCAAGTTTCTTCCAGAATGAAGAATCAATCAGAACATAAAAACATTGAGGAAAATTCTGATGACATTTACCAGTCTTGAAGTCTCCTCACCTGGTCTCACTGTATTCTCGATATTTCTCCTCCAAAAATGTTCCGATGAGGCTGAACATCCATCTGCGGGTCTACTTCTGCAATATCCAGCTGTCCTTGATTGGACATATGCCTGGCAAATAAACTATCTCATTCCCAAATTCCTAGAAATATAGAGAGGTCATCAGATGACCTTTCCAGAAAGAACTATAAAAGAAGATATTTCCTGTCATTGACAGCTCCCTAAAAAGTTCACCATATTTTGGAGCTTTGCATCTTTGGGATCATTGCAGACAGATGGACCTAATACAACCTGCAAGTGAGAAATATACCTAAGGTGGGAAGACAGGAAGTGTCATAATCCTTGGGTATTTCTGATGAATGAGATATAAGATAAACAGGCCCTGAAGTCCTGCCCTAGTATGAACAGGGATTGAGGGGAAAATCTAAATGTGGAAGCAAGGTTACTGTGGTGGGCTGACCTGTCTGGATAGCAGGTGCCCACCAAAGCCACTCTATCACTCCCCACCTGTGCTGGACAGGGGAGAGAAAGTACAACTGCTGTTTAGGATGTTTCAGTCTTGCTGAGCAGCCAGACCTGTTACAAGCTGCTGTTGACTTGTTTCTGTTGGTCACTCTCACCTTGCTCAGAGTTACCAGAATTCCACTCCCTATTGAAGAGCTTTATTTGATCCAGCATAGCTAAGGGGAATCAAATATTTTCGCTTTCCTCTGCATGATCACACATTTTGTCTTAGAAGGTGTATAAAACCCTTATTGGATCTAGCCCTCATTTTTTGATGAGATTCTTGTTCATAAGGAATATATCAATAATTCTGACTATCCTGTCTGCAGTCATCTTTGAGATTAAAATTTTGGAATATTATTGTGTTTTAATTCCAGTATTCATAAACATTCAAGAATGGAACTAATGAATATCTAGCAATGTGTCAATATGTCTTTTCAAATTGCACTGAGGATGAGTCTCTGAAGCCAAAAGACCGTAATTTTATGTAGTTTCCAAGTATACCAGATATTGTACAATTTTTTGATGTCTGAAAGTACCTTTTCAGTAATTGCAGTCTGGACAGCTCTATATTTGCTTTCTAACTGATATCTTCTAAATTAATTTTCATTTTACCCTAACTAGTCCTTTCTCTAGGCTTATAATGTCAAAATATTTTAATGTATTACTTGAGGTTTTTGCAAGAAAAAATATCAAAAATCAGACAGAGAAACAAAGATTAAAAAGTTATAAAAAGAATATGTACAAGGAATTAAGAATGTTAATTACGAAATTAACATTTCTTAATACATATGCTGAAGCACTCCCTGACCTGAGACTTCTTTCACTGGATCTCATAAAAAGGTCCTCTGAAAGATTTTCAAAATTTAAAAAGGCATTTGTTTCTAGAAAAAAATAAAAGCATATGTCAAATGAACAAGCAAGGCAGATTGGTACAGCATGGTTCCGAATGAGCAGTATCTGACTTAGCAATAGCCACTGATTTCAACTGTGCCAAAGGAGGAGCAGGATCTGTGAGTTCTCACAGATTAGGATGAGACATGAAGGACGTCAGAAGGCAGTCAAAATGTAAATTCTGTTCTTTATAAAATGAGAAAAAACTGTGAGGTTGGGGGCTACCAGGCCACAACATTTACCAACATTTCTTCTCCATTCTTCCTATTGCAGTGCTGCAAACGGATCTAAAGACAAGTTTAAAGTCCAAACTTTACAGTGACTGGAACAATCAAGAGACGTTGAAACCTGAACTCCTGCTGTTGTTCTCAGCATGTAGGGAGAAGTTGTTGGGATCATGAGGTTGTTGGATACCCTTGGTGTTATACATATTTGTGTATACTGGGGTGTGGAAAAGTAAGGAAGAGAAACATGTCTGGGAAGCGGGAAAAGGAGATCTGATACACTTGGCACAATAATGAAGAGACAGTTTGTGGTGAGCAGACCAAAAAGATAAGGATTTTGATAGTGTGCCCTATTCTGTCTGTTTCTTTAAGAGCAAGGAGGAAAAGTGTGCTGATTTATCTCTTGCTGGTCTAGCTGTTCTCTGGGGCAGGAACATTACAAGTCACTCTTTCAAATACAGGCTGTCATTTGAGATGATAGAACAAAGGGAAGTGACTGAAAGTAAATAAAACTTGAATTCACACAGGTATAAAAGGACCTTTTTCTATAAGCAGGCCATTCTAAACATCACTCTGAATGGTTTGTGAGGCAAAAATAATGGGCTTGTTTGAGAAGCAATTGAAGTACTTTCTGACAAAAATGGTATATTAGGAGATTAGTCTCCAAGGGGTGGATAACCTTTTCAGATTCTAAGTATTTCTTCTGTTCTCATGTGTGAGCTTACAATCTGTTAGTCTCAAAATATATCTACAAACCCACAGGCCCACCTTCCTGACAGCTGCTCAAACAACAGAGCGGGGGAGCAGAGAAAAAACTCTGCCCCGTCATCCGCCCAGCAATTCTGAAAAGCTTGGTAAGTTACTCATACAATCCAGAAATGCCAGTCAGAGCAGAGGGGGATGGAGGCAGGGGGGAAGAGAAGGCTCTTAAAGTGCAACATTTGCAGCACACACGCTAAAACTAAAAAGGCCAATTAGTATAATAGGTTTGAAATAATTTCAGCACACTCCTAAAGACAAAAGAAAAATTGTCCTTCAGAAATGGGGCTTTATTGTTCAGATGAGTATAGAGCTGAACAATGAATTCTATCAGTTTTGGAGGCAACATTCCTTCTTCTTCATACTGGACCATACATTATTAATGAGCACTATTTTCGAGTGTGAAAGAACTGTTTGAAAAGCATTAACATAGTCTATTGGATGTGATTGACACTGTCATCCCTTTCATTTTGCTGTTGGCAAGAGGCATCCCTGTAGATTTATGTGCATCTGGACATTACTAATATTCTCCTTGTTATGCACTCTGGGCAGCTGTGATATGGAAATTTTTAGCACGGTTTTTAGAGAAGGAGTTTACTGTTGCTATCTGCACAAAAAAGGAATGATTATGCTTCTCTGAGATTTTATCAGCCAAAAATATTTAATGTCTGGTTCCTTAATAACCCTAATCTGTTTTCAATATGTACACCTTATAAAGGAATTTCATCAAGATTATGTGGATTCTCCAGATATTTCCAGTGATTCTTTTCTAGGCAGACAGCTGAGTTTCTGGGACTCATGTCCACTCATCCTGATTCTATTTTAACCCACAGTTCTTCAAATAGGTTACATTTCTAATTAGGTTGGTGCACCAAGGACTGCAGCTAGTGTCTGTCTGCTGTTTAGAACCAGCAAACCTTTTCTAATTTGCCTGTATAATGGCTCTTAATCACAACAATTAAGACCAGTGAAATTAAGAACAACTAAAACAATACATCTAAATGACATGTAAAAGAAAATTACTAGAGGTTATGGAGATTTTTTTTCAAGGCAAGGATATTTTTATTTGTTTTATACATAGATTTAGAATTATTTTAGTTTCTCAGGCCATGTAAGAATGTATGCCATCACTTTATATGCATGAATACTGTAATGTAAGAAAATAAGAGAGAAATAATCTACATAAAAGGATGAAGACTGATACTAAACATTAATGCTTATGTAGACATTGCATGAATAGAGTTATGAACATGGGAGTTCTGCTTCTAATCTAGATATTTTTAGTGTTAGGAGTGATGTATCTATGTACAAATATATAAAAGGTATAGATGCACAAAATCAAATACCTTATTCAGGGGGGTGAATTAGGGAATTAATTAGGCTATCATTTTGGAACCGCTTTTAAAGAGAACCCTTTTGCTAAGCAGCCCTCACATGAGGACTCTTAATCAGAACAGATCTTAATGCCAAGGATCTGCCTGAATCTTTGGGTACGAGAAAAAGTAACACCATTGGGCTAGAGGATTATTACTCAAGGCTATAATATTTTAAAATATGTTTTCATAGCATTGTATATTGCATCATATGCAATGATGCAGTAGAGAACACATGATTTTTTTAAACTCAGTGCAGAATTATCTTCTCCTCCAGTCTGCGCCGAAAAGGCTATCTTCATATTCACAAAACATCTCAACTCATCATTGTTTCCTTTATTTAGAGGTTTATGCAACTACCAGTTTGCATCTAGCTATTAGAGGCTCGTGATCAGTTGCCTTCTGCTCACATTCAGCAGATCTGCACTTTGAGTGGCACACCCACCACCCTCTGAGGAGGTCAGGCCCAGCTGCTCCATGGAAGGTCCATTGTTGGCCATCCCAGGCTGTGAGAGTTCAGCAGTAAGGTCCCGCCTGCTTGGCAGCACAAGGAATTGACACTGCTCCACTAGACAGCCTAATTACACCAATCAATCATGTAAAATATTTTGCATGGCTAGAAGTGGAAAGGTTATAACTCATAACTTGCCAACTGAAGAGGTAGTTAAAGAAAATGTGGAGTCAACATATAACTTAAAAAGATGTGCAATACAACAAAATATTCTTTAAACTCTTCATCTGAATTAATTTTGTTTGTTTGCACAAAAATCTAAGTGGTATATATAAGATAAAACCTTATAAGTTGGTAATTAGTTACCAGACTTGATACTTTTCTTGTTTTGATGTGCTTTAAATTTTAGCAATTTCAGATCCACAGCAATGTACATTTATTGTTTGACGTGTTGCTTACTTCCTGCTGAGATATCCTTGTGCCATTCTGCAGACCATAAGATAGCTACTCAGATTAGTCAGGATAAGCTCTTTAATCAGAATTTTGAGGTTCTCACACAGCTTCTTAATTTAGTTTCCCCAAGTATTTTTTGTGGTATCTTAATATTTTACTTAAGAATCACAAGTGTGGGCTACATGAGATTGTTTTGTCATTATTCTCAGAGAGACAGACATATAAAGGAAGATTCCTTCAACTTTTTTTGAGAAATTTCTTGCCAATTTTCCTACTTAATGCGCACAATTTACTTTACCCCCTTAGCAGAAGAGTGCGTTTATGTGTACTGGCATCAAGAGAGTCATCTGCGTGGCCCACTGTCTTGCATCAAGTGCTTCACAGAAACCATTCCTTGCACAGGTTCAGGACCCAGATCCATTCCTTGGTATTTCTGAAGACATTATAATTAAATACTAGGACATAATGTATGACCATCAAAGATCTTTGCTGAATGACTTATCTAGGATTGTCAAAATACCATCTTCTCAAATGACTGTACAAAAAAAGTATTATTTTGATATTGCATAAGTGCTACAAAACTAACTTTATAACCTTGATACATTCAGTACTAGTGGAAAGCATATAGAGATTAATATTTTCTGTCCATTTTCTTAGGAATGAACACCCTTTTTTACAAATGTTTTGAAGCTTGCAGTGTAAAATAATAGATTTTTATCCAAATATTTGCTATTGTTCAAAATCTATCTTGCTTCCAGTCTGAAGGGGAAGTGTTTAAAAAACGCAAGAACAGCAATTTCTTGGGTTTTGTGCCTGTGTGAAAAGTTAAGGTAGAAAAAATGCTTTAGTTGGAGATTTTCAAGTTAGACTAAAATTCTAAAGGAATCTGGAGAATTTGGGTAATGAAATTTTGAAGTGTTTATATATATTCACCAAAGAAAGCAAAGCAGTCACATTTCACAGTGTTAAGAAACCACTCCTTCATATCTCGTGGTACAGTATTCTTGCACATATTCTATCACATTGGTCATCCATGAAAGTGGATGATCACACAATTTACTTTATTTGTCTCTCCCACGTTGCAGCTTTGTCTTTTCCTCACAGAAAGGGTAAATCACAAGGTAATTTGCAATGGGCTGCTAGAGATGTACTTTATTAGTTTTTCTTTTCTGTGTTGATATAAATACAAGAGTTTTGTCTTAGATTTAGATGTTTGAGCTGCATCTGTTTTAAGAAATAACTGGAAATTCATGATAGAGAATTTAAATACTTATCATCTGCTGAGTCAAAACAGGAAGAAGAAAAAGGTGTGTACTGGGAGCACAGGCTGTAATCTTATTCTTTTGTATTTTCCTTGTGCAATGTGCCTGAGTAATAAAATGCATTCATGTCTAAATGGAAGAAATCAATATGAGAGCATTTATTTGGTTACATTTTGGTTGAACCAGACTGGGGTACTTACATATCTACACACAGAGGTAAAGGCAGATACTGGAAAGTGTTGTGGATTCCAACAATTAGTTGTGTTTTTCTGCCAAAATTTGGGTTACACAAGAACTTGCTGTCAAAACATGTCACCCCTCAGAATGAAGTGCAACACCAGAAGAAGAGCTGAATTCAGGAGTATGTGAACAATTGCTCAAGACAAAACCAAAAAAATGTTTCACTGTCAAAAAACATCTAATGCAAAGGTCCTATAAAATCTAACGCTATAAGAGTTACAGAAGTTTTTCAAAACAACAAAACTTCCATAAAGAAATCTATTTTTGCTACCATGCTCCAAGTCTTCTGGTTTTTTGATTTTTTTCCCAAAGGAGTGTTACATAAAGAGGATCTTTAAATGCCATCATAACTAGTTATGCATGCTGCATTTCATGTTAACCTTTTAAGATGACTGCTAGCAAAGCTCATACAGATCAAGACAAAGACCCCCAAAACTGAGTCCCTGAGGAAAGAATCAGAAGTTTTTCTCAGTTTTTCTTCTGACTTGTATATTGCCACCGCCACTGTAATGATAACTTCCACCATGTCCATCCATAATAGATTCTCCAGATTCTTTCTTAATTAAAAATGAGAAGAAAAAAAAATTAAAAGCTAAAATAATAATTTTTAAAAAGCTATTAAAAAAGTTAGTCACCTAAAATTCAAATGTTGGTCACGAAGTTCATGCAGAAGCTAATGAATGGAAACAATCACTTTGAAATTTTAGACTGGATTTGGTATAGTTTAACTGCTAAGTTTAAAGAATAAACGTGAAGAAAGCTGTATTCACATATGAATATTTAAAACCAATTAAAGTGTTCTCTGAGGAATTGGAACTTTTTGTTTGATACCTTTCTAATTATTAGCCAGATAATGCTGTGACAACATGTTTTTTACCAGTGAAGATGATTAGATATTAGCTAAAGATGTCCTATACCATTTGACCAAGAATGTTTCTGTCAATCACATTATTTCCCGAGAAATAATAAACATAAGGTTTAGACATAAAATATAAGGTTAATAAATTCACTCTTGTTAAGTGTTGTACATAAAAGCACAGTCATGTTTTTACATTTAGTTAAGTCATCCTTTAAAAACCACATTTTTTAAATTGTTTTCAATTTGTAATTTTTTATTTACAGTGCCTTGGTAGTTCTTTACTAATTCTTTAGTATTTAATTTACTTTATACATTTCCCTATTTTATGTGGGGAATCTTTCTTGCTGAACAGTCTGAAGCAAATTTTAGGACTTTCATCATAAAGTTTCAGTCTGCTTCTCCTGAGAACTTCCCATGAAGCAGTAAATACTGCACGCCAGCAAAATATTGCTATGATTCTCAACTTTTTTTGCTGTTTAGTTAGGTTTGTGGAAAGTTGTTTTTTTATGTTGGTAATTGATATGCCATAGCTGATGATTTCGATTGAAGTAAAAAGAGAAAAGAATATTTCCCACAGGAATCTCCAGGGAAAGTAATGTTCAAATGTATATAAAGGATATAGAGTGATTGCAGTTATACGCCTAAGGAAATTCAGGAACAGAGGCTATTTTAGTAGGTATTCCAATCACTGCACAACAATTTTAAGTTAAAAAAAAAAAAGTTAAAATACTAAGCTTACATAATACAGTGTACTTTGGATTTGTTGTGGTCCCTACCCACTCAATCCTGTACTTCTGTTTTGTAATTAGTTTTCTCGCTGCTCAGCTACACAATGGAAAAACAGAACTCAAACCTCAATTCTGCTGTGTGTAGTTTAAGCAGACTTTCAGATTATGTAAAAAAAATAAAAAGAAAAAATTACTGTGTGAATTCTGAAGTATTTCCTCACGCCTTTGCTTGATCTCCTTTTGTATACATGATCAAAGGTTATGTCTATAGCATGACAACCCTGGTTATTCGTAATAGGCTACATGAAGTCATAAGATCTGTCTGGTTCAGAAGGGCACACAGAACATTTCACCATTTAACACGCCCACATCCCCAGATGAAAAGTGTCCACAAGATATTTAGAAAGCATAAGTCTTGCAATAGAACATTATGAACTTCCCAGGAGGAAGATAAGGTCAAATTCATCAGCAGTATCTTTCTGCTATGGAAAGGGATTAGTTAAACTAATCTTTGAGGAAATGGGTATGTCACATACTCCTTCTTAGGAAGCAGGTCACTAATTCTTTCCCTCAGCTCAAATCCATTCTTCCTATTTACAAAAAGTACATCTTTACTCCAAACCTAATAACCTAAATGTGAACAAAACAGATCATCTCATATTGTATCCAATTTCTTCCTTTGTCAGTACCCAGCAATTCTGAAGATGTTCCTCCTCTTCCCTAAATTACTTCCCAAGTTTTCCAGAAGACAAGAGAGAGAAATAAATCCGTCCTGGCTCTGGAAGGTTCCCAGCAGAAGCTATGAGCTAATTAGCACTTACACAATACAAATATGCAGCATTAGTATGGTGGAAATATTGTAATGCATTCTTTTCAAACTGCCGTGGCAATATGGGATACACGGTACTCTTGCTGAAAGAGAGAACTCTGTCCAAGCGTGCCTCAAGTAGTTTCTGCACTTTGGGAATGCATTAGCAGACAGTCAAAAAATTACTATGCAAACCAAATTAAGGTTTGCATTCCAGAAAAGGAACTAGAAAACTCTTTATCACAGAGAGTACACAATATATTCCTTACTCTCTTTCCCTTTTTTTTCCTGGTTTTGTAATAAATACACCACAAGCATGCATTATATTTATACTTAAAAATACTCAAAGAGTTCAAAAAATCTCCCACTTCGTGGGTAGCCTTTGAAATATCTATTGAGGGAAATATGAAAATTGTTGCTCATATGAGTAAAAGAGATCTTGGAGTACTTTCCTTCATTATTTGCCTGCTCTACTTTGAAAAAAACAATTTAACAATTTGATTATATCTGCAGGAAGAAAAACAAAATAAAACACAATTTGGAACTACTGTATTTCTAAGGGGGAGAAAAAGTAGAAGTATAGCAGAAACTATTTTAGTGTGATTTTAAACTTTTTTTTTCAAGATATCCACAAACCTGTCTGTTCAATAACATGAACTTGAAGTTATCCCTTGATCTACTAAAATTGATTGGAGTTTTACTACTTGTTTTAATGGGACCATGGTGAGGACTAATTTATTGTCTTCAGTAAATTAGTGCTTAATGAAGACAGAGTGGAAAAAGGGTGAATGGATATCAAGAACTGATGAAACTGAACTTTGTCCAGGGTCTTACAAAGTGCTTTTATTATTCTTATTATCTTGGGTTTACCCAAGCATAATTTTTTTCTTTTCATTCATCTATTTTTATTTTATTTTCTTTTACTCTGTATCTTTTTGCCATTATTGTAATTTACTTATGACAGAATTCTTTCCAACTCTCTAGGCTAGCAAAACTTAAAATTTAAACATAAAAGTTTCTGTGTTTATGGCCCTAAACTTTTAATCAGATAGTAATTCTGATTATAAATGTACTTCACAGGTATAGATTCTTTCCACCTAAGTAGAACCAAAACTCCTTAAATATTAATTAACATTCATCAGAGTCAAGAATTTGCTGATGTTGTTACGATATTTTCAATTAGTTGTCACTAAGACCACCTAGAATAGAATTCATCATCAAATTAAGACAGTGGGACTGGATATCTGGACATAGACATCCACAATTGTGTATATTATCAGGTCTTTCATTTTGTTCAGTGGAGATTCAGTCAATGCAATTCATTCAGATTAGAAAGCAACAAATCTCATCTAAGCATAAGCAACTAAGGTGGGATTTGTTTACTTAAATATTGCTGTCTTGTGCCATTTCAAATGAGTACCCAAGGTATGTGCATGAAGCTGACACGTCACAGTGTTAGAGACAATCTCTGCCTTTCTGGAGCAGGAGCTGGTGACTGGGCTGGATGCAGACGCAGGACAGGACACTTTACAGCATCTGAAAAAATTTTTGTATTTAACCAAGCTTTACTACTTTTATGGTTTAATTCTTCATTGGCTATGATACAACTCCTAGCAAAGCTGACAGATAACTTCTGACACCCTTGTGGAGAAGAGTAATTTTTGATATTGTCCTGACTGTTCAGTCATTTGTTAGTAAGCTAAATAAGTAATTTGGGATAAAAGCTAAAGATGTTCGTTTTGTTATCAATGCTTCACTTTAGAAAAATTAATCACGCAATGCTCAGGAAGCTCTGTAACCATGATGCTGATCCAGTGATGTGGACCCAAACTTCTTACTGATTTTAGTATGTTAGCTTTTATAAAATTTTGGTAGTTAGGCAGCCAAATGCCTTTGACCTTATTAGTCCATGTCCTTAGTGATTGAATTAATTGCTTTATACCACAAACTTTCTAAGCACGTTCAGTGGGAGGGGAGGTGCAAAATCTTCCTGTGGGGTGCTCTGGGAGCTTCTGAACAAAAGGTTCCACAACACATTGGGAAGTCAGATGAAATCAGTATCAGCAGATAACTGCAGTAGATTTTAACTCATATGTCTCAAATTTGAAGACTGATACAGATGCTAAGATATGAGACGTATATTAATAAAATGTCTTTTTTATAATTTTTAGGTAGATAGATTTATAATTTAGCTGATTTTAGCTATTTTATCTAAACCTTGTCCCAGTTGTTCTGTTTTCCTTTTGAGACATTTCATTTTGTAATTTTTTTCCTTTCAATCATGCTCAAGTGTATTTTATGTTCTCTTCTGCTCTTTTCCTTCAAGATTTTTGTTTTATGTTGTTTACAATGCTTCTGGTATCATTCCAGACTAATTTTCCAGCTTCAGTGTAATTTCTCAAGATGCATATTGATGAATAAACTGAAGGAAGATTTTTTCAAAAGTCTTCTCCTCCTCTGCGTTTTTAAATATTTTTAAATTTCTACAGTCTTACACTAGTCCTTCAGCAAGAGCCTCTCAATCTCTAGAAGAGCCTTCAAAAGCAGCCTTATGTGGTTTAGTCAAAAAGAATGCTTGACCTATTCCATAATGGGAGCATGCTATTTGCAGATAAAGAAACATGAGTTATAAATTTCCTGTCAGCAGCTCATGATGCGTTGAGAGTTATATATTCACATATTCTAGCAAAAAAGTGCTTCCTTTGTACAGTGAAGAAGGAAAATAAACAATTAAACAAGCATTTTGCTTCCTATTAACGGCACATTTGGAGGACCTGCCACAGAACACTACAAAACAGTAATCCAACATTGTCCCACTGTAAAAATATGCTATGTGTGTTAATTGGTTCATACACCTTTAAAATGAGTTATTAATTTAAAAAATTATAGGTAGAAATCAGATTTCTTTTAAAGGTAAGAATGACTAGGAACAGGGATGTCGTATTTAATGACAATACTTCATCTGACATGTATGCTAAAATATCAAACCATACTTTTACAGTTCTTTTAAAAACTTACATTTCTCATTCCTTCCATCTGTTTATCCAAATAGGTCACCTGAAAGGCAAACCCCACTTTCCCAAGAAAGGTAGTACACAAAATTTCATTTACTGCTTCCTTGATTCCTGTAAAAAATATTTCAGCAGCATGTAGAAAAACAACATCCAGATTTCTTTATGTTACTATAGAAAGGCTTTATTTATAAGCCAGACATTCAGGGATATTGTGAGAAGTGTTAATAATTCCAGTTCTATTCATGTCTGGCTCTTCAAGACAGGTGTGGTCCCTCAAGAGGAGCAGTGTGCCATTGCCTCCTGTGAAAACCAGGCATCCAGGAATCTAAGACTGGATTTGCAGAAAAGGGTGCAAAGAACTAGTCTGTAGCAATGTCAGTTAGGAAAGGGTTCTATTTAACCACAGCACTCTGCAATCGTTCCAAGGCCAAAGCTGTGTTTAGAAGTTGAGTTTAGAAGTGAGTTAACACACTTAATCCTTTTACCTGGAGAAAATGGAAGTGGAGAATGTGAAATGGAATTAAAGCAAACACTGTGTGTTGTAACAGAGACCATTGATATATTTTCTCTTGAGCTATCACAGCACTCCAAGTTATACATTTGCTGTTTGCTTTACAAAAAAAAGGTAAATTGAAGAGACCAATTAATTTGTTTTAATGACCTTTATTGGTCAGGGTAAAAGAGAAGTTCTAGCACAAGGCACTCAAAAAGGTTTTTGTTTTGGTTTTTTATACAGGGGTGTATTCCAAATAGGAAATAGGTTTAAAATATGTTAAGAGTAGGAATAGGTTCATTTCTCTCATTATTCTGTTCCTGGGACGGACAGATTTTATAAGACAGGCTGGCCTTTCAGAATATGATGCAGATTCATCAATGGCATCACTTTGAGTTCAGCTACCATTTTGTTGAACAGTAAATATTGATTCTTCAGGACACTGACACAAAAAGTTTAGACTAATTGAAAGCAGATTTCTTCAGTCTCTTTACATCTGAGTCAAAAGACTAGGACAAGTCATCATTTTTTTTCCTGTCTTTTGTTAGAATATTTATTTGTATGCTTAATTTTAAAAAAAAATGCTCTTACCCTTTTTAAGAAGTAAAATGAACTTTTTTTTTAATTTTAGGAAACTCTGCCATAACTGAATCTGTACCTATATCCAAAAGACATTAAACATTAGTTCTTCTGCTGTAAAATGTTACTGGGGTAATCTAAAGGATCCTATGAAACCTTGCATCTTCAGATATGACTTGGAATTTGAGCCAGTAAAAGTTACCTGTAAGATTATGAACCATCAAAGCCTGAGATTGTATCACTGTTCTTACAAGAATATTTTTAACTTTAAAGTTGACACTGTCCCATAAAACAAAACAAAACAAACACTGAAAATAAAACCATAAATTAAACAGAGAATAATATATAATAAACAGCCTGTAGCTGAAGACCATGAGGAATTTTTTTCTGCCTGGATGTTTCTAAGTAAGGTAGTACTGACAGATGTAATGGGCACAGGTTTATTAAAAGGATATATGCATAACTGTGAGTTTAGAAGATTCGGAATGAGGTTTTCATGAAGCTGGCACCATCTACAAACTTCTTACATAGAACTTAATCCAAAATCCACTAAGTCAGCCAAGATAGATCCTTACATTTTTGACACTGTGGAAGCTGGAAGATCTGGAAGCCTAAATGCCACCTGGTATTTTGTGCTGAAAAAGCATGGCTCAGTTGCATTGCAAGCTCTGTCTGAATTGAAAATTGCTCAGCATCAGATTTTATGTTCTGCCAAAACAGGCCATAGGTATCCGTGGCCTCCTATGAGGATTCAGGAGACTAGAATGCCCCCAGCAAGTACTGTGGTGAAGGTCAAACACTCTCTGCAGACAGTACTGCACAGAATCCTGAATGTCTCTCTGACATTCAGGGGTTTAGCTCCAGACGTGAATGTCACGAAAGAAATGACATGCAACACTCTGGCTGGAACATGCCTCCTGCATCAATTCATCTTAAAACACTTCTGGGAATTAGGCAGAGTCTGACATAAACTTGTACAGAGTCATTTATGGCTTCCACAGAACACTTTTATTAAAGAAATATTATCACAAAGCATTGCCTTAATAAAGAATTAGGTTGATTATAATCATCCACTTTCCTTAGTTAAAAAGAAATACATAAAGTCTTTGCAGTAGTGCATAAATCATAATGGCTTCTGAATTGTTAAATATCACTTACCACACTGCAAAGCTAAAACCAAGGATGCAAAATCCAAATAGATGTAGTCACATGAGGAGTGCATGTTATTTGTTGTCTAGAATCCATGGCTATGCCTGTGCTTATAAAGGAAATGCATCACAAACCATTCTTTGGTCCTGCTGCCATCTGCCTTGGCACATCTTATTTCCGTACAGACAAGTTCTCTTTTGTCCCAAACTGTAGTAACTGCATCCAGATTGCTTGGGAGGAGGTGTTCCTGGCCCATGATGGCATCAAACTGTGCCTGGGCAGTCTCTGAGAGTGCTGGTTGATTAGTCCAACATTTTTTCAGGGGCCATGCTAAGAATTTAAAGGTATGAGTGACCATATGTCCATGTGCAAGTCTGTACACTGGCTGTGTTTATTTTGCCAGAACATATGTATTGTTTGGTATCTGCCAGTGGTGTTATATGTGTTTGTGTCAGGAATAATGGAAATAGAAAAGATGACAGTACTGAAATCAGGAATGGTGAATGGAATGCGCTTGTGGTGAAACAGGAGCTGTGCAAAATTTGCAACATTAGCGGAGGGCAAATTTTCTCCTTCATTAACCTTCGTGTTAAATAGCCAGAAGATCCTCCTCATGTGTGTGAAATTCCTTTTAATATGTTAGCTATTCAATACTGTCTAACACCCCATCTTTTAACCTCAGCAGCCTGACATCACATTTATCCTGCACGTGGATGAATAAAAAAAATATTTTCATAGATTGAAGCTATCTATAATATGTTCATTCCACTATTGGCAAGAAAAGGAAAAAGGTACACAAAAGAAGTATTTATGAAATATGATTCTTTCTGAAACCACTTCAATATGATCAGCCTCCAACAAGCTCTGAGGTCACTGAGCATTTTATACGATGTTACACAATGGATGGCACTTCGGGTTATTAGTGCACAGTTGACAGCCAAACCTAACCGTGACACACAATACAAGTACTCCAGTCCTACAGAACAGAAAAATGCTCTCACCCTATTGTATATGAAGTACACAGATGTATGAATGTATGCTGGGCAGAGGGCATATTTAAAGAGGGGCAAATCCTTCTTTGATATATAATCGACAGAAGGAAATATATGTGCATTATTCAACAAATCCTTTGTTGCTTTAGAGTATTTACATGGTAAGGTTCACTGTATAATATATATGTAATGCTTATTGGGTAAAGGAAACAAGTTCAAAAGTTGAAATCTTTAACATTCAGAGAGAATGCATAACTGTTCAAAATATAGAGAATTTCAGTCTTATTAATGTTAGCACTAATAAAATTAAATTACAAAAATAACTATATGCTAGGGCAATACTGTATAGAACTATTGCACACTTCTTGCTTTAATTTATTTTAACTCTTTAATGCTATGAATAAAAAAGTAAAGCTTTTTCTGAAATGTTCAAAAACTCACACAAAGCAAATTGGCAAGATACAAGTGAAACTCTTGGAAAATTATTACTAATTTATAATCAACTTTGCAAACATACCTTTTTTTGTTGGTTGGGCTTTTTTATAGTATAAAAAATAAAAAAATAAAAAAAACCAAAGCAAAACCAAAAAGACCTCTCAAACCAAACACAAAAACACTGCAAATAATATATTTTGAAGTGTATTGAACAATAAATCTTCTGATGTTCTCTGTTCAGACTCGACTACATTTTTTTCTGTTGTAGGTAAACTCAGTTAATGCTACGTGTGTATATCTGCTCTGTCAGAGAACAAGTTCACAGTTTCTCTTTCAGTCTTAATAATGTGAGCACAGTGTGTGATAGTCAGATTGCCCAAGACACAAAGATCCTTTCCAAATATTCCAGTTTCAGCTGCAAAATAATCTGAGTCTTAAAATTTCAGCCAGTATATAAAGAGTTGGCTGAATCTCCTCAGATGCTGATATACTGGAAATCTGAGACTGCTTTCAGAATGGAACAGGCTGTTAACACATCCCTTTTTATTGTTTCTGTAATGTTTTACTCTACAGAACAACATCTGTTTTGCTCATAGCTCAATCAAGGTGAGAAAATCTACATCTTTGCCTCTATTGCTATTTCATCTTAAACAAAACCAGAAAAACCAAAGTGTGATGACTGTAGCTGCCTGAAGGTTTTACAGCATTGCTTCTAGAAATGACAATGGCTTATGACCCAATGTTTTGTGTTACTCCATGAACCAAACTACCTCCATTAATAACATATTGGGGAATATTATTTCATAATATTTCAGTTGTAAATTAATTTGACATGCAGGTTTGTCCTATAATAGTGTCTTTAACACTTATAACTGGAAGTTTTACCATATTTCCGTGAGGCTGACTCAGTTTCAAACAAGATGTAAACAACTGTCATCCACTTCCTTGTAACAAAAACTTTCAAAGTTTTTTTGAAACTGTTACTAATATACCTAGTCACTATCATCCTCTATTTCTGCATATTTCAGGGTTCCTGTCTCACCCTGGTGTCTGGAACTAAACAAACAGGTGAAATCCATTGTCTGCATCCTTGCTTTTCTAACTTTCTTTGACAGATAAAACAAAACAAACTTAAGGACTGTAAAAACTGCTTATTTCCACTAAGACATCTGTTAAACTGCAGTCGAATGTGCTATTTTATTTACAATATCTATTACGATATTTTTCCTCATGGAAATAATTTAATGCTGACTCAGTAATGTAATATGGATTTAGAGCAGCTTTTAATCAAAAAACCCCTTGAATTCCAGTGAACTTGTTCATCTCTGTCACTCATATGTGTATCAAAGGTGTCACTAGTGTGTCTAAATACACCATCAGATTCCACAGTTTACCCTGTGCACCCTGAGCAAAAGTGGTTAAGACTCTCAGAAACACAGCAGTGGTAATCAAACCCCTGAAGTTCATGGGAGCTACATACCCTCACTAGAATGTAGCAGCTGAAGCTTTGTATTTACCAGTTCACTTCCAGCTGCATATGTTTCTTCCACTCCTTCTCCACCGACTGCTCTGTCGGGAAAAAAAAAAATTTTCAAGGCAGAAACTAACAGCACTGCGGTCTTCTAGCTGATGGTGTGTAACATAATGGCTATCTGAGCATCTCCTCAGATGGGCCATTCTAGCAGGTGTTGATGTTGATCCTGCTTCATTCAACAACTTCTTGTTTCCCTGGAAGAAGCTTACATCTGCTTAGGCAAATTCTGTCATCACTGCCATTTCATTTGCAAATGCCATCTGTCCTGGAACTCCCTCAGGAAACAATCTTTCTTATCTGGCTCATAAGAGACATCCACATCATTTGCACCTTTCGAGCAATACTTTCTTGAAGTGCTACATGTCGTGCAAAAGTCACCTCAGTGCCAAAATTAACAGATACCATTGTTACCAGCTTCACCACTTGCTTTTTGCAACTCTTCACATCATGGTTTCCACTGATATGAAATATCTTCCTAGGGTAGACTTAAAAAACACAGAGCTTTCATACAGAATTTCTCCATTCCTCTGTCCCAGGAAAGACCCTTTCTGAACCCTGAGCCAGATTCAAGCTGAGGGTGGTAGATTTCCCTGTCTACGTTTTTAGCAACATAAAGCCTTGAGAAATAAGTTACTCAGTGTGCCTTAACAATAAAATTGCCTTATAGTTGGCATGCACAAGCATAGCTGGAGGTCTATTGGCTCTTCATCCCCACCTTTGGTCAAAAAAAGAGAAGAGCTTGGTCAAAAGCTGATAAAATTTCATGTTCATTTAACTTACAGGTAAAGCTCGTCTGTCATCTTCAAGGAAGTGTCACTAACTGTGACAATTATGCCCACAGATGATATCAGAACTTGCCTGTCTTCCAGGCCTGTATCTCAAAGACAGCATAAACAGATATCATGTAAGGAAATTGTAAATATGTTTTTGGCAGTACCGTGCTCTTCATTGCAGTTTCTCGCTGCTGTGTAGACATTTCCATAGCTCTCAAGCAGAAATAGGAAAAAGTACATTCGGACTCACTTAAACACTGTGTCAGACAAGATTAAGATTGATTTAGTTTAGGCTGGGATTCTGTAGCTAATGTTCTCCACAGAGTCAGAAATGAGATGACAACCAGTGTACAACTAAACAAAAAAACCTGAAATAATGTCTTTATTTCCACTGTGTCAGACTAATCTGTGATAGTACTTGCAAATGCAAAAAATCCTTTTCCAGTCTCTGTTTAAACCTAGTGTAGAACATCTTCTGGAGTGTACAGGAACTGCTTTTTCTTTCCAAATACTGCCTAATACTAGTGTCCACAAGAGCATAATAGGCCTAGATGCCAGTCCTAGGGCTGAAGATAAAAATTAGAACAATTTACTAATCTTCTACTGTGCATAAACAACATTGATTAGTTCACATTTTTGCTTTTAAGCAGTCAGGATTTTCTGTCCGAGCTGTGGGGTGGGAAATGACTGAAGGTACAGAGACAAACTTTATCAAAGGGGAAGAGGGCAAATTTTGAAAGCCTTTAAAGCAAATGAAGTTATTTGGTTTAGCAGTAAGGAAAGGTTGCAGATTACTTTGTAATGTGCAGAAAGTGGATAAATTATAAATATATAAATTTAGGTTTTTGTAGTTTCTGTTCTTGTACCTTTGAAAATAAAATATCAAATTTCAACTCTAAAATTATACACCCAGAATGAATTAGCAGAACATATTAAAAATATACTTACATATTCTGTACTATAAATATACTAGACAAAATAATAGGACATTGGCCCAAATCCAAGTTATGTCAGTGATCCCAGGGGTTACACAAGTGTATGTTTTGTAGATTCAGTCTTGAGTACTGGAATAGGAATCTACACTTTGTTTGGCTCTATGCCAACTTATTAATCATCATCATCTATATTCATATGTAGAATTAAAAAAGAAAGGGTGCAACACTTGCAGTATTGAGTTCAAAATTTCAACTTTTGAATGTATATACATAAAATGATCCCCATTCTCTACATGAGAAGACAAACCCATGTAATTACTGATAAGCAAGAATCTGACTATTCTCTCTATACATCAAAGACATAGACACAGAATACACCATCGACCCATACTCAGATATCAAAAGTTATTGAGAATTTTCAGAAGAAGAGGGAAATTCAAAAGGCAGATAACTTCCCTATATGTCTTTGTAGTGACCAACACATTTGTACTGGCATGAGGAAGTTGAACATTATTAAGAGCATGAGTCAAAACCTGAGATGTTTTTACGTAATTTTTCTTAAGGTATTCATGACCTTTATTTATTTATTTATTTAAAAGCATACAAAATTTAAAACCACAATTGTGAAACTAAGTTTTACAAAACCTAGCCCAGTATACCAAATTTATCTATGTAACTTAACATTGTCTGATTAGCTCAGAAGGCTCCAACTCTGCAGACTTTCAGATAGCATAAGATTAAAATGAAAACTGGAACATGCAGTAAATAAACCATCAATAAAATAACAAGTAACAATTTCAGAGGAGAACTGGACTTCAAAGTACTATTACTTATTGCTAAGTTTTTATTCAATGCTTTTAATGAAAGATGAGTATTTATTTGACAGCACACAGTATAGTCAAATAGAGCTCATAATTCTTCCTTTTGATAGTATTTAAAATAGAGTTTTTGTCTAAATTAAAAATGTTCTATTTTTGTAAGCACAGTAGTAATATTTATTCAGCAGTTTTTCAAATCTTATATAATCTCACTAATAGAGTAAACTCTTGATTCTAGTTCAATTAGTAATATACATGTCTTTTCATAAAAAATTTTAAAAGTATTTTTCCATATTTCCTTTGACTTTTAGCCTTGATCAGTTTTCATTTGAAAAGATAAAGTCCCATGAGTCTCAAAACCAACACTAATTAGATATTCAAACACTCATTCAACCAAAAAGATTTACCAAGGAATGCTAATGATGAGAACATCTTTTTTTTTCTGAATACATCAATTGTTCTAATTGCAAACTGTAGAAAGCATATAGAACACTGTTTGTATTTTGTTTGGTTGGTTGTTTTTTTTTCTTCTGTGTTAGTTTTCTCTTTTGTGGACACTGTATATTAAAAAAATGCTACTGAGGAATAAATTAAGATTA
The DNA here is from genome assembly GCA_013397725.1 of Rhagologus leucostigma. Taxonomy (NCBI): domain Eukaryota; kingdom Metazoa; phylum Chordata; class Aves; order Passeriformes; genus Rhagologus; species Rhagologus leucostigma. The sequence goes on along the minus strand of VZTD01000435.1, from coordinate 919,695 downwards.
GGATTTTCAATATAATTAGAAATTAGCCATCATATCGAGTAAACTACAGCCAAGTATAATTTATAAATCTGTAATCTGTTGAGATCATCAAACTTTGGCTATTTTGAATCTTCACCGCTTGGCTGTGTTTAGCTTTGTTTTCTAATACAACTTCATGTTACCACAGCTGTGATTTAAGAGGGGAATCAAAGGCCAATCTCTAGACTAGGTGGTCCACCGGGCTAGTAGGCATAAAGCATCATTGGTTCTGAAATCAGTGAGCAATAATAAAACAGCATTGTATTCAAACACTTTTGACATTCTGAGGTGGAGAGCAACTGCCTGTCTACAGACAGGTCATCTCAGGGTGTAGACTTTGGCACAAATTAGCCAGGGATTCGAAAACATGCCTGTAAATCTGGAATAAGATGCATGAAATGCATCACTGCTCCATTCCTGTAAGCATTTGAATGAAAAGAGAAGGCTTGTTGGTTGCTTTCACTTGTTTGCTTGTTTTTAAATATTTGTTAAGTTGTAAATGCGAAATCCTAGTACAAAATAAACAAAGATGCTCTTTTGTATGTTTGTTTTTCAAGGTTCTTAAGGTGAATATATCTTGATCAGCAACACATTTCTAAACAAGAGTTTATTTGTCACAGTTATGTAAATGTTTAGGCAATACTTGTTTTTGTAAATTAATTTTTACTCTTTTCTATCTATACATGGAAGACAAAGTAGATGCCATTGTCAAAAGCAACTCTAGTTGTGATCTTTAAATGAAGCAAATTCCTTTACACAGTCAAGTGAATATTTCCTCGGAATTCACACCAGAAATAATAAATGAATTATTCAGAAAAAAATATTCTGAACACCAAAGAACGTCTGGCTGTCCACAGACTGCTTAGTAATTTTCCTCATTTTGTCTCTTCTGAAAGCTTTCTCTGTTCTTTGTATGGGATAAAGTTACACTCCATGAGCTAAAGAAACCTCTACATATTTATACAGCATTTTTCTTCTTTTTATGTCATGGAAACGAATAGCCAAACCATGTCTGCTTTCTGTGGGAATACTTTAGAGATGCAGAACTGCAGGGAATCCCCTTCTGTCCTGAAGTTCCTCCGTGCAGAAAATAGGACTGGATTGGTGTGCTCCCGGGGGTCAAAGGCAGAGGACGAAGGATGCTGCTGGCAGTGAGGCAGGCATGGAAAAGAGCATGGCCTGAAGCGGGGTGCAGCATCCCCAGGAACCAGCTCCCAGTTGTGGAGATGTAACTGAGAAAGCTTGTCTGTGTGTATTGTACAGACAGAGCCATCAGCTTTACCCAGCATACAGCCTGCAGTGCCCTTTGAAGCTTCAGTAAGGGTGCTGAGCCGGCGTGTCCTTGAAATCCGGTAGAAAAGTTAGGTGCAGCTTGCCACTGAGCTGTTGTAGTCTCACATACAGCACTTCCAGCCCACCTCTGGCTCTGCTGAAGCATCAACCACATTGTGGCTGTTTGCATATGTGTCTGTGTGCTCACAGGTGTGTGCATACAGACCTGTCCTGCCCTTAATGCTTGTCTCTGTCAGTGGTGTCCCTGTCTACATGCACACTTATATGCAAAATAGTGTGTTATCATTCAAGTGAACCTTTTTCTAGCCAACATTCCTATGAGAGGAGATGATAATGAATGAAGGGTGATATTTGGCTTGTCTTTTGAAATAATTACACAACCGAAACTTGTGATCAAGGAGATTTTACAGTACTGGTACTCCTCTTACTACTGTGTGGTTACAAAGAAATTCAGATCATACTCCAAGAGGAAGAAAAAGGTCATCAATTTCACTGCTCCAGGGTTTTGCCTCTAGTTTTAAAAATGCACAGTTAAGCTGAACAGGTTTTATTATTTTGTTATGATTAATTTACTGTAATTTTTTCACTGTATATTGAACATAAATGTTGACCATGTTTTATGTGAATACACTTTTACTGATAGCCTCAAATATTCATAACTTGCCTAACATGCATACCTCAATAACCTTGGAATTGAGAGCTCCTTGTTTTCATGTTAGTTCACAGGATTTGCTTACCTCTTTCCTCATTTATGTTGGCCTAGATCTATAATTCTACCACAGGGAAAAATATGTTAATCTAAAATTGATCACGCAATATTTTTAGTAGCACCTCATTTTAATCTTGCTTTAATATATTTAGTGTAATTTCAAGCAGCAAAGATAACGAGAACAGACTGTCTTCAAAGAAAGATTTGTCTGAAGAAATATGTTTCCTATGTTCAAGATAGGAATATATTTTAAATGTAATTTTAGATAGATGTTTATATTAATTCTATTGTTTATATTATTTATACTGCTTACATTTATAGCTATATTTCTATTGAGTACAAACCACCATCACTTACACTATTATCAGTCAATTGCAAGCTGATCGAACCAATGAAACAGAGTAAACATAGGTATGTTGTATTGCAATTTGAAAATTGAAATCATTTTGTATAGAAAATGGCCTAAACGACTCAATTTTATTTCTTTATTTATTCAATACTTTAAAGAAAGATATTTTTAAATGCAATGTCTTACTTTTTACATGTGGTTTTCAAGTGAATTGGTGAATTTAAAATATTTAACGTACAAGTCTATATTTGTTGCACATATTGTATTTTTAAGAAAAATTGCACATTTTTTCTTGATATATATTTTTGCCCTAGAAGCTTTCCTGTATTCTTGCACTTTTCCTATCGTGTAGGAGGTCTTAAATGATAACACAAGTAAAGAACAGTTTGTTGTAATTTCTTTCTTCCTTTTTTCTAAAGTACACTATCTTCCTTGAGCAGAAGGAACAGAATGAATTTTGAATTCTCTCTGTGTTCCTGAGAATGTTTTTGCATAGTACTTAAAATTTTGCCCTGAATGCATGAGGTGGAAGGCAACAGCAATCTTCTTTCAAGCAAAATGTTGTGATTTGTCCCTTACCAATCCGTGAGGATCTCGAGCAATTTAATCTAAATAGACTCTGCTATTTTCACACATGAGTGGGTAGCAATTGCCTCTGAGGTGCAAATGTGATGAACCATTGACCGTGTCATTCAAAAAGAAAAGAAGCCACAAAAGCCATAATATATGCAGTGAACATAAGGCTAAATTGTTATCTTCAGATAATAAGTTATCGAACTTTTATAAATGTAAACTTTACATACACTATGATCTTTTCTGTAAACTGGATAGGTAAAAAGACATAGAGGTAATTATTGAAAACCAATTGCAGAGAAATGCAGAACAAAAGCTATTCCTTTTTATGATGATAATTGAGCAGAGCACTAGGCTTAGCAGGATAAAATGATTTCAAGCCTCTTTACATTGTTTTGATTAGGAGATTGAAAATGTGATGTCTTAATAAAGAGAAATGTACAGTTCTAAAAACATAGCTCCTTTTCTGCATTATCTTAAATACAGGTTTTTTTTTCTTTGTGTCTTTCACATAAACTGCAGTGCTAAGTGCCAGATCCCAAAATTACAGGTCCCATTTCCAGAGGGCCTTAATAATTGCCCCAGTATTTTAATACTCAGCCTAGTGAGCCAGATCATGTACTCTCTGCCAAGTTGATCTTCCCTCAGTGGCACACAGAAAAATTGCGGCACCTCTTACCCTTTTTTATTCTGCTCCTACTTCTGCTAAGACTCATGAGGTAACTTTGGGGCTCAGAAACATCAAACACAAAACTAGTACTTAGGAGAACAAAGCTACATTTTCTGTGACTGAGTTCTGTGTGCAATCTTAGGCAAAGCGTCTGAGACAAAAAAAGAAAGTGGAAGTCCTGAGTCAAGTGTTGGATGAAAGTGGTTCTTCTGTTCCTTAAAGTAATGGAACATTTCAGGTCACTGACATAAAAAATTATTTCCAGTGAATGATGGCCTAAGTCTCCATCCACATCGCCTCCTACTTCTCTTTTCCCACCTTAACTATGGTTATTTGCTCAGAAAGAAAACAGCAAATCTTATGGAGGTAACCTACTATGTTTAATCATCGTAATTATGTGTATAATTACACCAACATGAAAAATTTCTACATTTACAATTATTTTGAAAGCTTTTCTGGCAACTATGGATTTCCAACTGGTGATGTACAGACATGAAGAGAGATCAGGTTGGGAATGCTTCTGAAGTCAGAAAACTATATACCTTTTGTTTCTGCTGTTTTATTTCGTTTCTTATCTTTCTGTTTGGAATGGTTGCCTACAGCAATGATTTGGAAATCTGGCTACAGAGATTTTTCTTCCAATAGACTGTCCCTAGGGGATTTCTGAACCAGATCGCATTTCATCCCTGCTTAAAAGCTGCTTGTATGTGAGATGCGGAACACCAGTGTCATACAGGACAGTTCTGCACAGATGTCAGCTGTTGATAACAGCATACTGCAAAGCTTTCAGTAGTCACAGTTAAAATAAAGAGGTTATTTTTCCAAGAGACATGGTTGTCTGCTTGTTCAAACACTAGAAACTCTTTTTTTTTCTCTTTTTTTTTTTTCTTTTCTAATGATTTCGTCATTAAGAAATAGTATCACTTCCTGAATTGCAACAATTTTTCTGGTCAGAATGCGAAAGAGGCAATTCCCTCTTCCCATCAAATGCAAGGCATAATGTACAGGAGAAACATTGTGTTTCAAGAGAAAAAAGGAAGGACAGATGGCTAAACAACATCCTTCATTCCTCTATGTGACTAGGGACAAGGAACCTCAGAGTTAATGCTATTCAGGAGTATTCAGACAAAAGACATATTAATGGAAAATGTTGATTTGTTCAAAATAAAACTTGCATAGAAATGCATAGATTTCAGTGACTGCATTTTTCTTGGGAAGTTTTCTTTAGATTTCGTTAAAGTTTTTGTTCAAAAATGGGAAAGAGAGAAAAGAACTCTCAAATTACTATTTTCCTTATAGTTAGGAAACTCAGTTGAGATAAAAAATCCTGAATTCAAGTCTGTAATGACCCATAATACGCAAACCTATAAACCTCATTATTAAAATTTGAATGCCAGAATTACTATTAGTTATTCTGGCAATGAATTCACTTTTGAAATGTCTCATTATAGTGCCACCTATGAAATGTTGTCAAATTATAAATATATTCCAATAAATGGGAAAAATATATGTTTTCTTGCTCGAGTATTTTGTTTTTCATGACAAGCTATGCTTATTGGGTTTTGCCCCAATTCTGAGTCATGAGATTTTCCCAGCATGTCTGTCACTTCATATTGCAGTACCTGATCTTCCATTAAACAAACACAAACTATAACCTTTATAGTTGCAAAGATAACCTTCAAACAATGAAGTGAATGTATTTGGTTTTATCAGCAATGTCTCATTTTGTCTGAAGCATGAAATGAATGCAAATTTATTTTCATTTATCACACTGTTGAATATTAATACTAATGCAATCCAATTTTTAGTGTCAAGAACTATTTCTATGCTGATCAAAGCCTTCAGGAGAAAAGATGGGAGATCCTGGTGTATGCTCTGTGCCTTCTATGAGTGCCCTTTGCCTCTGCAGCCTTGGGGAGGTAAAGACTGAGATGAAAAAAGAAAGTTTTAGAGCCAATAGCCCTTCATATCTTACCTAATAATAACTGAAGATCTGGTCCACTTACATCCATCTAATATTATGAAGGTTCACAAGCATCAAAATTCCACAAACAATAAAATTGTATATCCAAGCATAGAATTAGTAAAGTTCTTTCTCTTACCTTTACTGATGTGATGGAGATCTAATGCAAATTCTTTCAGACACACTGTAATCTCAAAAAGAGGCATCTTAAATTAATTATACAAATGTCTGAAAAACTACTTCCTATCTGTCTTCCATGAAATTCTTTAGCAAACCAGATTAGAATCATGGGTCTGTTTTCACTACCAAGAAAACGCTATGGAAATCACAATATCTAGAAAAAAAATCCGTTGAGCCTAAAAGAAGTTAGATTTGTCATTCATTTTGTCCAAATGGACTTAACTGCCAAAAGCAATCAATATAAAAAATGTGTCATGAGACAGTTGTTGCTAGTGATGTTAAAATAAAATAAATAAATTAAAAATAATACAGATATAGCTCCATGCTTTTTGGGTTTGCAGTTTTTGTGTTGTCTTTTGGTTTTTGGTTTTTTGCATACTACACTAGACTGTAGTTAGAGAAGGTATTTTTTGCATTTTACATCTAAGAAACACTTCAAAATACAGCATTCATATTAGACTGTTTTGATAAATGTATGCCTGAAATAATTTACTGGCAGTTCATGATTGAAAAAGAAATAACTTACTAGAGTAGAAAAAAATCCCAAGCAAACAAACACAACCAGTTTTTCTTAAGATTTTAACAAAAATTTTTTCCTTTCTAACATAATAATTAATTCTCTGCCTCTTAAAGGTGTGAGGGGCTTGGGGTGGGTGGTTGTTTGCTGTGGTTTTTTGTGTACGATGAATCCAAGAGAAAGGAAACATTACCTCAAATAAATTTTTTATTTAATCTCAAGCTATACCAAAACAGATTGCAGCTGAAATTTTCATCCTTTGCACTGTAGCATAAAGAATTTTGGAAATGACCACACTAGATTTCTACAGTGTATGAAAAACTACCCATTACAATTAGGATGAAGGAAATGCAGGTATTTATTTTCATTTAACCTTTTCATTTTCCATTCCATTCTACTCCACTCCACATACCCACCTTCTCCTCCCTGCTCCACACACACAAAATAATCAGTCTGGAAGTGATGATTTAAAGTCCACTTTATTCACTTTATTTTTTATCAGTTTTTTTTTTCAGCTATACAATGGAAATTAAGTACTAGTGTAATAACATGAGATGGTTTGGGGCGGGAGGAGGACAGGTGGGAGTGTGGTGGTCAAAACTACATTAGCTCTACAAAAACATTGCACTATTTCTCAAAATAAACTGCAAATTTTCCTGGAGACTGTGCTATATTCCCTTTCACAGAATAACTCATGTTTCTATTCTGATATTGATGAACTTTCATTCCCCTCATTCTATAAAAATCACCTTTTTCTGTGATATGAAATTACTTTGCCTGCATTGTGGCATAAATGGCATGATTTACCTGAGACTATATAAGAAATCTGAAGCAGAGAAATTCATCCACCTTCCATTCTGATTAAAGCAGGAGTCACTGAACCATCCCATTTTTTTCCTCAGTAGGTGCTAGCCAAATATTTTCCAACAGTTACGCAGATTAATAAATAAGTCAGAAAAATAATAAATACCTAAAAATAAAAACTAATTGTATTCACTGAATTTGGGATAACTCCATTTGTTTGCATGAAGACGTCAGGTGTTTAAAATCAGAGTTAGTCTACAGATCTGAATAAAGCATAAAGACATTCTGACTAATGTTCCTAGGTAAGGATCTCATCTTTTCCTCCGTTCAAATACTAGCCCTGTTAGCAATGAATCCTTCAAATCTGTGTTTTAATGATATTCTCAACTGAAAAAGTTATTATGGACCTATTCCTTCAATTCTTTGTAACCATGCTAATTTATTTCAAAGTAGAATCTGGCCTAATTCTTCTTGTCACAGGAAATCAGTTTTCAGATGCTTGTCTCCAGAACTATGCCAGCTGGCCTTTTCAGCTCAGTATCCAAGGCTAAAGAGCCCAAATCCCTTGCTGAACTGAAAAAAACCAAGAAATTTCGAAGGATGGGCCATTAAAAAA
>VZTD01000435.1:834626-911939 GCA_013397725.1 Rhagologus leucostigma | reverse complement strand
AGCTGATATTTTCGATAAACTCTATTTTGATTAATTAAAAAAAAAAGAAAACCAAAAATAAAATAAATAAACTAGATGTATGTAAGTGAAATTGTAAATAAATGTTTTACTAAGAAATTATGTCAATAAATTCACAATGTGTGGAGCTTTCCAATCAACTTTATTTCTTAGCCAAAAACGTCCACGTCAGTAAAAAAATTGTGTGTGAAGGATTTCTTTCTTGCTCAATAAACCCGTGAACAATGTCTTATGAGTGACAACAGCGTTTTCTATTATGTTTGCTGAAACATTTGCATCTAATTTCTGATAAATAAGCTGAATAATTATCTTTTACATGCATTTTTATTAAAAAAGTATAAAGAAAAAAAAAGGATAACCAAAATCAAAATAACTGTCATTGCTGCACACCAGGAGAAATATTACAGCTGTTATCCTCTAAGTATTCTCTCCAAAATACTTAGCAAGTAGAATTCTAAGAATTCTAGAATTAGTAGAATTAGTAGAATTAGTAGAATTAGTAGAATTAGTAGAATTAGTATTTTTTTTAGTAAATTCTAAGAATTCTATTAAGAATTTAGCTTACAGTTACTAAAAAAAATACTGTCAGGGCACAGAGAAAAAACAAAAAACCAAAACACCAAAACCCACCACCACCACAGTCCAACCCAGAGAAACATAAACCAAACAAACCCCCGCAAAACAAAAAAAAACTACCCAACATCCAAAACTGAAATCAAAACCAAACCATAAAACCAAAACAAACCCAAACCTTGTCTGTCCACAAGAAAAAAATGAATCAGGAGCAGGGTGATTAAAGCCTGTTGGTGAGCACTAGGAACACATAGCACTTGTATGTTTCTTGCTCATTTCCGGGAATGCTAAGAATGCTCATAGACTTGATAATCAATCAGGTGGTGAAACATTCCCTGGGTAAGTTTAAAGTCCAGCATTTCTTTGCTTGGGACACTGGCTGCTCCTGCTTCCTGACTGTAGAGGAGCAAGTGGTATGGGAAAGGCTTTGGGTGATAAGGCTTTAGGAGAAAGATGTGAAAAATCGGGTGCACCTTCAAGGAGTGCGGAAAGTCTAGCAGGGAAGTAACTAGCTACATGAGCTCTATTTTATAATCATCTGAACCCTAACTGAGGTCAGTTTTACCTGTTTAATGTGAAAAAGGATGTACTTGCCTTTACATAGCCTAGCACATTTTCTTGTTAAGTGTCCCTGCTATAGATAGCCTTTGTTATGCTTCAGTGAGGAGCATTTACTTTTATGTTATTTTTATCATTTTGGGTGAAACAGTGATTTTAATTAACTCCAATGAGAGTTTAGTGGGTAACTAGAGTGAGGCAGGAATTCTGCCCATAATTCTGTGTTAAGTTGTCCCCAAGCTAAAAAACATTCCACACCACACCTGTCATTCTGCATTTCCCTTGGACAAAAGCTGAAGGTGTTAATGCAAAATAATCCCAATGAACAATTCCAATAATTTGTCAGCAGCATAAGATCCACCAATGGCAGATCTTGCAAGTCCTCTCTCCCCAGTACCAGAAACAGAACTGCACATACAGAAATCACAGACTGCAGCTTAAGTAGGTGGATTTTCACTGAATATTTCTCTAGGTTCCTTTACTGCTTTCCATGACTACATGAAAATTACTGACAGGCTGGTTTCTTGCAAAGCAATCTGTAAGCAGGCTTGTAACAATGACAGATTTAAGGACATTTCTCATATGATTGCCGATTTGCTTTCATTTAGAATATAATTTTAAACGATGATGTTAACAATAATCTTTGTTTAATAAATGTTTACTATAAATATAATTGTTTTGTTTTCATTTTTTCTTCTTTTTCTTTTGGTAGTACAGTTAGTTCTGTCTTATCATGGCTAGTCAAAGCTTTAGCATGGAAGTTATTCTTTTTCATTGTATGGGTAAAGACTATTTAAAATAATGGGGCTCCAGGTTTTTGCTGGTGTCTCTTGAGCACTACCTAAAGAATAATAATGATAATCAACTGATAAAAAAGATCACATAACAGAAAAGACAACTGGTAAGCAAGAAATTGTATTTGTCAGAAATTTGCATTTAAAAAATGGAACACACACCAGACTCACACACACAACCCTGCCCTTTTTAGATTATAATTTAAGAAGTTTATGGATGATTTTACCTGACCAAACCAAACTTGCCTCCAGTCAGGGCTGGAGCACCCTTCTTATGAAAACAGTCTGAGAGAGTTGGGGTCCTATGAAGATAGTCTGAGAGAGCTGGGGTTTTTCAGCTTGGAGAAGAGAAGGTTCCATGGAGACCTTAGAGCACCTTCCAGAATTTACAGGGGTCCTACAAGGAAGATGAAGAAGGATTTTTTACAAGTCATGTAGTTATAGGACAAGGGGGAATGGTTTTAAACTGAAATAGGGCAGATTTAGATAGAAAAAAATTCTTCACTGCGAAAATTGTGAGGCCCAGGAACCGGTTGCCCAGAGAAGCTGTGGATGCCTCAGTCCTGGAAATGTTTAAGGACAGGTGGGATAAGGCTTTGAGCAAACTGGTCTAGTGGAAGATGTTCCTGCCCATGGCAAGGGGATTGGAACTAGATGGTCTTGAAGGTGCCTTCCAACCTAAAGCCATTCTACGATTCTATGTGAAAAAAGAATGTAAGAACACTGCAAACATGCATTGTACTTCCAGAATGGAAGAGGAAACACTTAAGTGAGCTCTCACTCCTGCGTCAGAGGTATGCTGATGCACACTGCAGGAGCTGAATGCCCACATGTTGGGACCTAGTGCTGTGACTGTCTTTATAGCCTACGTGTATGCACGCATTTTCCGCTGCATGAAGACCTGAAGGTGGTGTAAAGAATATGGTCATGTCTGTCCCTACAGAGCACGGGGCTCTGTCTAGACATCAGAGAGCAAAAGCACACCTTACATTGCAATTTGGATGCAGTACAGGCACCGTCTAAGCAGGAACTGTAATATCTTTACAATGAACAGATACTTATGTCTGTATGAGATGAGATGTATGAGATGTCTGTAACAAGAAACTTTTTGTTTGAACTCACCAGTTTGTTTTACATTTTCTCTTGAGAAATAGCTGTTCACGTAGGAGGAGAAAAAAGCCCAACAAATTTACTAACTCAGATCTGCTTTTCTAAAACTACTGTTTCCTATGAAGTATATTTGCACTTGGACACCAAATATAGAGGACTAAACAACTTAGTAATGCTCCTTGAGGAGACTTTGACGGAATGTTGTTTTGATGGATTCACCCAATATTTCTTGAAACACCATAAGTGTAACAATATTATATGCTAAAGTCAAAAATATTTCATCTTTTCAAAATTTTGAGAGGTGTTGAATAAAATGAAGGTGGAGTGGGTTTTTAGTCAGTAAAGTAACTGTGATCTGTTTTACACACCCACCTAGCTACATCAGAAAGCAGATTCTTAGTATCCAGAGCAGAACTGAATGTGAAAAAATCCGGTAAAGCGACATATTTTTGGACCAGATTTGAGGTGTCTTAGAGGTGTCTCAGCTTTCCAATGTAGGAAGTTATACTTGCAGGCTTAGTGTTGACAATGGACAATGAATGAACCCTGGCAATGCAGGTCAGTCTTAACGAACACAGTCACATACTTGCGTTATCAACATACGTTATCAACACGTATAAAATGTTGTTTCCATTATAGGTTTACTGCACAAAATATTGCACAATAGGACTCTGTACATCCCGTTATTTGGCTCTCAAACTTTTGGTGCTGATGTTCGGAAGCTGAGCTGTCTCTATACCTTAAGAGAACAAGTGAATGAAACAAGCTCCTCCAGAGGTGGATTTTACTCCATCTCTTAATTGTTCTCTGCAGGAATTAATTCAGCTTTAGGCAAAGGTAAGGAAATCAGCCTCATAACTTAGGCACCCAGCTGCCTGAACAGCCCAAATACCATCTTTCATCTCAACCTTTTCCCATAAAGGCATAATTTCACATTAATATTATGCTATTTTCTCTTAATGCTGTTTGACGAATCTAACAAAAATCTGTCCTAGAACAAATTGTTCCACAAAAATTTCAAGTACTGTATAAAGACAATAAGTAGTTACATTTTATACAGGACTCAACATAGCTGTTCTTACTTCCCGATGGAAACTTGGTAGGTATTATCACAATAGAAAGTCATGATAATTAGTCACAACTATTAAATATGTGCACCAATTAAACCAAACGAAGTACGAAAAAACTCCGAAACACACCTTTCAGATCAACATTCTCCTTTTTTTTTTTTTCAATAAAACTGCTGGAGCTGACTGCATTGTGCCGCTCAAATTATAATGAAAGAAGAGACACTAGGAGAAATCAAAGTATTTGGTTTTATTATGGCACCTCTGATCAAATGATCAGTAAAGAAAGGACTTCTCAAACTTTAGATACATTCCTCCTCATTCCTCTTTTTCAAATAGCTTCTCTGCTAGGAAGCAGCAGCGTAACACTGCCACCCACTGCTCCACTTCACACAGGTAAAGCCATGAGGGTAAGTAGCTAAAGGTTTATGAGCAATCAAGTCTTTACAGGTACAGCCATGACATCTTTATTAACTTCTGAAAGCTCCTCAGGGTAAGTTGGGCAGCCTTTGTTTACTTTGTTTTGAATCAGATGGAGTATGATCTTCACCTGCTGCAGTAAACTGGCGTTGAGCATTACAGTATCTCGGTGTGTCGGGTTTTGCTTACCCACTTTCAGATGTCACCATCACCTCTGCGGTTAAACACGGTAGTGCGTTGCTGCAGAGAAACTCTTCCGCTCACTTATCTTCAAATAACAGGCAATCTCTCTGACGGGCACCAACCTTATCTAGCATATTTAGACAAGGAAAGCTTCTGCTGTAAAGCTATGTAGCATGACACAACAAGTACATTTCAGTGAAACTGAAATACTTCTCCAAACTTTTCATTCTGTCTTTCTGAATCACTACATTTGCATATTTTACATTCATTTGAAGTAAATAAATACTTTTGAATTTCTTTTATCAAAATGACATTGTTTTCACTTTGCTGAAGCAGAAATCATTAAAATTCTGCTCAGAAGTTCATGGATGCTATTTGGTTTTAGTTATTCATTAGTTGGAAGAAAGACTAGAACCACTTTAAACTCCAAACAACATGATTTTATTTTTTTTTAATTGCCACTTTTGTGTGTGGATTTAAATCACCTGTTCACTTCTGTTTAAAATTGCATTCAGATTTGGAGTTTACAGTCTCAAAAGCCAACTAGAAATCTTGCTGATTACATTTTTCCTCCAGTTTCCAAAACCCTTCAATCACCACTGGCGTTCAAAGTACATGAGGCATACGACATGAGGTGGCGGAGTGCCAAGATATTAGAAATTGCTGCAAGGTCTTCTTATTTGAGCCCACATTACCATGTCAGCTTCTAGACCTTTTGATATTTATAAATAATAAAGAGGAAAATTACTAGTTTTGCTCTCAAATACTCAGCAAATTACTAACCACCGCTTTCACTCATGTAAAATTAATTCACAGGCTTGGTACCTGGCATTACTTTGCTATAAGAAATTGCATTGTATCTCACATGCATTGAATATAGGACTTAAGGAAAAAAAAATCAATAAAAGAAATTAAATATAGCCAGCCTCCCTCAAACAATAAAAATCAATGCTGTGTTATCAGGTACCTAAGAAGCAGGTTTATTTTCAACATTAATCTGGATAGTAGTTTCATGGTAATTGATTTTTTTATACTTAAGCTGTCAAAAACTATAATAAGCAATGATTACTTGTTATTTTCCAAATTCCTAAAAGAATTGATTCTCTGGCCATTCTGGGTTGGTTTTTTTTCATTCCCTGTCTTTCTCTGGCGCTTAGTTAGTTTTGTCACTGAAACAATTACTAGTGTTTCTTGTAGTGATGACAAAATTGAAAAATAAATATTCACTAGGCCTTAAATGGAACTGCTTTACAGTTGTAGTAAATTTCTGTTTGTCAGAAAAAATAAGGTAACCATATTTGCATTGTTTTGATTGGTAAATACTGTTGCAACTGTTGTCTATGGCTGAAGTAAATGTTGCACTAATTATTAAATGTTATGTTTTCATTAAATGAAAAATGACTTTTTCTTAAAAAAAAAGAAAAAATTAAGCTAAAAGCTCACCTATTTTAACCAAACATTGTTTGTCCTGCACAAAAACAGAGCACGTCTACTACCTGTGTTGTAGTACAACATGGGGGTTGGAGAAAGGTATTTTCATTAAGTTATTCTATGGGAATTCTAAAATTCTGGGAACCTTTAAAAGAAGCTGAAACATGAATTTGGGTTTTTTTCCTTTTTCAATATATTTAAGGATGTAGAATAGAAGACATATCCTGTAAATAATCTCATTGCATGCAGTCTTGCAGCCTAGAAATATTAAAGGTAAATAAAAAATAGGACGCAAATTAGCAGCAGGTTATGGAAGATATACCATCCTGTTTCAGGTATTAACTTCAGATTTCAGTTTGTCAGCAGAGGCGAAAAAAAAAGAAGAAAAGAAGCATTTCTCTACAAAATCTGAGACTCCTTGGTAAATTTTTCTGGTATATTTTATATAAGCCTTATCCCATTATACCATGTGCTTAGAGGAAGAATGTTATCTAGAGAGTAATGAACAAATAAAACAATCTTTACACTGTTTTGATTTATTCTGACAACCCACATGTAAAGTTCCTTCCAGTTCCCCAAGACAAATCAGAGCAGTAACAGTCGTACTTATTCCAGGCAATTTGTAACAACGCGAGAGGTTTATTAACACAAACTTGCTTTCCATAAATAGCAGTGGCAGTTGGAGCAGCAGCCAAGTTTGAGCTGGCAAAATTAACATTAAAGAGAGTCATCCACCCACCCTTTTCATAACATCAGTTTTGGTCGCACCATACACAGCATCTGATCACATTTATCGTGAGAGTGACATTGATATACACAAGGTAGAAGGGACTATGGCATTAATATTGATATGGAGTTCTGCCCCTGAGAAAAAATGGGCAGATACATAAATTCCTCTGCAAGCATTGTATTTTTCTTGTTATGATCTTTGGGATGAAGCACTGCAGACTATTTTTTATTATTGAAGAGGTAAAATAATAAGATGCAGAAGACAGCTAGGTGGTTTTTGACTCCATCTCTCTGCTCAACTGTGAAAGCACTCTTCAGTATGTTTAAATCATCTATCGTCCATTCTTGTTTTAAATGTCTCAAGCTTTGTAATTTTCAAGATCTGCCATGCAAAAATATTCCATATTCCAATACGAAACACTATTAAAATTTTATTCAATCCCACTTTTTCTTCAGACATGAAGCTTAAATCTTTCCTTTTCTTAAAATTTAAAAGTAATTATTCATGCTTTTCCTTTTGTACTGATTACAGACTTATGCTAATAACAGTTTTTTCCTTGTTTTAGCTAACACAGAAGAATTTCTATGATGATCTCTCTCATTTAGCTTTGTGAGTCAATTTGTATTTTTTAATACATTTTTGATCTCATCTATTTTAAACATTGTTGCATTATGATCTTCCTCTTCAATGTTGCTAAGGTACAGTATTTCTTTTCCTACCACTGTATTTTAAGCCTTTCTATTCCCTGATTGTTTTCGAATTTTTTTTTTTGAACAGTCACAATAATTCATCAGTATTTTTCTGGCAAAAAGATGCCAAAAGACTCAATCAACACTGCAAGCCAAAGATATGAGAGAGATTATAAATCTTTGTAAATACTACAGCCAAATAAACAATGCATACTGCCACTGACATATTAAAACATAACACTATTCTAGTATTTAAATATTCTCTTTATTAAAAGATCATGGAATGTCTATTAAACATAAACTTTTTCATTTTTTTTTCTTTTTTTTGGTCCTCTCTGATATGCAGGGAATTATATTTTGATAGCACAAGTTAGAAGTCATGGGACTTCCTTTCTGAACAGATCCCACTTTTTCAGTTGAGATGAGAATGTTTTGCTTTTGACATTATGTCCTCTTGCTGTGCATTCTTCATGTTAGACATTGCTGCCATTATTGCACTATAACTCAGATGTTTGCCCTGTAGAAAGAGCAGTAAGAAATTTTTTTGATGACAACTCACTATATGATATAATAAAATGCACTAGCAGTGCAGGAGGTTATTGATTTTAATGGTTTTAAAATAAAAAGGAAGAAAGAAATCAGAAAATGGGGAATCACTCCTTAGATGAAAGGCATAGATTGTCACGGGCAGATGTGCAGACTTTGCCAGAAACCACAGAAAATCTAAATGGTCTTGCAGAAGCTTTTCCATTTATTAGTCAACATTCATCAGCATCCTAAAACTCTGTCTCTCAAAAGACAGGCCTATGGCCTGTATGAGTAAAAAAAACCCAAGCCCAAAACAAAACAAAAAAACCCCCCAGCATTTCAGTGTATTCTTCTACATTTTTCATATTTTCACATAGTTATTTGTCACCATGGTATCTTTGGACCCCAACCATCAGCAGAGCTCCTTTGTGACAAGTCCTTTATACCTGCACACAACAATAAGAGCCAGGCCTAATTCTGAATAAAATTCAAAATGAAAATGTGTTGCAATACCACCTTCTAACAGTATTGCACCAACCATGGATAATATAGGCTGTAATGTTCAGGTCATCCAAGGGATTAGAACATGGAAATAAAAGTGTTTCCTTTAGTGCTTAAGAGCAGTGAAACCTCCGTAAAAATGCAGCATCACCTCATTTGGTTTGACCTCACATTACTTAAAAGAGTAGAAGCTCTTGGTATAAACAGGTAGTACTTTCACGATACAGGGAAATCACTTATCAAATATACGGAACATTTTCTTTAAATACTTGCAAGTCTGAAAGGTTAAGTGACAAGGTTAAGTGTCTAGTTTTGCACTCTTTTTGTTCCTAGTGTGCTTTGAGGTTTTCCTTAATGATAGGATTAAATATGGTTTCCAGCTACAAACAGTTGCTTGTCATTCCCTGTAGGTTAGTCTCTATATTTTGTGCTTATCACAAACAAAGAGGAAATAACTTTCTCAGTCTTTGAGAGTCTCTTAAAATGCACACACTTTGGGGAAATCATATTTTCTTGAAGGAAATGAGGCATGACCAATCACACAAAACGTGAGAAAATCCCTTGATAGGTGACCTTTGCCACGTGTAAAAGAAGCTGTTCAGTGGCTGAGGTTTCATGGATTTCATGCATGAAAATCAGATTTTCTGGCCACCAGTGCTGTTCAGTAAATAAATAATCCATCATTGTGTCAAACAGTAGAAACACGAAGATACTGGCATGGCTGACTGAATAGGGGTTTTTAGTTAGCAACTTATGCAAACTACATTTTGTCTTCAGGAGCTGTACATGTCTTTCTTGCAGTGTTTAGTTTTCATTACTTGAACTTAGGTTATTCATGTTTAGGATAAGTGTGAAGGAAGTCTGTGGTAGGGACTATATCCTAATTTGACTGTATATAACCAGATGCACACATATGAAAAAGAATAACAAATAATGCTATCATACAATACACTCTGGGAATGCTTTTTGGAGCCTTTCACAGGGGAAGAAATCCTTTTGCATTGTACTGTTTTAAAATAATGATAGATACTTTTCTGAACTATGTTAGAGCGCAGAGAACCACATCCTCCACACAAAGTCATTTAGCTAGGTTTTATCTCAGCATGTGAAGTCAAGTTGCATGAACTAGCAAAATATCATTTTCTCATCCCTATTTCATAATTCCTGACCAAACTTTATTTATTAATCACAAATTTTTCTCCCTTATATGTAGAAGATGCTCTTCTACACTGGATCTAGCAAAAGTTACATTTTTTCTTTTTCCTTTTCCCTTTTCTTTCCTTTTATTTCTTTTTTTTTAGATTTCAATATTCTTTTTCACAACAAAACTGTGGAAAAACGGGTATTTAGCATGAAATGGCTCCAAAAATGAACTTTAGGAGTCAATAATAACTCATTGCATAGTTGTCTCTTACTTAGACAGGAAATTATCTACACTAGCTTTAATTTTGTTTATCTAAAAAATATTTAACCTCTTGATAGATTTGGTCTCACATGTAGAATTCTAATTCTTTAGTTTATTTTGGACAGTTTTAATTGCCACTCTTACAAAACCAAGAAATTTTAATTATTGTAGGGCAAAATTCTTAACTACTTAGAGCTCAACACTGCAAAAAACAGCTCACTTTTCCCATTCACCTTGTGGTTTCTCTGGACATAAAGCTGCCATGATTTCTTCAATCCACCATGGAAGTGATCCTTACTACTGTTATGAAATATATAAATAAATAAATGAAATTTTAAATTTTTTTCATGACATGACATTTTCCTTTGCTACTTGTGTGCTTTAGGACTTGGGAACAAGACTTATTTATCCAGTTTGCAGCTCCTTTCTCTCTATAAAATATTACTGAAGATGGGTTACTGTGCTCACTTGTTTTGATATGCTGAAGTTACTGTACTCATTTTAATATGCTGCAGCATGGACACAGTATGCCTTATCAAGAATAACAGATGTGATCTAATATAAATCCACGTAATTAGACGTAAAACATAAGCTAAAATAATACTTTTGTGTATTTTTGTAGTATTTTTCTTAGAGTAAATTAATTTTTTTTTCAGAGTTACAAAATTTCCTGCATCTTCTTTAAAATTCACACCACTTTAGCACTTCAATATGTAAAGATTTATTAGGCTTCTCCTTAGTACGTATCAGACTTACTAGAAATTCACTGTTGTCTTCCATCTCTGGATCAAGTTAAATTATTTTGACAGAAGAATATTTATGGTTAATTTGTTTTCATAATGTTATATATCAAAATTTTAAAATGTCCTAGACATTCAAGTATTTATTGTTACAGTTTTTCTTTTTTATTACTTACTTATACTGAGAGGTTGCATCAGCACAAATATTAGAATCAGCTTGTGCATTTGTGCATGGACACACACAAACACTCAATGTTTTATTGTGATTTGTCCATCCTGGTGTGAAGATCAATACAAAAGTTTTTCTGATACTGTCGGTATATATGTTTGCAGAGAGGACAAGAACTTAGATCTCTCCCTGCCTACTTTTTCCCAATTCTGTCCTCTGAGAGTTCTGTAGACTTCTACAAGTGCAGAAGTGAGTGACTTCAGAGATTTCAGAGATGACTCAGCATTCCCTAGGCACTTCTTCAGTTTTAAAGGAAACAACCCATATGCTTTTTCTTCCCTTTGTAATAAAATTCTGAATAGTATTTCATTATTATTTGATGGATTGTTGAAGAAGCTGCTTAATTTTTATTGTGACTGAAAGTAGCAGTGGGCGTACGTTGTATGAATGTAAACAGCATGACTTTTGTAATGGGAATAAAGAATGCAAGCAAGTAAAATGAAACAAACAATGAGAACTTGCTCAATGGCAGGATCTAGACTTCAAAAGTTGTCACTGCCATAGTGTCATGCTAATATAATATATAATACATATAAGTCAACACTTGAAAACTACTTTTCTGATATTTTCATGTATTAGCTAGATTTCCAAGACTTTCTCCATTGACATGTGGATTGACTCTCTTTTATTTATCAGGCAGCAGAATGAAACCTCAGCCTATCATTTATTACAGAAGATGAAAAATATAATCATTTATTACAAAGCAACCATAGTTACCCAAACTTATGGGTGTACATGAATACAGTTTTTTATTTAATTAATTATTTGTGACCTAAAAATATTCTTGAGTGATTCTAGAAGTGTAAACTTGGTGTGGGATTAATTTGACTTAAGCTTAGATGTCTAGACGTCTGGGTAATGATAAATCAGTCACGCTAGACCATCCTTATAAAAACAGTGGAGAAAAATAGACTGTAAGGAAAAAGGCATCTTTCCTGTTGTAGACAGCTATTTTAGCATGAGGATAATTATCTTCTGGGTATGCCATTTCTGGTGATTGGAAAGAGAACCCAAGTTGACTGGTTTAGATTCAGATGGTTAATTTTAGATATATAGATTTTCTGAGATGAGCCTTATCAAAACTTTAAAGGTCTGAGTCACTTTATATGTCCATTCAATGTGTATGTGCAACCGAGCTGACATTGTAATTTGAACCTTAGTTTTATCTTTCTCATTAAAGACATCTCCCTTCAGAATACAGTCATCCTACATTGTTTTAATAATCAAGGGAAATACATACCTCTCCAAAGGAATAAATAATGTATTTTTTATATGGACCAACCCTTTCTTTGGAGACATTTTTCTCATTAGCAGCCATGAAAGAGAGAGCTAGAACCAATAAACTTAATTTAGTTTACAATGCACACTGAAGTTGAGGGAAATGAATACCAGACTACATATACTGGGCCTGGGCTTTAGCCAAACATGAGGGTGAAGAGAAACCAGCTGTTTACATCCACTCCAGAGTCCCTTCTTTACCTAGCAGTGTCAGCAAAGTTCCTATCCGCATTTCACTGGCAACAATGAGGCATCTACCTTGCCCCAACACTTACTGCTCCTCTCATCAAATACACTGGGCCTTCACTGTGCTCTGTGAATTCACTGGAACTCCATGTGAGTTCATGATGCCTGTGTCTGCCACTCTTTTGCACACCCTCCAGACACTTGGAAGTTTTTGGAGATGCAAAAATCATTGTTGCACATCCTCCGTCTCCTGTCAGTTCTTCACTCAGCAGCAGTGAGGAAGGTCGTGGTAGATGGGCCAGAGGATATGAGTGTTGAGAGGTTGCTGCTGACAGAAGCACAGCTTGCTCTGAGTGTCGCTGCTCTTCCTCCCCCTTTCCTTCATCTCTTCCACATCAGGGTGGCTGACTAGTATCTTCCCTTTTCTAGCAGAAAGATTCAATCCCACGCTTCCCATTAACTTCCTCTGAGGGTCTAAAGACAGCCAACTGTTGTTGCTGTCAATTGAGGGTGTTTATTTTGTTTTTTTAAAAAAAGGCTTTTAAACTGATTTTAAATTTAGTATACATTTTTATTAAACCACTCTTTTGTCTTTGTAAACAAAACAATGCATCAACTTTACATTTGGCTACATTTCTAACAGAATATGTTCATTTTTTGTTGTAAAAAATTTTTCAAAACCCTTTTTTCTCTATCTTATGAATGTGCTGAAAATTATTCATATGGAAAACATGACAAAAGGTGACTTAAAGGAAGGGAATTTAATTACTTTTGTTACATATACTCCAAACAATTAACTTGAATTTTCCTGTCAAATTTCTTCCTTTCTCCATATTGTACAAAAAACCCCACACTGTACTTGTAGAAGTACTTACAAATGAAAAAGAAAATTTGTGAATATCAGTTGCTGAGTGGATAAAATGTTAAAAGAAAAGAAACTTTCTCCTCTTGTAGGCACTGAGTAACCATCCTTCCCAAGGAACAGTTTATAAGAAGTTTTTCTCCATTTTTGATAATTTCCACTTTGAATCCAGCAATGACTATAGTACTAATTTTAGGATTCACATTCAAGCTTTTGAAAATTCTAATTTTAAATCAGAAAAGCATATATGTCCTTATAGTAATGGTAGGATACAGTTCATTCAAATTGTACATGTATTTTGGCTATTCTAGTCAAATTATACTTACAGATAAACTAGTAACATTTTACTTCCATGTGGGTTGGCTTAATAGAAACACATGAGATCAAGGCTTTTGTTATAAAACTTTGTAAGATGTCTTGCTTTTATCAATTATAACCAGATACTGATGCTGGGAGCAGCAGTAAAGCACTGATGAGCTTTTAATATAATTTTCAATGAAGATTATGAATTTCAAGATTTAAATTCAGATTATGTTTTATGCAGAAATCCATTTTGGTTATCTTGGATTATAGATAAAGCAGTCAGTAAAACTAAACTATCAGAAAAAAAATCATAAAATATGCTGAGTTGGGAGGGGTCCACCAGGATCATTGAGTCCAGCTCTTGGCCCTGCAGAGCACCATCCCCAAGAGTCATACCAGGTACCTGTGAGTGTCGTCTAAACAATTCCTGAACTTGGACAGGCTTGGTGCTGTGACCATTTCCCTGGGGAGCCTGTTGCAGTGCTCAGCCACCCTCTGAGTGAAGAACCTTTTCCTTATATCCAATCCAAACCTCCCCCAACTCAGCTTCATACTCTTTCCTCAGGTCCTATCACTGGTCTCAAGAATGAAGAGATCAGTGCCTGCCTCTCCTCTTCCCCTTGTGAGGAGGTTGAAAACCACAACGAGGTCTCCCCTCAGTCTCCTCTTCTCCAAGCTGAACAGACCAAGGAACCTCAGCCACTCCTCAAAAAGGCCCTCAGGGCCCTTCACCATCTTTGTTGCCCTCCTTTAGATGCTCTCTAATGGCTTAACGTCTTTTTATTGTTGTAGTGTCCAAAACTGTCCCCAGCACTCGAGGTGAGGCCACCCCAGTGCAGAGCAGAGCGGGACAATCTCCTCCCTTGCCCGCCTGGCAATGCTGTGCCTGATGCCCCAGGACACGGCTGGCCCTCCTGACTGCTTTGCAATGACACCAACAAGAGGATTTATGATGGATTTTTGGATGACTCCCACCAGCCCCCATAGATTTGTAAGGATCCATCTGCAGCCATAGGTCCCACACAAGTTCAGGGTTGACTGGGAGTTGATCATTCTCACAAAAATGGTTCTCCATCTCAGGGCACTGAGACCCCCTTGGTCCGTCATCTGTGTTGAAGACAGAAGGAAAGAATGCGTTAAGAACCTCGGCCTTGTCCATGTCACCATGTCAGGTGACTATCCTCATCCCGTAGTAGGTGGATGCTATTTTTACACTATTTTTACACTGTCTTTTCCCATTAAAATATTTGAAAAACTTTTTATTTTCCCCCACATTTCTGGCCAACTTAATCTCCAATTGATCGTTGGCCATATGACTTTTCTCCCTACAGAATAACTATGCTAAGCAATTCTGCAACATAAAATATACTCTTACTTAAAAATGTTTTCTATGGATCCAGTTTTAGACCAAGGAACGTTCATTTGAAGGATATTGTAACATTAATCCAAGATGTTAAGGAAAGAGAGAAGAAAAAAGAGTTAATAGAGATATTCTTATATATTTCATCAGAGGCCAGCACTATAGCTGAAATGTTGCCAAGATATGGCATTTTGCAAGCATTTGTACCACAACTGAAATATATTCCAAGTAAATAAGCATTTGCCTCTCAGGAATGTTAGGAGATGAACAATTAGTCGCATAACCGCAGTTAGACCCACTGGTGCACAGCCATACTCCACTAATAAACCCCTCATCTAAAGGAAAACTTCAGGAATTTCCTGTACTTTCACTGCATGGGACTTATGAGAAAGGCTTTGATGAAGTCTGTTTGGCCAAGAAATCCTCTTTGTAAATGACTGGGTAAAAGAGCCTTAGATATCTTAAAGAGTTTTAGAGGCTCCAGATTCAAAATTAAGCTCAATCATGAAGGTGATGCAGGCTCAATATGTCTGGATGTCTCCCAAGAGCAGGTCTGCCCTTCTTCAATCCTCATTTTCAGATCTAGGAAGATGTGTCAATCTTGCATTTCCGTTTATATACACTGTCTGATATCAGCATTTGTTTAACTTTTTTAATTCCTCTGGCCAGAAAGCTGAGAAAGCAGATACTATGTTCCTCTTCCTCCCAAAAGCCAAGGAATTACCTTGAAATCTTAATCAACAGCTGAAACCTTATGGTTCAGGAAAAAAAGGAAAATCTTTGAGTAAATACAGACATAGTATCTTGAAGGGTCCTTGTCACTGATATCAGAAATAAGAAACTAAATCTTGCTTGCTACTGTCAGCCTTCAGCAGTGGAGCACTGAACTCAGTCTATTTCAATGGGCAGATATGGAAGTAACAAATCTGGAGCAGTTCTGTTCTTCCAAGGCAAGCAGGCAGACCTCTTCTCTGGGTAAAAAACTGTCTGAATGGGCAGGCCCAAAGAGTGGTGGTGAATGGAGCTAAATCAGTGCCACTGAACATTTTTATTCACAGGAGTTATATGACCTGCCCAAGAAGATGAGATTAATTTAGGTTCTTGTTGAAAGATCCATTGGTGTGGACTAGAGTGAAATGACACTGAGTGACCAGTCTTTACACACACAAGTGTATGTACATATATGGCAGGTTTATTTTAGAACAAGTTGCAGTGAAAAGGAGGCATGTCGTCATTTTGGTTATTATCTATAGAAATATAACAATATAAAAGTATAACGATATCACTTAAGAAAATATATAAGGAAAAGAAAGAAACAGAAAGGATAGGAGTAGATAGTGGAGAGGAAAGATATCACCCCCCCATAGATCCAGCAACAAGACTTGATTGTTGCAATTTATATGTCCGTTGGTTGAGGTGATGGTTGAAGTCTTGATCTGTCAGGGGTGGGGAATGGGTTAATAAACGTTCAGGTTCAGGTGGGAACACCCAGGTACCTCTCCTTGGGGGAAGTTTTACACTGTTGCACTTCTGTCTCTCCACACAGGATTATTTTGAGCTGTAATTTTATTTTGTAGACAGTCACAGCCAAAGAACCATCACTTTCACTGTTTAAATTCTAGAAGTTGCTGTTTTTCTGAGACTGGAGAATTTCAATATACTTTGGCTGACTTATTTTAAAGATGAGTAGTTTCAATTTAAGTGTTCAGCCAGCTCAGGATTCACCATAAACACTAAACACTAAAACTGAAATGATACTAGGACGCAGAAGAAAATATTTGGAATTAGTAAATACGAAACATAGGTAAGAACACTTTTATGCATCATTTCACAAATATAACATTTAATATCAAAGTGATTTCTGAGATTATATCAGATGTTCAGTCCCCAAAATTTAATTTCTGGTATCTTCTAATATATAGGTCTCAGTGTTGACTCACAAAAATGTGCTAATGGGTTTTCAAGCCAACATTTGTTTTAGTACAGAAAATCTCTGAATACCCGCAGACCACATCATCCCCTTATATTCATGGACAGAGGTAATTCTGAAGGAAAAATGCTCTATTGTGAGGTGAAAATTTCCTTTGGTAGAGTGCTTGACAGCTATTTTTAAAGTACTGAGGAAGTTGTAACATTACATCAGGATGTGATGACAGGTGACGATATTCTGTTTGTGTTTTGTCGTATGCTGCTCTTATGTTCTGGAGAGTGCACATAAGTGCATAAAGTTATGCACGCAATAGCGGCAGAACTGATATTTGTATAAGTAGAGTTTTCAACTGTTCTCATTGCAAAAGGTGCTTTAAATCCAACTGACAGAAGTACCAACACATTCTTCCATGACGGCCATCAAGTCACAAGATAGTCTTTAAAAAGTGGTGACTCAAATCCAACAACTTCCGTAACAGATAAGAAAGCAGTCGCTTCTTAATGTAGGTGGGATTTCAGTGAAGAGGTTAGGGTTTTTGTTACCTATATGTTTTCCAAAGCTCTTACGAGATTTAATAGCGCACCAAAGCAAGAAAACAATTCTACAATCAAAAAAGTTATAAAACGGACAGCTCCACTGCTGAGATTAAGGGACAGGGGAGGGATAGGTAGGGAGAAAATGCTTTGAAATTAATCCAATGTTATGTCATTGAAAACTCTGCCTGAAAAAGATTCACATTTTATTTTTCATTTTTTTAGACTGCGATGATTTATAAAGCTTCAAATGCCCACACATCCTCTAAGCCAGGCCATTTAAAGAATCTAAATAAGCTTGCACGCCTTTAAGCTCTCTGACTTTGAATATGAGCTTTGAAGTCATGCCAAAAACCAGCTGCAGAAGAGCTGCTTTAGAACTGAATTCCTGACACTGGAATTAGCGTTGGGTGTGTGGCATACCTAATGATAATCTTGACCACATTTGCTGTAGACAGCCATAGCACATGGTGCCTCTGAGTCAATAATTGTCCTAAGATAAGATTTGGAGCTTTTTTAGTTTTTACAGATTGGTGTTTTGGACACTGTCCATTCTGCAAAGCCAGCTTGCCTAATCATATGACATTTTTCCACAGGATAGAAAGATTTCTTGAACATTCCTTTAGTTAATTCCAGTTAATAACTGGCAGAAGCATAAGAAAAAAAATTAAAAGTGAAAATGCCTCACATATAGGCTACAACCACAACTAACTGGATTCTCAAAATTCTTGTGTTTTTAAATTCATTAGAGCTTCAGTGTTTTATTTACAGAAGAGCTTAATATTTATATCAATAAAAACTATTCACTTCATAAAAGAAATATACTATCATGCTACTTCATCTACGTAGAAGCACACAGTTAACATGTGATAAGATTTTTGTTCTTTGTGCTGCAGTGAAGAGCATATGCTTCTGCTACTGAAAGCTTTGGGAGTAACATAGTATGTCAGAGGTAAAAATAAAACCATACACAAGTAGATTGAGCTTTTTTCTAAAACACATTCACATGTGTCACTGTCTTTCTAAGTCTCCTATCCTGCACTCAGAAAGGTAAACAACAGCATTTTCATTGAATTTAGTGGGGCAGAATCAAGCTGTTCTAGTTCCCCAGGAAAAAAAAAATACTTCTTTCACTCAAACATTAGTCACTATGAAAGAACAGATAATTTACTTGAAATATGGAACTCTTAAAATGCATTCTTCATCCTGGCTAGATGATTTCATTTAACTTTTATGACATGATTAGTCATCCTATCGTGATGCAGCACAATGTAACTGAGCACATCAGGCATTTGAGATAAGAATTGCCTTGCAGATAGAGATGTTGGCTACGGTTTCAAAGCACAAACTGTCTTGAATGTGGGCATAGATTACACAAAGAAGACAAATATCAAAATACGGTATATGTATTCTAGGCATTTTGAACCCTGTACGTGAATTTTCCTGCACCTCAAACGATATTCCAGCCCTACATCTGGAAAGTATAGAGTGGGAAAAAACCACAATTTAAACACTTAATCTGTCAAAAAAACTTATTTTTCAAAAAACTTTGGCCATTATATTTATAAATTTCCATATTTCTATGAACCTTATTTATTGGACTTTATTTACCACTGAATATTTATACCTTGTGAGTTTACTACTGCTTGTATGAAGAATCGAAAATACGGTATGCGCAATAAAAAAATTTTGTAAAAAGACATTAATTATATAGAATTCTATATTTTAGCCATAAAAAATCCCACAAAACCCAAAAGATAAATTTCATTTTAAGAGGAGAAAGCTGGACATATAAATAAGAAGTTACTTGATACTCAGAGGCCAGGTTATATTCTGTTTCTTCCACACAACCATAACAACCACTCTCTAAATTTGACTTTGATTTTCTGAAGCAAACCCAGAAGTGCTGTGTTCCTACATCTTAGAACACGTGATGAGTGAAAAATATGTTGAGAATTATTAAGATTCTCCTTGAATAATAACTGTCACATTTTTTGAATAACTATTGAACATTTGTGAAATTATTTTTTTATAACTGCCCTCTCTAAAATATTTTGCTTTTATTTTGTTTTAATGTTCTAAAATTTGCTGACAGAATATGTTGCATGACTTAATTAAACCATTTAATTTTCTACTACTCATGCTTTCCTGAATTAATTCTTATAGAGAATCTTAGACACATTAGAACACCAGGCAAAAACTCCAAAACCTGAAAATATACAAACTAAATATTTTTTATGTATGATATTCAACATATTAAATATCTCCTCCATTTTGCTAAATCAGTGCCATTTGTGCCATGGATTACATCAGTATTGTTGTGTGCGTCTATGTTTCCATCTGTAAAATAGTCTGAAATCCATTAAAAAAGCATGTTTTCAATACTTTCCTAAAAAAAAACCAAAAAACAGAACCTATAGAAAAATAATGGTTATGAAATCCATATACATTTTCTGTTTATAAAGGATGCCAAAAATTTACATCTTAAATTAGTCAGCTATACCATTTGTTCTGGGTTTAGTCTATTTCATAGTCTCTATGGTACATTGCAGCAAAATATTTAAGTGTCTTCATTAAGAATTTTTCTGTTTTCATCCTAAGGAAAAAAGGAAGCAGGATTATATTTACAGAATCATAGAATGGCTTGGGTTAGCAAGAAACTTAAAGATCCTCTGTTGCACCAACCACCCTGCCATAGGCAGGAACACATTCCACTAGACCAGGTTGTTCAAAGTCTCATCCAGACTGGCCTTGAACACCTCCAGGGGTGGGGTATCCACAGCATCCACTGGGCAACCTGTTCCAGTGCCTCACCATCCTCACGGTAAAGAATTTCTTCCCAACATCTAACCTAAACCTGCCCTCTTTCAGTTTGAAGCCATTCTCTCTTGTCCTGTCACTACATACCGCTGTGAACAGTCTCTCTCCATCTTGCCTGTAGGCTCCCTTCAGGTACTGAAAGGATGCAATTTGGTTGCCTTGAAGCCTCCCCTTCTTCAGGTTGAAAAATCCCAATTTTCTCAGCCTTTCCTCATAGGAGAGTTGCTCCATCTCTCTAATAATCTTGGTGTTCCTCCTCTGGACTCACTCCAACGTTGATACCCTATATTGTGCTGAGGATCCCATAGCTGGACACAGCCATCCAGGTGGGGTCAGGAGTGGTGTAGAGGGGCAGAACCCCTTCCCTTTTCCTGCTGGCCATGCTGCTTTGGATGACACCCAGGATACAATTGCCTTTCTGGGCTGCAAGTGCACATTTTTGTGCTATGTCCAGCCTCTCCTCTACCAACACTCCAAAATCCCTCTCAGCAAGGCTGCTCTCAATCTGTTCATCCCAGTCTGTGTTGATACCAGGGGCGGTCCTAACACAGGTGAAGCACCTGGCACTTGGTCTTGTTAAACCTCACGAGATTCACATGGGTCCACTCCTTTACCTTGTTCAGGTCCCTCTGGATGGCAACCTGTCCTTCAGGTGTCTCAACCACACCACTCAGCTTGGTGTCATCTATAATTACAAAGAGGATATTTTTCTATAATTATAAATCTTACCCTTTATGTTTATACTGTAACAGGCATTCTAAGGATGATCTGGGTTTAGTTTTAAATTGTTTTGTATTCTTCCTTGACATAGCTTTCTACCTGCATGAGCAAATTAGTATTTTCAAACAATATATTGTTTCATGGAGTCATAGTAGTGTTTTAATTACTATGATGGCCAAAGGATACATGTTGAATAAATGAAAGGAAAGAGACTGTTTTTATGTTAAAAGTATGTTTTGAACTGATGGAGTCATGAGAAGTAAATATATTTCTAGAAAAACATGAATTGTATGTAACTGAATGGGTAAGTAACCTCTTCTTCAGCAAATGAAGATTTCCTCTTCAATCTCATCTAGTTGTAGTTTTTCTTTTAGCTATTAGATTGCAGTACAGAGAGAAGTTTTAACCCTAGGAAAAAAATATATATAAAGAAAACAATTCTCATGGAATCTTGGTAATATAAAAATTGAAAATAAAGAGGATTTTCTTTTTTTTAATGCTAATTCTTTGGAAGTGTAACAACATTAGCCTCAGACCAATTACTTGTGTGCTGAAAATCCTGTCTCTGCTGAAGTCATAACTCCCACTGACTTCACTGCGATCAAGAGATCACGATTGGTTTATACCAGTGTGGGATGAAAATCAGGCTTCAAGATATTGTCTGAAATTTGACAAACCAAAACCAAACAGCTTCACTCAGGTCTAGCTACAAACAGATGTGTTCATTCTTCTGAGTCTTGCATGAAAATGCCAAATGTCAGCTGCTTTGTACACTGCCATTTGGACAGGCTAGCATACAAGGTGTCAAAACTTCAATTTCAGAGTGGAACAAATGCATTGAGAAAACAACCAGCTTCTTTCTTCATGAGAAAAATGCAATGAATTCATGTAATCTTCCTACACGCACCTTAGACAAAATGACAGTCAAATTAATAGTTACCATAGATAAGAAATGAGCATCCTCTACTTCTACTTGTGTAAAATGACTCTGTAAAACTCAACATCTTCCTTTCACTGGGAATTTAACACCATGAAATAGGTGGAGAAATAACTTTTTCATTGACTGCAGAAAAAGAGCAAATCTTTATTTGTCGTCAAATTTCCTTGACGTAACAAGACAAATTTTCCATCAGAACACAATCATTTTTCATTGAAATTTGGAACTGAATTTTTTACTAAATATTAGTGTGTATGTTAAATTGTGAGTAAACACATATGTAAGTGCATGCATATATATATACATATATACTCTGAAAAATGCAAGGAAAGTTTGTTGAGAAAGCAAACATTTGAAGGGAAACTATTTCTTAAGACTTGTTTGGTTTATTTTGTAAAAACTTGGGACAGATTATTTTTCTTCCATACATTATTTCAACATCAGTTTGTACAGTGGCATTTGTTTTTCTTTCATTCTAATTCTGTAGAGGCCATTATTTCAGCATTCTAGCCTTAAAGCTTGAAATATTTGCCTTTCTAGGGCCACAACTTCGCATTTCTCAAAAATCCACCCAAACTCAAACAAAAATCCAGTGCTGCATCTGAGTTTTCTCAGATTATTACTTGGGGTATATAAATTATTTTTATGTTCATAGTAGGATGACGCCCTGCTTTCTATACACTGCAGCAACATGAACATAACTCAATGATTTATCTGAGAAAAGAACTTTAGGCATTTTTGAAAGGGTGAAAGTAAATGCACAGCATATGTAAATGTAAATAAAACCTCTTTATTTTGTCTGAGGGGGCTATAATTTTTTTCAATGATCTGTAGTATCCTTTGGAGTAGAAATTACTGTAAAAATGCTAAATATATGTTTGGTCAATAGTTAAGGTGCTGTGTCAGAACGAAGATGCGTATCTCTATAAAAGCATGGATCTCAAAGTAGATGTTCAACAAAATAAACACTCACAAAAATTCCTCCAATTTACTTTCAGGATTTTGGGGCCTGTTTTTACTTCTTTTAAGGATAACACAGCAATAGAAGCAAAATGGAGAATAAGCCCCCCTGTTTTTGCCCTTTAAACATTCAGCTAGATAGGTTGAATCTTTTTCCTCTTAATACTTTCCTCAGGTTTTGAAACGGCTGAACGTAAATTAGACAGCAAGTACTAACCTTTACCTTCCCAGAGGTACAGTCCTATGAGAAGTTTTGTTTGGGACTCAAGAGCTAAGCATGCTAGAAATTACTTCCATCCCCACGTTATTAGTAAAAGCCATAGATGTGCAGACAGACAAAAGATTTCTATCACAGCCAACAAAAAGTAGCTAATCTGCTTTCAGGTTTTGAGCTAAATACCCTTGAGATGTTGTAGCTCTAGAAAGGGTTGTTGTTTTTCAGGTTTTTTAAGTATGTTTAAAACTAGAAAAAAAGAGAAATATATATATCATAGACAGCAAAATTTGGAGTACTTTTCAGTTGTCTTTTAAAGTGATTGTTTAATTGATTTTTTGTTGTTGTTGCAAATGGAGATTTCTCTCTCAAAAACAGCTGCTGTGTTTCTTGTAGAGTCTGGTAAGCATCAGTGCTCCAAATGAGCCTGAGTCTCAGGAGGAAGAAGCAGGGAATCAGAAAGAGCATTGTGCCTCTTTTGTCATTATTCTGTTAGCAGCCTTGAGTTAATGTATGCCTGCTTCTCAGGCAAACAAAAAGCTCGACAACTTGTCCTTCTTTGAAACAATATTACACCATTGGCTCAATTTTGTAAAATCAGTCCACTCAGCTGTGAAAACAGACATAGTTTTTCTGTTGTGTGATATATGCAATTATCATACACCCAGTACCTGGATGATGGGATTTTAAAGTCAGGAAATAAATGAAAATATCAACAGTTTAGCAATAGGAAGATTTCTGTTTAACGTGAACCTGACTTTCTGAGAGTCTTTTTGTGCGTTTCTCCCTGAAACCTAGTCAGTGAAGATTAATTTTAAATTGAAAAATGGCAGTAGATGTGAGTTTGCCTGTGTGTGGTGCATTTCCTTGAGGAAGAACCAGAAAATTGTGAATGCCTTGTTATGAGTACTGTGAGAGGGATTCTTGAGGCAAGATTAAATCCGTTTCATACGTTAACTCATAAGAGTACCAGACAATAGGAAATTTCAGAGTATTTTAAATTTGTGAGATAGTTATCAATATTTAAGGCAATATTTTAAAAAAAATTGTTATTGAAATGTTGTCCTGCTTTCCCTCCTTAACATTCACGCATACATACACTCTTGTTCATTCACTCTTAAAATAAACAAAGTTTTATTTTTAAGATGTTATTTAAAGAACAGAGAATACCCTGTTCTTCTCTTTCATAATTAAATTGATTTTATCCCAGAGTTTCTGCTGAAATTCAATTCCTCCTCATTTGCATTACCATCTCCTGCTGCCCTAACTTAAGACAGCATGTCTGTGAAAAGAATTTTTTTGGTATAAAAATATACATATAGATAATACTCCAGGTTTTTATGTGAAATCTGAGAAAAGTTAAGACAATCATGAGAGGTTTCTGGGTTTTATGATGTCATTTGTAGGGAAAGGATTAAAGAAAAGGCATTGAGGACATTTATGAATGAGTACGTAAGGAAGGTTTTAGAGAAAATAAAGGTGGGTGTAGTTTGGGTGAGCAATAGACATGAAGTGAGGTGAATGGCAATGCAAGGCCTTGCATACGGAAAGGAATTCTCCTATAGAAAGAACTTTGCTTCTGCTTCTGTTTCCGCTACAGTCAATACAAAATTTTAAAAATATCTCTCACCTTCACTGGAAATAGTGAAAGGGCTACGAAGACCTTTCCTTTCATGGGAAATGAAAAAAAATGACACTGCTGACTTCCATTCACCTAGCAAGTTAGTTATTTGCCTCAGTGGTTTTTGTGGGTATAGCAATCTGAATCCTCATTTTATGTGTATGTGCGCGTGTATATGTATATCTGTGAATAAATGCATTCAAATATACATGTACCAGGCAGGAGTACAAGCCAGCAGTGCTGAAAATGAATGCAACCCAGACGTTCCTATGTTAATTGTTTATTCTGAGATTGAAGCAAATCTGTTGCAATATTCCCTTTAGCCATCAGCACTCTCACTCCATTGTAATATAGAGCAGTGAAGGTCAGTGTTGATAGATTCTTAGTGTGTTTTGAAAAAGATTAATGCTTAGCAATGAACTCTGTATGAAAGGTTTCCTTTCAAACAACATCTTAGGATCACTGATTCAGCATAAAAGATGAGCCTGTACCATAAAGGTCACAGTTAACACTGTATTTGGCTGCCAGGTCCCTGGTTTAATATAAGCTGAATTAGATCCCATTTTTTTTCCCACAACACCAATTTAAGACTAACCACCACTGAAACAAGAAGCTTTTTCATATGTTACTTAAGACACTGACAAGCATTAAATTCCTGGAGGGGTCCTTCATATCTGCCGCTCAACTGATAAGGAATTGCTTTATTTTTTCAGTCAAATATTTTAAAAAGTGTGATGTGGTTAGAATTCAACAAGGACAAAGTGTTTGACTCTGGGATAATGGGGGGCACCTCTTTCCATACGGAGTAAAGAGGACTAATCTCTCTCCTGGAGTTAGGCTCCACAGGCAGTTAAAACTGGAGAAGGAGTGGCTCTTCTCAAACAAAGCTTTCGTTCAAGAACTTTCTTCTATTTTACAAAGGACTGAAGTCCAAATCCCTCTGCTGACAAGCTAGGGTTGAGTCCCAGTGTGAGTTTCTCATTGCCTAATTAGATATTTGAAAGTAAGACATTCAAATCTGGACTAATCTATCTAGTTTCCCTTTGTAGTTAGTGGTAAGAGGATGGGACTTCTGCTGATTATCCCAGACAGCTATTCTGGGAGGTATCTCTGGATGTGTTTATTTCGCTATGGGTTATATAGACAGCCTAGCGTGAGTACTTCAGTCTTATAAATGAAGTGTTTATTTGCCAGAGGTAGGACAGATGAATCCCTCTCCAAGTTTCTAATCTTAGTGATAAAATATCCTAATAGAGTTGGTCTTGGTTAAACATCTTTCACTTTGATTAAAAATAAAATCACATTTGGGGACAAACAAAAAAAAAGGCAAAGGAAAGATTTCCTTATCAATTGATTAAATCATAGAAAGCTGGAGTGTCAGCTCAGTACATATGTATATGAGCCCAGTATGCTGAAGGCTGAAGGTGCCCAAAAATCAAATCCAGGAAAGAGGGATGACGGTTTAATAATAATTAGTAGTAAAAGGTACTTTTTTCTCTAACTATGGACTGATAGAGTAGGCCCTAGAGGTGTGCATAATAACAAAATTCCTAAATTTTTTTCCAGGTCTGATGATGTTTGGATTTGAGTCAGACATCAGCCGTCACTGCATTGTTAAAAACATTCTGTCAATGTTCAGGTCAGCAATTAAAGTGTTTCATTCTTGAGAAATTTATGCTGCTATGAGAATTAGGAGTTACAGATACTGTGTTGTGCTTTTGCAAATCTAGCATTGAAAGAGGAGTATGTGATAAAACAGACGAACACCAGGAGCTTCAAGGACCACCCTGACCTGTGGAACTTTAGCAAGACTCTATTGTACAGCAACTGGAATCATAGGTTTAGCTCAATGATAACAACTTGAATAATAACTTTTTTCCTTAGTCTTTCATGTTCAATACGCAGCATTTTCCCAAAGGGTGAAAATGTTGGCCCATTTTTTAACATAAACATAAAGAATGATTTCTTATAGTCACTAAACAAATGTTTTGTTTTTCTCCAGCTTTTACACTGCAGTCAGTGCTGTGAGGTCTGTAGACCCACAAGCACCAAGGGCCTAGTTACAGCTTTTCAAACAGACATGCTTGGTAGTCAATGGACAGAAGAGCTTCTGCAGAGAGTGACTCATCCATTTCATCCCCAGACAGGTGTCTAACTTAGCTGGATAAATCAACCTCTGGACGGTCTTATCTCTTTTCACTAAATCACAGAAGCAGTTCAGAGGATGATCTGAGCTTACACAGCTAGGGCTTCCTGTGGCTTAAGGGTAGATGAGATGAATCCCACTCAGCCTGTCCAGCATTCTTACAGTCTGTCTGCAAAGGCAAGTCTTCACGTTGGCTCTATTTTTTCTTGATGTTGCTTGGAAGGATGTTTTGTTTGTTGTTGGGAGGAAGATGGGGAATATGATTACAGTAGTTTCTTGGTTTGTGTTTAGGGTTTTTTTCCCCTAGAAAATGTAAGTGAAGAACTGATTTGATAACTTTTTGTCCCTCCATTCACTACGTTTTATGCAGAAGAATGACTTTGATTTATTAGCAGTAGATAAATGCTCAACTGTACCTTCTACCAGCAGTCCTGGTTAACTGGAGGAGTTCCAGCTGACTGGAAATTAGCAAACATAGCACCCATCTCCAAGAAAGGTTGGAAGGATGATCCAGGCAACTACATATCTGTCAGCCAATCCTCTGTTTCAGGAAAAGGTAATGGAAAAGATCATCCTGAGTGCCATTACACAGCACATGCAGGACAACCAGCGGATCAACCTCAGCCAAGGAAGTTACAAGAGGCAAGTCCTGCTTGATCAACGATCTCCTTCTGTGACAAAGTGATCCACTCAATAGACTAGGGAAAGACCATGGATGTTGTGTAACTAGACTTAACTAAAGCATTTTACACTGTGTCCCACAACATCTTCTTAGAAAAACTGGCTTCTCACAGCTTGGATGGGTGGATTCTTTGACAATACATTGGGTCGGAGTGTTGATCTATTTGAGTGGAGAAAGGCTCTCCAGTGAGATGTGGACAGACTCGAGCAATGGGTCAAAAGCAACTACATGAGGTTCAATAAGGTTGTGCTGGTTTGGCCAAAATCTAGTAATATAGCCCCTGAGAGAAAACCAGGTTACAACCACCCTTCCCCCCACAGGGTTCGGGAAAAAAGGAAATTTTTCCTCGAAGGAAAGTGAAAGAGATAAAAACTATTTATTTTAACAAACACACAGGAAAAGGATAATGATGCTAAACAATGAATTAAAACCCTCGCTATAGAGAGAAACCTGGGAAGATTTCAGAGTCCTTCTGTAGGTGTGGTCTCTCTCCTCCTCGGAGCTGGTCGGTGAGGGCGTGGGCCCACCCCCAGGCCTCGGGGAGAAAACTCTCCTGATGTGTTCTGATGTTGTTGAAACAGTTCAGAAAAGAGAAGGGAAAAAAAAACCCAAAGTCCCAGGAAACAAAATTCAGCTCTCCGTCTCACGCCAAGAGGGAAAAAAAACCAGCAGGCTGAAGAAAAAAGCAAGCAGGGTGCTCCCTTCATGCCTTCCACAGTCAGACAACAACTGAGGAGTGTAATCTCTGTGTCCTTGAGAAGCTGCTTTGGAAAGTTCATCTGGGTTTTTTTTTCTCAAGCTCAGTTTAAAGGCACAGGAAAGGCACAATATTACTTTTTGGGCATAGAGCATGATAGGGGAAACACATGATAGAGTTACCCCAAGACAAGGGTGAAATGCCAGGTCGTGCGCTTGGGTCACAGCAACCCCAGGCAGTGCTACAGGCTGGAGTGGCTTGAGAGCTGTTTGGCAGAAAGGGACTTGGGGGTGCTGGCTGACAGCCAGCCCAGTATGAGCTGGCAGTGTGTCCAGGTGGCCAAGAAGGTCAGTGGCATCTTGGCCTATATAAAGCACAATGTAGTCAGCAGGACTAGGGAAATGATCATCCTGCTGTAGTCAGTATTAGTGAGGCTGCATTTTGAGTACTGTGTTCAGTTCTGGGCCCCTGACTTTAAAAAGGACATTAAAGTGCTGGAAAGTATCCAGAGAAGGGCAACAAGGCTCATTAAAGGACTAGAGAATGTGTTTTACGAGGAACAGCTGAAGGAGCTGAGTTTGTTTAGTCTCAAGTAGAGGATGCTCAAAGGGGTCTTCATCACTCTCTACAGCTCCCTGAAAGGTGGTCGTGTGGGCGCCAGTCTCTTCTACTGTGCCTGTAGTGACAAGACTAGAGGGAATGGCTTTAAGCTGAGACAGGGGAGATCCAGATTAGTTATTAGAAAAACTTTTATTTTACTTTTAGGGTATTCAGGCACTGGAATACGTTGCCCTGGGAGGTGGCGGAGTCACCATCCCTGCAGGTGTTTTAGAGGCATCTGGATCCGGCACTGGGTGATATAGTTTAGTGGTTTAGGGGTTACAGTGGCAGTGCTGGCTGTTGTATTGGATATTCTTGAGGTTCTCTTCCAACATTGATGGTTCTACGATTTTAGTGTTAAAAATGCTAAATTTCTCATCTTTCACATGTATTTCCTCAGCTTCAGACAGGTTGCATCTAGATTACAGAAAGCTTGACTGTTTCCACATTTCTATTAAGTTGAAAAGCAGGTTTAAGTTGAAAAGTCATTTAAGTTGAAAAAGTATTTCTAAAATTTGAAAATGTCCTGGAACAATCACTTTCCTAGAGAATCCATAAAAAATCCAAGAGGCAAACACCAAGTTAACAAATTCATAATAAAAATGGGTCCAAACACAAACTTTGAATGTACATGTCCACAATAATGAGATCTGGAAAAAAATGAAATTATGAATCTATGTTTAAATGGCTTTTCCACTTACTGTTACAGAAAACATAAATTATACACTTTGTAACCATCTGTAATGTCAGTAACAGCAGCTGCTCCCAATTTACCATACAGTGCTATTGTACATATTATTCGCTTTGGAAATTGCTTTCAGTTTCTAGAACTACATCCTGATGGTTTGATTTTATTTTTTTAAATGCATTCCAACAATTTACAAAGCTATAACTAGTTAGTAAGAATGATTCTATATTAACA
Source organism: Rhagologus leucostigma (assembly GCA_013397725.1). NCBI lineage: Eukaryota > Metazoa > Chordata > Aves > Passeriformes > Rhagologus > Rhagologus leucostigma. The sequence goes on along the minus strand of VZTD01000435.1, from coordinate 882,192 downwards.
GTGTTTTTGTAGTAATTTCCTTTTTGCCATCTTCTATAAATGTTTATTTGATATATTAAGTACATGAAAGAGGTGTCTGAGTATGTATATATGTGTAAATTTACATGATGGCATAGGCTGACACAGTCTGCTTTCCTCATATTTGTGGAAACTGCTTTCTAATCACTTCTGTTAGTCTGACTTCACATCATTTAGATATATTACACTCTTATGATAATTTCCTAACTATGGAAAAGACAGCACTTAAAAGAATAAAAATATCAAAGAGAGCAGATGTAAAACCTGTTTAGAGGATAGTACTTCAGGAAAAGTTGAGGAAGAAGGAAGAGAGACTTACATTGCAAAAAATGTTTCAGTGTTTTTGATTGTAAACTTCCTCAAAGTTCAATAACACAGAATTTTTAGGTTTCTTTTAGGTATCAGTCATGTTCTCACATAGTACTTCATGGGGACTTCATACTCCAGACTAGTATGGAGGTTGGAAGTATGTTCTGTCCTGATTCCTGGCTGTCACAAACTAGGAGAACAAGCTTGTATTAAGGAAAAGGTTTCAGACAGTTTTTACTGGAATGGTATGTTACTCATAGCGAGTGATGGATAATAAAAGATAATCTTGACTTGGAAATTTAATCAATTGACTCCATTCTTGATCAAGGACTATAGCATTACACTCTTGTTGTCTGACATAAAAATAATTGATGGACTGGATAAGTATTCAGTTTTTTCCCGGAACATATCAAGAATGTTCATCAGAAACATATTCTGTAGAGTGTCAGCCTTATACCTTTGTGGCTCTGTGGATTGTAGCTGCTCCAGGCTATTAAATATCAACCTTCACGCTCTTTCATTTTGCAGTCAGCAAGAAATGTTTTGCAAAAAGATGTTGTAATAGATGAGACAGCCTCAAAAGGTCTCTTTCACTAAACTTTTAGAAAGTTCGTGATTTAAATCACTGGAACATATTCTTTATTTTAATAATGTCTTCTTTTTCATTGTACTTTCATTAGGTAACTTCTGTAAATTTGATAATCTATTTTCTTACACAGCGTTCTGTTTCTGCCTCATTTTTCTGTCTTTTGCCCCTGCTCTTTTTTCTTTTATTTCCCATATTCACTATCAGGGTTTTTTTTTATTATTATTTTTCCCTTTTTCTCACATTTCTAGATCAAGTTTTACTTTCTAATGGTGGGTGGATTTGGTGCTTAGGCACAGTTACAAAGGATTAGAATAACTTGGAAGTTATTTATCATCTAACTAATACAACTGCTCATAAATTATCTCCCAGAACTTCATAGAAACTAAGTGCTTGGTGAGTCAATACTTGAAATCACCATTCTCAGAAGTCTGTGAGAGTGTTATTTGTTTATTTATTTATTTCCTTTCCAATTCATCAAAGCTTACTGAGTGAAAAAACAAAGATCCACTGACTTTAAGTTCTTTTGGAAAGTGGGTTTGGCTGGTTTGGAAGTGTTCTTTTTTGTCTCCAAGGTTTCCAAGACGATACATTTCACAAAGGATAAAGGTATTACAGAAATAATTAACCAAAGTAGAAATAAGTGCTAATTATTGCTCTTAAAAAAAATAGAAAAATAATATCAGCAATTTGGGGAAAAACAAAACACAAAAATAATGAACAAACATGATATTAATCTTGTCCCAAAGGTAGCTGGAATTTGGACTTCCTTTTGCCATTCTCAGAATTTAGTAATTTTAACTATTGGTTTCCAGGGGAAAAATATATCCTGTATATCCCTTCCGTTTCATATGTTATACCCAAGAGGAAGGAAGGAAGGAAGGAAGGAAGGAAGGAAGGAAGGAAGGAAGGAAGGGAGGAATACCTGAAATAAATATTTAGTTGGAATTTTTGTAAGTAATTTATATGGTGAAAAATAGTATTTCTTTATTTTAATAAGATGAACATACATTATAAAAGTGACAAAACCTGAGACATAAAATGTCTTTTCTACTGGTGTTAAAAATGTAAAGAACAACTGAAATATCACAAATATTGGCATTCAAGTATTACCAGAGGAAAATAAAATAAAATAAGGTCAAATGAACTTTGCAGCTCCTTTTTATAGTTATAAGAACGTTATGCCTCACAATGAACATATGTCTGAAAGTATCCAGGACTAGGCTGAGAGCCGCAGTAGTTGTTGCTATTCCTCCTCTATCCAAGCCTCTCCGTGACCTTCAAAGAGTCCTTCATGCTCCCTATCAGCAAAACAGAGACAATGATATTTAGAGAAGAAATCTGCAGCTACAGCACTTCAGCTGTCAATCTCATCCTAAGAAGGATTCCCAGGCTGCAGGTGATTATAACTGTGGGAACACATTTCTAGTAAAGACACCACTATGTTGAGACATTAAGCTCATGTCCCGCCTTTAAAGTTCTGGTGCATGTCCGTTTTTGTGAGAGGTGTTAACAGCTGAGTCCTAGACATGTTCTGTCTCTGTTTAAAGCTCTCCCAAATCCACTTGCAGCTGGATAAAGAATTTATTTCCTATGACCCCTGCTGGGGGGCAGAGTATGGATACTGAGCTGTCATCATGTTCCTTTCACAGGAGTGTGGCATCCAGATGGGATCTTGGCAGTTCTCCTGTGTGCGTGCGCACATGTAGGCATACACATCTGCAACTCGATTCCTTGGTTCTTTACAGCTTGTGCAGTCGCTTGCTCTTCCATAAAGCAACAACCGAGTGGGGAAAAAATTGCTGTTGCAGTACTTTTTCTATAGATGGAAACGAGGATGTGCAGGGCAAGGCAAAGGCAAAGGCAAAGCCAGGGTAGATACTAGGAAGTGTTTCATGGAGCCAGACACTGTATGTACATAGCATTCTTCACCTAAGCATTGTGGTTTTTCTTTTGTAACATATTTTTTGAGCCCATGCAAAGCTACAAGGCTGCTGACTGCAAAACACAGCTGCCATTTTGTGTTCTGGAGCAGTAAAGAAGACTTATTCCAGGACATCTGCAAGAGACTTCACTGTTCTTTGTAGGTTTTATTAAAGCAAATCTAAAGCAAAAATTAGACGCCCCAAGATGTTTTACATCACACTTTGAAGTACTGTCTCCTACAAATACTGCAAAGACTCAAGGAACGAGTAGAACAAATGAGATACAAATATAGTTTTGAAAATTAATTATGAAGAAAATGGCGGTATTCTTGACGACTGAGTTAATTAACAAGAGATGAAAAAAAAGATGACAAGATGGAAAAAGCTATGTCAGACACTCAGTGTAAGTACATTGCTTAGCTAAGCAAAACCGCTTTTCAATGGAACAGTAAACATTAGCATGCCTTCAAAGAACAATAATAAAAATTTTTGAAGCACAAGATTGTTCTCAGTAATTAGAAGCACAGATGTTATTTGCTTCAGTCTTCTAATACTCTTTTCAAAGAGCAATTTTTTCAGGTAACTGACAGCATTAAGAATTCTGATAGAGCATAAAAGGATTGCTGCCACACAGGTTCTCTGTGGATATTCAGTGGCTTAATTGAACTGAACTTGAACGGTTAACTTCTAGTAGAGGATGCTTAAGTGTTCAGAACTAAATATATTCACCTTTCATTTAAATTCTGTGTAATTTTTGTTTCCCCCAAAAAAAGCACTTCAGCCTTTTCACTCTGTATCTCAATATTTATTCTGGAAAAGCATCCATCTTTATCTTCCTCTTAAGTTTCCGTTTAGCCACTAGTGACATCCTTAAAACCAATTCTTTGCTGCCTAGACTGTAAGACCCTGCATACAAGGTGCTGGAGCTGAATCCTGCCAGGAGCTAATTACTTACTTGAAACTCTTGTTCAAGTTAAAATTTCTGAGAGTTTCAGACTGTGCCAGGAGAAAAGCTTTCCTATTACAAGAGAATGATCCTTTAGCTTCAGAGCACGCTCAGCAGAAAAGCCCCTACAAAACAACAAACAACCTGACAGATTACATAGCAGTACAGACCTGGACATACACATTATAGGAGTGGTCACCAGCATATTTGTCTCTTTCTCCCAGTAAATAAAACTTATTTGCATATTATGAAGTAGCTCCAAAAGGAGGTTAGAAAGTCAGATTTGGACCACAGTAGCAAATAGATCATGGTGAAGACAGATAAACATAAAAATACCCAGGATCAAAAAATTCATGCTTTAGGTTACTCAGGATAGTCTTGTAGTAGAGATGTTCTTGAAGTTCATATCATTTCTCTGCATCCACGTAAGGGATTTAAGTTTCCTACAGCACTGGTGGGTAACCTGCCAAGCTGCTAACTATTCCTTCTCTCTCTTCAGATTTTTGTTTATTTTGAACTTCTGTTTTTTCTCAAAGAGAGTAAAAAACATATCTTGGCTTAACACGGAATTTTGAACAGGAGCTTAATTCCAGATTATGATTCATAGTTCAAAAACCCAAAAGAAAGAAGCTGCATATAATTTTAGAGATGCTTACTCAACTCTGCCTCCTTTTACCAGGTAATTCCCAGACTTTTCTTGGCACATCAGTGAAAATTAGCTCAAATAGTGCCTTACTTAGATAGTTTCTAAATTTTTTTTTCTCAGATATATAAATCTTATCAACTAATCTAGAGTTAACTGAAGATTAGGCCTGAATTATTGAAGTAACTAAATATATTTGATGATATGCCTCGTAAATCATAAGCTCAAAAACTCTCCACAAAGACTCTCACCTAAACCCAAGAAAACAAAGAAGGACACCCTAGGGACTTCCATAAGAAGAATTCGCCATGCCATGAACACCTCTGGATGTTTTATTTCTCTAGCGCTCAGGGAAATTCATCTTTACTCCACATTCTGCAGTTGTACTAATGAACTTGGGCACATCAACTGTTTGCTTGGCCCTGTTTTTAACAGCCCTGTAGTTGAAAGTATTTTCTAAGAGAATCATCAGTAAATGCTCTAAAAGAACAACTCCCTTTATCCCTTACAAATATGTAATGGCAGGGCATGATAACACTCTTCTTTTCTTCTGTTCAGAAGAGTCATGCACACTACAAGGATATATGGTACAGTTTGACAGATAAGTACATCACCCTGTTTAAATAGTTTATTTTTTCTTTGTTGCAAAAGGTTCAAAGGGGTGTATACCCAGCCCCTACAATAATAACACTGTAGTTTAGAGGCTCCTTGCAAGGCAGGTAGAGTTCCGATTTCACTGTGCTGCATGAGTTCAGTGTTCAGTGGGAAAAATATTAAACCAATTATTATTTTGAAAATCCAACCTATTTAGTACATGCCAAACCAAGATAAATGTTTTCAAACATGTTCTGCATATGTTTTGGGGTAAGAAAAGACATTTTAAGACAGGAAAAAGTCAGCTTGCTTTTCAAAGCATAAATCAAATATGTAACAGAAAACAAAGAAAACAAATTTTGAATTTGTAGAACACAGGTTATACTAAAATATGTATAGTGTGAAAGAACATTTAAACATTTCTTCAGTGCAGTGTGCAAGGCAGATTTACTAGGAGAAGAAAGGAAATGTACTACATGATACTGAAATTAACTTTTCCCCTTAACGATTGGGTCTCATAGGAATGTACTAGCTGCTGAGGCTGGCAGACTTTTAAAATTCCATGCCTGCAGTTCAGAAATAATTTTTTGGAGGGAATAATTGAGAGTATGACAGTTTGTCTACAAATATGTCACTATGTGTTTACTTCATTGTGTGTCAATTGGATTAGTTCCTTATTCAGGGAGAAGAAGCTGAATCAGCCGTTGCAGATTGCCTGCTGCCTCGTCTGCCTCTGCAGCCTGGAAAGGACCCCTCCTGCCACCAAGGAAAGCAGGAGTAAAAATCTAAATACCATGCCCTTGACTCGGTTATGGAAAAAAACAGGTTAATAATAAATTAAATGGGCTTCTATGGAGACAGCTGTTAGCTGTATGCCTCAATTTACCCATTTTCTGCACAATAGTTTGTGTAGGTGTCAGAGGAATCTCAATAGTTCACCAATTACTGGAAAACTCTTTGAGTTAAATATTTGGCTGAATGATGGCTGGATGTTTTTTAATTCTGCTTTTCCCTCTGCAAACAGCTGATGCCTGCATTAAGCTAAGATCAAATGAAAAATGTATTCAGCATTTCAGAGATACCCAGAAGCAAAATAACAATATCAGGAGCTAAGCTTTCTTACGCTTCCTTTGTATATGTCAACTTATATTATCCTGGGTGATGTATCATCCTTCCCAGTGTACTTAATATTATAATGCAAGTGGATCATTAATATGGAAAGTCACGAGACGATTTCTTTCATATGCAAAATAAATCACATGCAACCACACCTCTGATGTGAACTTTTGAACGCGGAAGCTGCAAAAATTGCTTTTTACACATCCCTGAGAGTTTTGATATGGCTTACTACTGGCTTTTTCCCAACAGATGAAAAATATTCCTGTTCGTGGTCAGAAATTATCACACTAACCTGTGATAGCTGAATCATGGAAGGTATATATGACCCCTTTCTAAAATGTTTGTTCTGATTTCTTTTAGCATGAAGATGCAGCACAAAAGTGGAAAACTCAATAGAAATATTCCCTAATATCCTAAAAGAGATAAATATTACTGCGAAAAAAAATTATATCTCTCTTACTATTTCTTTGTCTTTAACTCTCTCTAAGGCACAAATCCTTTTATTTCTCTATCTGTGACTTCTTTTATGCCTCTTTTATGTTGGTATCTCTGCGTCATTTTGGGTTGTTTTTCCCTTCTTTGCTGTTGTTTCTGTCTGTTTGTTTGTTTCTTATGCATTTAATTTACATATATAATTAATAGAACTAGAATGGGAAAAAAAAAAACAAAACTAGCAAAAACCCCAAATAAAGGGGCACAATTAAGCACCAAGCACATCATGCAGACTCTAGGTACTGCTACTGGCTCCAAGAGGTTAATTCTTCTTTCTTAAAAGCCAGTTAGTGCAATTAGAGATTTCTATGACAAAAAAATAGTATTTTGCTTTTTTATTATGATTTTAGTTTGGGGAGTTTCTTTCATTTAGGGTTTTGCATGTGGTTTTGCTTGTTTGTCTATTGCTGTTTAAATGCTAAATACAATACTCAGATTATAGTCAGCAGAAGAGCAGTTTCGTTGCTTATCCCAGATATTTCACCCGAACTATGTGGAGCAGCCAGGATAAGGTTAGCTTCCTCTCAGCTATTTCGTGACACTCTTTTTAGGAAAATGTTTCACCCTAGTATAGACTACAAACATTTTAAAGAAAAATTCAACCCAATTATGAAATCTGCTCCATAGATCCATGCAGATTAAAGTTAACATGTTAGGATGTGGCAACAAAATCTTTTTGACAAGTAGATAAAAAGGGCCAAATTTCTATGAAAGAAAGGAGAGAAAAGAGAAGAGAGAAGAGAAGAGAAGAGAAGAGAAGAGAAGAGAAGAGAAGAGAAGAGAAGAGAAGAGAAGAGAAGAGAAGAGAAGAGAAAAAAATAAAAGGATCAGTATTCCAGAAGGATCCACAAATCGCTTCCCCAGATCACTCAAAAGAGTCACCCTGCATAGAAATCACTTCACAAGAAGCTGAAGGCTTCAGTTTTCAGTACAGACCCTTAACTTGCTACCTCTTACTGAGGAAGTCAGAACTGAATATTAATGAACCTGTGTTTTTACAGCTATGACAAGATTTGGCTCTTCTGACTATAAAGATCCCCTTCTATAAGACAAAGGATATATACAGCCCAAGAGAAATACAGAGCACCATGTTTAAGGCTGAATTGAAATAAATGTCCTACCAAACTCAGCTAAGTGTATTGTACTAGTGAGGAGTTTAGCAGTTTAGAAATGTATACTTGAAAAAGAGGATCCTCTCTGGCTGCCTTAATATTTCCAGCATATCCCATAATAAGCCTAATGGTTTGCCACGTAATTGCATCATTAGTAAAACGGTGTTCTTGTTCAGTTACAACTTTCTATTGGCTTAGAGAAAGGATTTCAAATTTGCATTTAAATGAAATTGAGCAAAGAGTGATAAAGGCTTCAATTAAAAGGCCACCTGTTTTTGTTAATTCATTTTTAATAGGAACAGTAAATATTTTCAGTTGATGCACTTTCTTCTGCAAGATTAGTACATTCTTCTCTTCTTTATCTCCAGTGTCAGACACCCCTCATTAGAGGAGTCTGTCATTTTCTCTGACTAAAGGAACCTGTCTCAAGCTTTATGAATCTGTTGGTACAAGACAAATAATAAAGTAAACCAAAGAGCTATTTAGAAAATGCAAGCAAAAACACCTCAATGTATGATCAAAGTAAATTCTGCAAATAAATTATTTCAAAAAATCAATTAGTTCAAAGGCTGGGGGGAAGCTGGTTCCTCAAACAAAACACTCAAATTCTTTCTTCATTTACACTCTTCTTGGAGGTTACTGATGTCACTTGAGCACACTGGTATGAAACAAAAGTAGTCTTCCATGTCACAATTATGTAATGCAATTAAAACTTAAGGATTACAAATATGTAAAACACAAATCACGACAAGCAGCTTTTGTGGAGTATAAACCCAGCTGGTGTTCACGGAGTATAAGCTTCAACCGGCATCTGGAAACATTAAATCTTTCTGTAAAACGTCTTCCTTTGATGCTAAATTTTTCACCTTTTGGTCTTGTCTTATAGGTTTACAGGTCTAGTTTTGTCCAGTTGCCATTAGAAACACAGAAGCCCATCTTGCTTTTCTAATGTTTTTGAAATAATTTGTTGCCATAATTGCTTCTGTTTTCCATTTACTGTAACCATAACTACTAATTTGCTTACAACCACTACACATCTGTTACAACACAAGCTTAAAAATCCAAAATATCCACAATAACAACTTGCGGTGGACACCCTTCTCTTTGTGAATGCAGTGTAAGCATTTAAATAAAGAATTGAACATTTAATTAGTGTGTGCTTGTTTCCTGCTAGCAGGACATCATAGTAGTAAATAAATGGACCCAGTTTCTTGTAACACAGGCTGGGAGACATCTTCACAGTTGCTTTTCATTCTCAGATGCCTATTTAAGGGAAGTGTAGGTGTCCAATCCCACTTTTAAAAACTTTATCTTTGATTTAAATTATGACTGGTTTTTAATGCTATGTGGTTTTCCACAATGAACTTAATGAGAGATTATGTTTTCCATTTCTGGTTGAATGAAGAAAGAAATTAACAGAAATGTAAATAGAAAATATTCACGTGAAACTGTAGGTTAAGGGATTTACCCCCTATTTGTTACAAGTTAAACATTTACAAAAGAAAATAAATGCTGCAGAACTGTCTCTTCTTGCCTCTTCCCCTCTCTTGTGCCCCTTCCCCTTATGTATTTCTGATTGACATACTCATAAAATTTGTTTGTTTTTATATTTGCTGGATGAAAGAATATATCAAGAGTTTTAAATAATTGATTTTTACTTGGCTCAGGTTCTACTTCTTAACTGGTAGTTGCTGCAGTTGCTTTCTTTTAATGCTTGCAAAGCTGAACTAAAAATATCTCTTGAAGTTCAGCTTGACTACATGTTGCAAGTGGTTTGGACCTAATGTTCTGCCATTAAATAAATATTTTAATATTTTTCTTTAAATTTACGTCTATTGGGTTTGCATGGCAAGGCTTTAGTAGTCAGGTGGGCTACAGGGAAGGCTTTTGGGAGAAGATCCTAGAACCTTTCTCCATGTCTGACAGATCAAATGCTCCAGCCACAAAAAAAAACCTGCACAACTTCGGACAAATTGAGGAGTGAGACTATGTGAGAGAAACTCTTCAGACACCAGGGTCAGTGCAGAATGAGGGGGAAGAGGTGCTCCAGGCACCAGAGCAACGATTCCCCTGCAGCCTGTGGTGCAGACCACGGTGAGGCAGCTGTGCCCCTGCAGCCCATTCACATCCACAGTGGAGCAGAGATCCACCTGCACCCCCCTCCATGGGGGCCCCTGCACCAGAGCAGTTGGGTGCCTGAAGGAGACTGTGACCCTGTAGGATACCCATGCTGCTCCTGGCAGGACTTGCGACCCCACAGAGGACCCGTGCTGGAGTAGTTCATGATGAACTGCAGCCTGTGGGAAGGACTCGTTGGAAAAGTTCATGGAGAGTTGTCTCCTGTGGGACTGACCCCACACTGGGAACAGCAGGAGAGTGTGAGGATTCTGCCGCCCTGAGGGGAGGTGGCAGAGAAAACTTGTGATAAACTAACCACAACCATTTCACGTCTCCCTGTGACATTTTATGGAAGAAGGCAGAGAATTTAGGAGCGAAGTAGAGCCCAGGAAGAAAGGAGGGATGAGAGGAAAGTGTTTTTAAGATTGGGTTTATTTCTCATTAATCTATTCTGATTTGTTTGGTAATAAATTAAATTAACTTTCCCCAAGTCGAATCTGTTTTGCCTGTGATGGTAATTCATGAGTGATCTCTGCCTGTTCTCATGTTGACCTATGAGCCTTTTGTTGTTTTTTGTCCCCTGTTCAGCTGTGGGGGAGAAATAGAGTGGCTTTGGTCAGCACCTGGTGTCCAGCCAGGGACAAGCCGCTACAGAAGGCTAAAGAAACTGGAACAAAGCATATAAATAACATGTTCAGCTCTAAGGGTCAAAAGACTATAAATAGCTACTATGCCTATAGAGAAGGGACTGTTTTATGCTCTCCAACCCAGTTCAGAGGACTCAGTGCTCTTTCTCTCATTCCCCTGGTAAAGCAGTATATGAGTTAATTATTGCTGTAGCTGTTACAGTTTAAACTGAAGGGAGAAAAGAGACTGCATGAAAATCAAGCTGAAGTAGTGGGAAATAGCAGCTTTTTACTCAATGGCCATCTGCAGCCCTACAATACAGATAATATAAGATATTGTCCTGATCACTGTAAAGGTCATAACATGCTCAGTGACTGAAATGGCAAATGCAGAAGGATATGTATTCATCTAACTCCTGCAGAATTAAATATCTAGGTATATATTCCAAATTTAGAAGTGCACATTACCTTTATTTAAAGGTATTAAAGGGTGGAGCTAAGTTCATTTTTTCTCAGTAAAGAACTAGATTCAGTAAGCAGCTAGGTTTTCTGTAGCCTTTACCACCTACCTCCTATAAGAGCATAATAAAGGATATCACCAAGTGGAAAACTTGGAAACCAAACACAATAAAGTTACATTAAAGAAACAACAATTCTACTTTCATTTGCATAATTACTTATTAATTTAATTTAAAAATTGCTTAATAGGTGTTGCCATTTTGAACTTTCAATAGATATACACAAGTTTTACTGACAAGCTTTTTTTTCCCTGAAAGAATGCTTTATAAATCTGTTCTGAGACACAACTCTATTATCTCAAATTTTAAATAACTAATTTTTACCAGTGGACAAAGACAAGTATTTCCCAGATCATTACTCTTTTTTGAGGGGAGAAAAAAAATTTATGGCTATCGTATTAAATATTTAGATATTTGTATAACTGCACATTATTCATAATGAGGATAGTGAACCATTTCTCAGGAAAAAAATAACTGGTGCTGAACAAAACTCATATACTTCTAGTTGTGGCACCTATTGGCCAACAGAGGAAACTATTTAAACATCTCGTTTTGCTGATTTCTGAAAATAAATCTGAAGGATAACCTATGATTGATAGTTTAAAACCCTGGAAACTTATTTTTCAAAGAAGACTAAAGTAAGTTCAGAGTGCTGTTCTTTGATTTTGGGTTGGGATTTTTTTGTCGTTGGTTGGTTTGTTTGTTCATTTATGACAGTTTTTTATTTGTTTGTTTTGTTGCTTGACTAATGAGGAGTTTTGCTAGTGATTTGAGGTTGGGCTGAGAGCACTTTTGACACTGATGTCCCCTAATATTACAGCAGTGAATTTGTGAGCCTCACTTGAACAACACAACAGGACAGGAATTTATCCTGGTAGGTTGCTGGCAGTTAGCAGGGAACAGTGACATGGCAGATAAATCTACCATTATGTGGCTCTGCCAGCTGCTGCTTACCCCATTACATGGACAAGATAAACACAAATGTAGTAGGCGTGTCGCTGTCATTGGGTTGAGTTGTACTGTTCCTGTCAGCTTCTCTGTCCTGCTCTAAATCAGTAAAGAAGCCATAAAGCACACATCACATTTAAACCACCCTTTGGGTGTCTGTCCATCTCAGGAGCAATGCTAGCTAGAATGGGAAATTTGACCTTACTTTTTTCTACTAGTGATGACTTTTTGATTTATCCTTGTCATGCAGGGGGTTTAAAACATCTGAAGGTTAGTTTAACATACTTTTAAGAGTAGCGGAGGGCAGGGGGGAGGACAGGAATTTTAATACTTTGTCAAGTAGAGGTTAATGATATTATCTTTTGCTAACTATTTTCCCCTGGAAACCTTATTGTGCCGTGCCGTGCTGTTCCCTTTTCAGCTTAGTTCATTGCATAGGTACCATTGAAACTCTTCAAATTGATCCAAAACATGGGTGACCCCAAAACCTTCTTTGTTCATGTAGTGGGAATAACACACCTCAGAAGAGTTATAGATCAGCACGGTATTGAATTCATTAGAAAACTTTGTGAAGAAATCTCTTGCTCAGCTTTAATTAGGATTAACCAGTCAGAGGTCATAGTCTGTTCTGGTTAATACCACTTCTACCACCTGAAATATAAATGGATTATAAGATTAAGCCTAGTTCCTGAATATGTTAAAAACATATTATACCTGTAGATGATATTGTAGCTTAAAAAAAATTATGAAAGAAAGGCTTCACACACTGTTGTATTTTTTATTTTTTAATAGAGCTTAGCTCCACTTTTTTTTAACAATAGTTTAAGAAGATTTTACCTCCTCGTATCTGTGATTCACATCATATATTCAGGTTACCTCATACATCCAGTTTGGGTTTCATCAAAGAATCTCATTATCACTTCCAAATTGTGTTGCTTTCTCAAAAAAAAAAAAGAAGAAAACCTAACATTTTGCCTTCAATAATATGGGAAATAGATAACACAGTTTTTTTAAGGTTTGCTATATCTTCAGAAGCCATTATGACAATAGTAAAGAAAAATGGATGTCAGTTACACAAGCAGTTTAACATTGATGGCATTTGCAAGACACTGTTAGCTTTTGCAAAAACACATTGAACTTACATTTGAAAAATTACGTGATGGAAATAAAAGGAGGAGAAATAAATTGCAAGCATAAAGCCATATGCAAGAAAAATACTTAACCATCTTGATGCCTTGAATGGCTACCTAGAAACAGAGACCAGACAAGAGTAACGGAATAAAGGTAGGCATTTATTTGAAAGGCCTTCAAAGGGATATACCCTGGGGAGCCAGAGGCTACTTCCAAAATGGACCTCAAGATGGACGACAAGCCATGAGCTCTTCACACTTTTATAGGTTTTGTCTATTTGCATATCAGCATAAATTTGCCAATTAAAACTTTAGCTAATGATTTTAATTTCTTCAATTTCTCCACCTCTCTAGGGGCTCTAGTTTACACTTTTTGGGCCTAGGACAATCTGAGTGTCCTTGAATAGCCAGCTCAGAGAAGCTTTGTTGTGTCTATCTGGCATAAGAGAGCAGCTAACGAGCTACAAGAAACTTCAGAGTTACACACTAGGCGATGCAGACTTTGAAAAGTATAAAAGTTAAAACCCAAGGCATCAACCTAAGCAAAGATGAAGGGAAGGTGAACAATAGTACAAATAGTTCTGTATGTACACATAAGATAGAATGTATATATGGACACATACAATTATGTGTTTATAGATATACATTCCATATAGGTGAAAAAATACGTGATTGTCATAGTTTATGCTGTCATAATTCCATCATAGTTGCATGCATTTTTCTTGCAAGTCCAGAAAACATCTCAGTGCTTCAAGTTCAAAGAGTCTTATAGATAGTGTAGTAGAGCTTACTCATTACCTATATGTGATCATAATCACACAAGAAATTAATTTAATGCCATAATTAAAAGCACCATTGGAAATAAGGTTTGCTCCTGAGCTCAATGAGAACTCAAAGAGAGTGCAAAAGTTTTGATGGAGACCTTGCCCTAGTGATCATCATTTAATGTATTGCAAACAGTTCCTCTTTTCCTGTCAACTTTCAGTATGAAATATACACAATATTAGTCAGCTTCTGTACTGAACTATCTACTTTTCTTCATTTTTAATCAAATTCCCTTCTCCTCAACATTATCTGAGATCCCTTATAAAGTGGAGATGTCTCAGTTTAAGCAGCCCTGACATTAGAAGAGTTAGCCTTTGCCTAATACGAAGGTCAGTTGAAACTAATTCATTATCTAGTCTCCTGCAGCATTAGTAATATTTGTCCCTTGTGGAGTAAGTTAAATGATTTCTGAATGTGACCAAATACTATATTATTAACACATACACACATATTTAATGTGTTTTTTATCTAACATTTAGTGTTAGAGGAACCTCCCTTCCCCTACTCCACAAATAATATTTTGGATAAAGAAAGTGGTTAAGCTTTCTCTACATAAGATTCAATCTAAAATTATTTAACACAGGTCAACATTTATATTAATTTAGGACCACACCCAATACAGATCTAAGCCCAAAATGAAAGGGGAGGTGGATGGAAATTATGTGATCCTGGATATATTACCTGCTGTGGGAGTGCCTGTTGTGTTGGATATTGTTAATGGAATGGCAAAAAGCCCCTTAATCTCCCTGGTAAATCTCCAGTTTATCTCAGTTGTTGCGGTTGTCATTAATTTTAACATTTTACTTGGGGTTGTCTAAAGCTTTGAATGAACTTTCAGGCAGGAGAAAGTCAAGTGAATTTATGAAAAAAAGGAAACATGTATATATTTGTTTTCTTCAGAGCCGTCAATATCAGTCTATAATGGCAGTAATCACTAAAGAATGGTACTTTTCCCTGTAAATTCACAGTGAATTTTAAGTAAATTTTTTATGATAACTATTAAGATATCGTACTGAATTTCACTGAAAGTATAAGAGGGGTCTTTGTGTTTGTTTTTGATACCTGATACAATACTCCTGCCTAATGAAGTTCATTTCCTTTCATACCTTTATGATTTACAATCATATAACTTGTCTTCTATTAAGGCTTTTCTAGCAGTTGATCATTTTGTGTCCTTAGTTCATGATGAAGCAGAACTTACTTTGATCCTCATAAATTTTAATTTAAGCTGAAATACAATTTTTACTTGCAAACACTAGTTTCCTACAATATTCTCCATTAAGTTTGATTTTAAAACATAATTTTAAAATAAATTAACTGCAGAAAAATGCTATTTGGAAATTATGTACATGTGAAACTGAAAGCTTAGAGAACTGCATAGCCTCTCTGAAATAGATAGGTCTAGGCTCCACCAGTTTTCTTATGTCAAAGAAAATACAGGGAAAATGGTTTTCTTTTCAAGGTTGAAAAATATTTTTTGCATATTAAATATATTGTTGCTCACCTACTTATTATTGTTGTTCTTAAATGCATCATTATATTACTATATACTTCCATTTATTGTTTTAAAAGGTATTTTTTTACTATATGGTATACTAAAGGTATTTATTTACTGTAAAAGGTATAATTTTACTATACTCCAACATTTTTTAAAAATCAGTTCATGTACATAGGAAATTAATTTGAAACTTGGTCTTAACAGATGCATTACTAAGAAGATACTTGTCAAAATTATTCAACGGATAAGATGTTTCAAATCTGGTGAATTTGGCAATGGAGAGATTTTCATCATACTTAAATACTTCAAAATATGCTGTCTGAGTGTACAAAACTAATTTCATATAGAAAAAGTAGAATACTTTCAATCTGTGGGACGATGATCACTTTGTAAGTGTGCCTCAATGTTTCAGCACATTGAACGCTGGTAAAGTGAAATACTTTTCACAGTTCTGAAATTGCTTTGGTGGATGAACATAAAGTAATTGAAAACTTTTGTTACACAGCTTTTAAAGCCAAATAATTTTTTTTCCATAGTGTACTTTACTGCATTATGCAATACATGAGGCAAGCAATTAACTTCAAGCAAATACTCATTTTCATTTCCCATTAACTCTGTAGTCAAAGGGATGTTCTCCAAAATTAATCTTAGGGGTACTGGATGCAAATGATGATACGTTGTCAAAGTTCAAACCAGTTGATTGTAGTATAATTTTTCTTTCTTCAAATACTCCTAATTCTGTTTCATTGATGTCCTGAAGATAATCAGGCAAATTGTGGTGTTAAGTCTCCTTCCAAGTGTGCATCATGGAACAGCGACCACAAACTTCATTGTATTTCTGCTAGATATGGGGAAAAATATGCAGTTTTCAGCAAATTAACTGGGTTTTTTTTTCATACTAGAAAAAGTTGATATATTGTTTACAATACAAAAAGCTTTTGCTTTCTTTCATTCTGTGGATTAATCCTGGAAAATGGCAGCATTTGACTTTTTTATCCTGAAGTAAACATTATGAAATATTATTGGCAGATTCTGTTGCTTCTGCTCAGTTTTCTTATTTCTAATTATTACTAACAAAAAAAGCTAAAACATTCTGTTCCTAGAAGGTGTGGTAGGATTATTGTTATATAGAACTGATTAACCTATTTCCTTGCCTCATTACCTACATTACCTGGAATACAGTATTGACTAAACTTTGCAATAAAACATACGAGCAGCATAAACAGAAATCATTTTCTGTTTCTTATAGCTCCTAATATACCCTTTTTTACTGTACTTTTTCTTTAATAAGTGTTTTGTATGTCTGTGCTTTCATTCCAAATATGTAATTTTGGCACACTAAAGATGATAGGGGTGGGTTTTTTTGTTTGTTTTTTGAGTAGTATATAACATTGTTACAGACTCATTAAACACAAGGCATGGATGGCCAGATGGAGTGCAAATCTGACACAGAAGCACCATCTTGTTCAAGTCAGAGCAGGTACTTCTTCAGGCAGTGTGACAAAAGTTCTGCTTCTGAGACCAACAGGAGAAAATGGGGGGATTTAACCTGTGTCCTAGCCACCTCAATCTGATGAAGTAATGCCTGTGTGCACTGAGAAGGACAGACAGACTCCTTTAGCACAAATTTAGGATATAACTTGATTTTAAACCTTTGGGTTCAACCCAAAACCCTTTAAACTTTGTGACACCTCTAGGTCTTCTGGGGCTATGCTTACAGTAGCAGTTTTGTCTCATAAGAATCTGAATTTAAACAGCATATACAGTTTTTATTCTTGCTATTGTTATCCTTAAAACTGTGATCACTGTTGGCTTTAGATATTCTTATTTTCAAGAGGCTTTCCCATATAATTGTTGTTAAGTGAGCGGATGCCCTTGTGCAGTGGCCATTGTTCTTTCCCCCGTTCCAATGCAAACAGAAGCACATTTTGTACTGGTGAGTACTCATTCAAATATAAGGCAAACGAAAGTTTCACTGGATAAGGAAAAGTCACTGTGGTGATTTTCAGCCTAGGATTTGTCAGTTATGTAGGACATTTGCATCTCTTCTGCTTGTTCAGATGAGTCGATATACCACTAGAAGCACTGGCAAGCTTGTACATGTGAAACCATGATTTTTTACATCAATATGAGGACAAGAAAGACCAAAATAATAGTGATCTGTGTCACAGGAACTAA
The DNA here is from genome assembly GCA_013397725.1 of Rhagologus leucostigma. Classification (NCBI taxonomy): domain Eukaryota; kingdom Metazoa; phylum Chordata; class Aves; order Passeriformes; genus Rhagologus; species Rhagologus leucostigma. The sequence continues at coordinate 864,607 of VZTD01000435.1, read as the reverse complement.
ATATCCACTAGAATATTTATTACTGGATTTTTTTATACTCATTATCCTGTCCTACTTTTTATAGTTTTAAAATATATTCATTATGAATTATGATATTTTTTTTCTCATTTTGTAAGAATCCTAGCACAAGATCTAGGCTCCAGCTTGGTCCCTTTTAGCTCCACAATACAAGGATTAAAGTTATGAAGCCCACAAAAGGCTATTTTTACCCAGGCATGAGTTTCATCCTATACAACTAGATGTACAAAGTACTAAGAACAGAAAACCATCTTCCACTCTGAATTTCCAACAGCAGTATTTAGAATTACAGTCATCTTCTGCAAATATAAGTGTTTGCATCACAACGTATTTTAAATAATCTTTAGGAGGTTTTTTATGTGTGCTTTCTCTTTCCCTAAACTTAAATTTAAAGAATTTTATCTAAAGGAAGAAGGTTATATCAGTAAATCAGCACAATATAAAATTTTTTCACTTTGTCATTTATTTTGTAATGCTATTGTTTTGAGTTATATATCTAAGACATCCTCTATCCTCTAATAAATTATCAAATATATAATAATCTATTTATTATTTGTTACATTTGTACACCAGTGAAGTAATTTACTAAAGCCAAGAGTGTGTCCTTGTGGCCAAGAAGACCAGCAAGTGGGGTTCATTAGGAAGAGCATTGCCAGCAGGTCGAGGGAAATGATCCTGCCTCTCCACTCAGCCTGGATGTGGCCACATCTGGAGTGCTGTGTCCAGCCCTGGGCTCCTCAGTACAAGAGAGACCTGGAGCTCCTGGAGCAGATCCAGCAAAGGGTCCAGGTTGAAGGAGTGGTGTCAAGCAATAGGACAAGAGGCAATGCGCAGAAACTGGTGCACAGGAATATCCACAATAATATGAGACAAACCTTCTTAATTGTGTGTGTTAATGAGCACTGGAACAGCTTGCCCAGAGATGTTGCAGACTCTCCCTCATTGGAGATAATCAAAAACCACAATCCCTGTGCTCTAGGATGACTCTTCTTCAGCAGGAAGGTTGGATCAGATGTCCTACTGTGATCCCTTCCAACCTGACCCATTCTGTGATTCTGTGATTCTTTAAATAGCTGCTGCCCGTAGCCTGCACCAATCTCCCAAAAATCCATGAAAAATCTCGGAACTTTAGGCCCTGATTTTTAGCACAAAATACACAGCACTCCAAACTTCTTGGGAAGTTTCCAACAAACTGAAATATTCAGAGCTTTGCAAAATCACCATATTGTTGATTTATTCTTGAATTCTTTTGTTTAAATTGACGATGATGGAGTAGAAGCTTTGTTGTCAATAACATTTTGAGATATGCGCTTTAAATTTAATTAGGGCAGCTTGCTGAAAACTACGGATAGTGGGTTATATGCCTTTCATACAAAAAAAAGAGAAGAAATAAGGAATGAAATAAAACTGTGAAATGTTCTCATTCCTTTGTCAGGAACAATCATCATAAAAATTTTGGAAGTTAAGTTAAAAACAGATAAAGAAAAAACCTCACCACTGAAAAAATGCCCAACCAACCCCCTTCCCCCCAAAAAAAACCTAAGAAAGAGAATGAAATGTCTGTCAAATAAATAATCACATGCATTGAGACCTTAGTGCTTAGTTAGGAAATACTCCAAGAGCACGTCAGATAACTTAATGAAGTTGACAATGAGGAGAAAATAAATTATATATTTAAAAAGTGAAAAACTATGTTTCTTCCTTAAAAAAAAATTTAAAATGCAGGTAATAATTTTTAAACGCCTGGAAGTCAACATTTACAATACTGACCAATATTGTACTTTTAATATTGTACTTGTGTTTTGAAACTCTGCAGTCAGCAGTAATTTAGAATTTCAGTATATAAAATAAAAAAAATGTGATCTAAATTATTTTTCCATGTGTAATTTAAATATATATTTAGAAAGGACCTTAATCTCTTCAAAATAATGACACAAGTATAAGTGGGATGGTGTTTAGTACAAGAAGCAGCACCCTGTGTTAAGATTCCACAGCGGTGCTGGGGTGGGGCAAGATCAATTATCTCAGAAAAGAAGTCCCATAAATCATCAGGTTGAGTGAGATAGAGTTTAGATAGTCTAGAATGGGTGTGAAGACCTGTCAGAAATTCTATGAGCAGGTGTTTCTTGAAAGACGTGTCAGTGCTTGCTGAGCACTCACCACTTATTGACAACTCTGAGTCCTTCCTCAAAACTTGCTGTTTAACCTATTTGTTAAGGTAGGAAGCGTAAGTTTTAAGTAAGTAGTGAAAGGAGAAATTTCAATACAAATTTTCTCTGCCTGAGTGTTCTAAGTGTAGGAATATTGCACCAGGAAGTGAAAAGTTTGCTATCATTGCTTTTTGAATGGATACTGCCCTAAGAGACGTGTTTTGACAAATCAAGGAATAAGTTCGAGGATGGTGAATTTAGAAATCAGCTGGGGAATGTGTACTTTCAGAGTGTCAGTCAAGGCTGGGCATAAAGCAGGATCCAAATTGTCATGGAGAACAACTATGAAAAACGCTAACTCTTCCTCAGCCAAAAGCAGCACAATTATCCACAAAAAAATGTTTCTGAGCATACAGAGAAACTCGTCGTATTCGTACCAAAACCAGGATATCAGTAGAATCAGAGTTTCTCATTAATTAAGCAGTAGTTGAGCATAAGTTTTCAGGATAATCATTAAATGCAGTGAAATGCTTTAGAGATATGAATCCTTTGGGAAAGATTTCTCCTTTTTTGGACAGTTTTGCCCATAACGCTACCGAGCCAGCCAGATCAGTGAGCTGATAGTCACCAATAATCACTGGTAACATTTTTAGAATTCTCTTATGTTGTCTCATCAAAGCATTTTGGAGGTAAATCACATGTAGTATGGATGTAGAAAAAATACTTAAGTGCTACAGTTTTCCATGGCTTGATTTCTTCTGAGTCTTGTGTTTACTGTACCATGTTCTGCATTCTCCTTCTTTTTCCATATGCACAATTCACAGAATCACAGAATCACAGAATATACTGAGTTGGAAAGGATCTGCAAGGATCATCGAGCCCAGTTCCTGGCTCTGCACAGATCTGTCCTCAAGAGTCACACCACGAGCCTGAGAAAATTGTCCAAACACTTCTTGAACTCTGTCAGAGTCGGGCTGTGACCACTTCCCTGGGGAGCCTGTTCAAGTGCCCAGCCACTCCCTGGGTGAAGAACCTTTTTCTCATGTCCACTCTAAACCTCCCCTGACACAACTTCAGGCCGCTCCCTTGGGTCTTGTCACTGGTCACCACAGAGAAGAGATCAGTGCCTGCACCTCCTCTTCCCCTCATGAGGAAGGTGTAGACTGCAGTGAGGTCTCCGCTCAGTCTCCTCTTTTCCAGGCTGAACAAAAAAAGTGACCTCAGCCACTCCTTAAAAAGCTTGCCCTCAAGTCCCTTCACCATCTTTGTTGCCCTCCTTTGGGTGGTCTCCTAGAGCTTAATGTCTTTTTTATGTTGTGGCACCCAAAACTGCACACGGGACTTGAGGTGAGGCTGCCTCAGTGCAGAGCAGAACAGGACAATCCCCTCCCTTGCCCGGCTGGCAATGCTGTGCCTGATGTACCCCAAAGACACAGTTGGCCTTTCTGGCTGCCAGGGCATACTAATCCATCTGGGACTGCTCCTTATTCCTTTATATACACATTCTTCCTTTCCTTTCTCTTTTTTTTGTCTTTTTATCACTCTGTGTCTCTTTTTTCTTTTCTGCATTTATCATTCCTTCTTCATCCAGACAATTCTTGTGATATTTGTACAACAGTTGACAGTAAATGATATACAACAGTCAAACTTCATTTGAAATTCAACACTGAATACTTCTGAGATGTGCTCCGCTCATACTAGCTCAATGTTATTGATCAACGACAGCAAGAACTGTAGAACAAAAGGAGATGAAGGGATGACAGAAATCACAAAAAAACCCAGCAGAATGCTTCCTACAGACATGTGAGACATTCAGTTACAGTGAGCCCAGGTCACTACAGTGTATATTTCTCTAACTGACTTTTGTAGGTACAGGCACAGAATTACAGGTCTTATTGAACAGAAGTCTTAGCAAACAAGCAGAGAGTTACGTGGTGGTTGGGGTTATCTCATTACAGTCATCTGTAAGCAGAAAAAAAAGGGTTTGAGGCTTTTGTCAGAATATTCTATTATATTTCATTTCAAAAATTATATTGATTCTCTAGAGATAAGCACATATTATTAGAGTTTAAATATTTCTGTGAGTATCTTCCTTCATAAATTACCACTTCTGTTAACTTTATAGGTATTTTTTAAAAAAATTTCAAATGAACCATATGCATTGAGTTCCTACTAAAAAGTGTGTAATATTTTCACATGAAAAATTAGATCCCTATACTGAGATTCTTCTGCCTCAGCTCATGGCATGTATTGAATTTATAACTGCTTTTTTTTTTCTGTCAAGCTTTTTCCCAATAATGAGTATTAAAATGATTATATAAAAGTAAATTGCATTACACAGTATTGTAATGTTTTCAAAGATGACATTACATTAGTCTAACACAGGTCAATTCTCTTTGGTCCTCTAATAGCATGGATAATACCTTGCTTTGTGGGTGTTTTTGCTCTTGTTATTGCTGATTTTCTCTTTTTTCCTGGAAGAAATGTGCAACATTTCCCGGCACACATAAATAAGGTCTGTTTTTAGATTGTACTGCGGGCACCATGTCTAGGTTTACTTCAGCCGCTAAATCTAATAAACATCTACTGGGATAGTAATTTTTAAGTTCAAGTTCAATATCAAACATGTCAGCAGTACACTTAGCAAGAAGCAGGGCAGCAGTTTGAAGAAAATGCAGATCCAGTCACCAGTAATTTTTATCAAATTATAAACCCTGGTTAGAGTGCTGGGATTTCATCAGCGAACATTACTGAAATAAAAGCAATGCTTCTGCAGGAGATGATTGCTTTTCTTAGGCATAGGTGGATTAAACATCAATTCATTTACGTACTTTTGACACACACTCTGCCACTTACATCTTCATTATCCACATTTGTGAAACGAAGGCTACATTTTGCATGGTATTATCAGGAAGTTTCATGCTGATCAGAAATGGATTTTCTTATATCTACTGATGTCATTTTTCATTCAAGTTTTATTTTATTTTTGTTCCTTGTAAAATAATTGCTGATGACTTAAAAAAAATTAATCATCATATTTAGAGGTGTGTAATACCGTGGTAAATTATGCATATGTATTTTAGAGGGATTAGTTCTACAGTAGGATACTGAAGGTCTGGGTATATTTGGCAGGTAGATTAAAGATACTGAATACATTTTTCAAACAACACAAATTATTTCTGGGCTATGATTAGAGAGAGACATAGAGGATGCCCTATTTTAGGAAGTCAAATCCAAAATTTAAGGCATTGAAATTTTTGTGTGCTGATGAATTCTGAAGTTATTTTGTTCCACTACATATCTATCAAGTTCTGAGGTAGATGAATCATTTGATGCCTAAATTCAAAATGACTCCTAAAGTAGTTTTCCACCCAACTTGGACTAGATTCAGGAAGTTTTTTCAGCAGTCACATTATGACCTGAATATTCCAGCTGGAGAACCTTTCAAATGAGAGACTGAGAGAGCTAGAATGGCTCATCCCGGACAAGAGAAGGTTCAGGGCAATCTTAAAATGTATTAATATGTGATGGGAGGGAATGAAAGATCTAGACTCTTCTCAGCAATGCCCATTGACAGGACAAGAGGCAACAGGGAAAAAATAAAATCCAGGAAATTCTATCCAAACACAAGAAATAACTTTCTAGTTTGAGGGTAGTAAAACACTTTCATGGGTTGCCCAGAGAGTTTGCGGAGTCTCCATCCTTGGAGATTTTCAAAACTCAATGGAACATTGTCCCAGGCTTCTTATTAAGAAGGATAATTGGGCTGGGCTGCTTGATTTCAAGACGTTCCTTCCCACCTCAACCACGCTGTGATTCCATAACACGCCCACAACCACACACACTCCAGGAGACAGTATTTCCAATAGCCTATATCTAACTAAAATGTGGAAGACCTCCTTGCAAAATACTCACATCTGACTTGCCTGGAGTTCTGGACATGCATGACCCAGTTCTGATACTTGTTCCTGCAGTATGTATTAAAACTGTGTTTACAGCATATTCCAAACTGGATCTTCAAATTTATTTATTTATTTATCTTTCCCCCTGAAGCTCTTCTATGTGTTTCAAGGGCTATAATCTTCATATCTAAAGAAACAGAAAAAATAAAAGTAATCAGTTACCTACTCATTTTAGATGTAAGCTCAAAGGAGAAAAATACTTAATAGAATTCAGAAGATAAATTCTGTATATCTTCTCAGAATTTCCTCTTAAGTTGCTTAATTTTCCACTGATGATATCAGTATATAATAATGCACCAAACATTTGCAATAGTGCTTAAAAAATGGTACAGTGGCTGTATCTATGTCACCACCACTTTTATATTTTCATGTTCATCTTGCAAAGGATTCAAGATACGGCTCAGTACTGAGGCTTTGAATCACCTGTGAAAGATATTTGCTTTCACTAGTCCATTACATTAATGTGATATGACTTAGCTATTGGGAATCAATTACTTAATTAAGAAAGATTTGAGACATCTTGTCCTATAATCATGACAGCTCCACTTGGTCTCTTTTCTTCCAGCCTTGACAGGGCTAGAGACTATGACATAGGTTATCATTTTCTTAGGTGACATGAATAATATCTCTTCCTAGATCTTTTTATTTGTTGTCATTTGCTTCAAATACCCGACTAAACTAAGCAATCTTCTCCCGGAAACAGAATGTGGGTATGCCTATGCTCTCCAGTAAATGGACTGGAGGGAGAAAAAAATAAACATTAAAAAACATATGGCAGAGGGTCGGAATGATTGAAGTGGGAAAGGACCTCAGGAGATAATCTAGTTCCAACATCCCATGCTGAAGCTGGATGAAGCTAGTGCAGGTTGCCCAAGACCTTGTCCAGTTGGTTTTGACTATCTCCAAGGACTCCACCTCTTCTTGAGACAAACTGTTCCTGTGCCAGATTGGGCTAAAAATGCTGTTTTCCTTATCAAAGGGGTCTCAGAGAACGACTTGTCTTTTTTTTTGTATCTTTGTACTTCCAATTCTATTTCCACTTACAGAAATATGTAGCTATGTTTTCCCTACAACTTGACTTTGAAATAAAATTTCAACACTGTCCAATAATGATATTCTGCAACCTGTCTTAAACTAAATGGAGGACCAAAGTTTTTTTTATGCTCAGAGTCCTGAAACCAAATCCAACTTCTTACAAAATGAATGATATTTTGTGTTGCAAATCAAATTTAATAAAGTGATTATGAAGTTACAAGGTATGTTTTGTGCTGCCCTTAAAACTTGAAAGTAACTTTCAGATGCATCCTCCTTCTGATATGAACTTGATGCAAATCTATGCAACTTCTGTTGAGTTCATATCATTTTTTCATATCTTTTTCTTTCTTCTCAGGAGTTCCCAAGGCTGAGCTGTGGGTAAACTACTCTGATTACAGCTTCAGTAATCCGTCTTGGTCCATCCCTGTCAGCCTGATAAGTCAAAGTCATTTCACTTCTTTGCCTCTCCTTTGGTTGACGTTACAAGTCTGTTATTTTAAAGTCTTTAGAAAGAAAAAAAAAGAAAGAAAAAAGCAAGAGAAAAAAAGAAGGCAATATTTTTCAGCCTGTGAAAGACAGATTTTTCACAGGGATTTGGTTTTTAGCTTTCTTCATGCTTTCTTGAAACTAATTTTTCTATGACAGATGTTTCCGAATTGCCTCTCTACTAGTTTGTACAAAATGTTTCTCTTTTGCTGCTCTGCTGAGGAGCACAGTTTAGACTATTTCAAAACTTCAAGGATAAGAATAGTCTTCCCTAGTTGTAGAAGTCTACATCAAGAGTAAGTAAACTGTACCCTAGATGTACTCCATTCGTAATAAACCTGGCATTAGCAATATTAAATCCATAGTATTTATGACATAATATCAGCATAAGAATGAACAAGGTTATTCCTTAGATTTACTCAACAGATTTCTGTTTCAGGAAGTTACAAAGGGCTCATGTAGATTTTACACAAAAGTCTCAGCAAAAATATTTTTAAGAATTTTAAATCACATCCCAGATTAGTCATAACACCTGAGAAAGTAACATTTTTGTGGTGTCCTGAAATTTATGCTATGGAACTAAAAATAAAATGGTGCCAATTTGCCAAAACAGAAATGTGAAATTCAAACAAGAGAAGAAGGCCATTTTTCTTGCACAATATTTATTTAACTATGAAATATTTTCTTCCTGTCACGTACCACTAAATATATAATATAAAATCGGGAAAAATAATTTATTATATATTTTCTTTTATTTTATCAAACTTGGCAAGTAAGAAACTGCACAGAAGTGCCATCCATTACGGAAGATGAGAATAAGTATAAAATTAAATCTAAATTTCTGGGGTCAGATGGATTATTAAGTAGAAAGGTGAAGACCACCTGAAATAGAAAAAAAAAAACCTTTATATAGCTCCATGAACTAATTTGGGAGTAAATAGATTGTAGCCTGTCAGGATTTATTTCTGGAAAGAGAAGCAGCAGGAAGATTTTGGTGGTTTTGTCAAAATAAAATATTTGTTATCTTTCCTAGTCCAGAAATTTTCTTCACACAACCCCTGTGAGAACCCAATGTAAATATGAACATAGATAGAAACCATCTGCAGCAAGAAAATATCTCAGTGTTTTCAATAGTTTTAAAATGACTTTTGTGTTTATAGTTAAATGTATGCCTCTGTGCTGCACTGGACTTGGTAAGGAAAGAAATTCTTTAAAAATACATGATAAAAAATAAAAGAGCTTTATCAGCATTATCTATTGAAAAATCTATTGCATGAAACTTTTCCAGCACTGCATTCTGGATCCCTGTTGCTGAAAGTTTGTTTCTTTCAATCTTTTGTCTTTTCACTGAATTAGCTTGCATACAAACGGATCCATCAGTAGTCCTGGACATCCTAAAAGATTCTGCAATTGAAATCAGAAAGGGGGTAACAAACAGCAAACAGTATAGCACAACTTATATGGAAAAGACCAACAAATACTTATAAACATAGATATCTTTAAACAGTCATGGCCTTACTAAGTAAAATAACCAACAGACTGACTGTGCAGTCAGTATATTTTGGATGTCAGCCGACCTACGCTGTTTCAAATCAAATAGGCTACCCATTTTCAAAGCTGACGGACTTACTTTGAAAGTATTTTAAATAACACAATTCTTTTGTATTTTGACCACATTTCTTGCTACACTTATTTAAACAATATAATCACGCAATGCTGAAAGAAGGTTATCCTATGTCATTTGAAACTTCAAAGGCAAAATCATGCTGCAATAATGTCTGTATTTATAAAGAATTAATTTTTATTGCTTTTAGATATTTTGGGAAAACTTCTAAGTCTAATATCACTGTATTTATATACAAAGAAACAAGCAACTTCAGAGGCATTGAACTCAACACTGTAATATTGGAGGTTGGGCTTAATTCATAACATCAAGCTTCAAGCAAAAGTTTCTCTACTAGATACGTTTTGCAGCCAATGGAGAGGGAGCAACTGACCTCCAGAGGGTGATTAGCAAACTACAAATTGCCCTTAGATACTGCCCTTTTTATTCCATAGAATGTGAAGAAGCTATGTTCTTCATTATTGAACTGTTTCCTTACAAAAGAAAAAACAGTCATATAACTTTCAGGTAATAGAAACATGGATGACTTAATTGATCAAAGAGAAGCATCAGAGATTGTTGGAGGAAAATTTCAAAAAGTTTTCTCGCTCTATTGAAGAAAACTGTCATTTGAATGCAAAATCATTCTTACAGAATACTTCCTGCTGTTATACACTAAAACCCAGTCATTATACTGCCTGCTTAGAAGCCCATTAATTGTTAAATTTACAAGAAAATTCTTTAGGAAATAAAATGCAGTTGAAGGAAGAGATCTATTCATTTCACAGGTTTCTTTTCATTCTTTTAAGAGAGCTTCAAATTAATAGTTTCATATCTTACGCTTCTACAATAGGTACCCGTATATCATAAGGGAGGGGAAAGAAGGAAAAACAGACACAAGATACCTCTAGAAAGAAAAAGAAAATAGAAAAAAAACAAAAGAAAGAAACATTGCTATCTGTAAATTTCCAATCTCTCAACTTTTGAATAAAAGCCTGTCCCATATAGAACTAAACCAGGGGCTGAGCTTTGATGTCTGTGAGGCTAGAAGATTCACTGAGTTTTGTGTGATATAAGACTGTAAGCGTAAGTTCTGAAAAGAAACCTGAAACATCCCAGACTTCTCATTTTGATTAAAAATCTGTGATTTCAAACAGTATACTGCGTGTTTGCTTCCTGTAACACATATGGGGAAAGTAGGATAAAAAACAAGCCTAAACATCAGAGTTCTCAATCAAGGATCCAGAAATTCAATTCATATCAAGGAATTAGCACTTCTCACCGCTTCTTGATTTAAAGTAAGAAAAATGAATGTAAACATTGAATTAAGGAAAAGGCACTTTTAATAAACTTCAATATATTGAAGCTTGTGAATTAAATATAATCATTGATTAAAAATATAAAATAGGTCAGGAAAAATAATTAACCAGAGAAGATAAATTGATGTCTAATATTTTTCCTTTACAAGATGAGGTTTTCTTTTAATAAAAATATTTGCTTGAATAGGGTTTCCAAACAACAATAAGGAATTCTGATTTTTCTTGTTTTAAATAACACACAGGTGAGAATATTATCCTATATGGAATGATATATCAAATTATGTACTTTACATAGATGATTTTTTTTAAATTATATGGCAATTCAACATTATCAGAATCCCAAATTAAGAGTTGTTGCTGTCTTTGCGATATGTTAAATCTTTAAATTTAAATTCTTTCAGACTGTGGTGTGCTAAGAAGTAGAAATACAAATGTTTATTCACATCTCAAATTATTCAGTGGGAGTGCTTTGCTAGTCATCAACCTTATCCTGCAAATCCTGTGAGAGCATTGCTCTCCATGAAGCTGTTGAAACTTATAAAGTTGTTGTGTTGGTAAGGGGAAGAATCGCAATCAACCCCTCAGTTCTCCGCTGTTGTTGGTATGCAGCTGAACCTCTAATTTATTCTCTTATGAAAACCTAGATGGGACTTGGACTGCACAACATCTGCCACCATGTGCCTATATAGATGGTGGCTTATTACATGCAAAGGGAAACCATCCACACCCAAAGCATATTATAGAAGACAATAAAGAAACTGTAAACTCTGAAACTCCATGTCCAAATGATCATGCAACTTGAAGTGTTTTGCTATAAGCACAGGTCAGCAGAAAATGGTTTCTCTACATACCTGTGATAAGGCTGTAAAAAGGATACATCTCAAAACATGGCTCTAGGAATAAGTGAAACTTACTGGCCTCAAAATCATGATCTTTTTCCTGAAATCTGTTATAAAAGACTGCTTCTGAAATTTATATTGATAGTAATATAGCTTAAATATTAAGTATACATGGTCCCTGTAAGTAACTGAATCTCATCTATAATATTTACATTAAGGTGAACTTAATCACTCATCAGGTGCCTAAAACAAGATCTACCTTCAAAATTTAAGAAGGGTAGACAAGTAGGATAAGAGTCATATTATATACCAGGTGTATATTAAACTTCTGGTAGAGTTAATATTACATAAATATTAAAATGATGATCCTGAGTATGTAAATATTTTCTCAATTTGTAACTTTCCCAGAATTGTCCTGCACAATTATTCTGTAAACTCAGCAACCTAAGCAGTTCATGCTTTAAGCATGAAAGCAGAAATTAAGAAAAAACAAAAGTCTTAGTTCAGTTAAGACGTTTTGCATAACCTTTATTAAGATGAGACCCTAATGTCTAGCAGTTGCAATTGCTACTTTATCAACCATAAGTAGCTTTACCCTGGTTTTTGATCCTGTTGCACTTTTGTTATGAAGAACAATATTCAACACAGGAATGATGGATTTCAGTCAGAGGGTGAACTGCATGTCTACAGATGTGCATGTAGGATTTAGTTGCTTAAACAGAGGCATGTAATGATGTTTAAAAAATCCCCATATAACCCACCTGGTTTCTGGTTCTTATTCTAGAAGGTATGTATCTCTTGCAGTTATTGTGGTATAACTGCCAGCCCTGTTTAGTTGCTCAAAATATATATACAGTGATGCACAAGGTCATTAAAATGGTACTAGATGCATAAGTTTTAGCAACTGAACGTCATTCAGGCTGTCAGTGCTTGAAGAAAACCTAGCTGATAACATCAGCAGAGTAATTCAGCTCAGATGAATGTAAACATCTAAGATGTGATTCACTTATCCATAAACCTTTACTGTCTTTTGAGATAAACCTGCAGAAGATAGATGCCTTTCAAGAGGGACAGCTAGAGGCCAACCACAGTACCCTAAGACATCTGAAAACTACCCAACTGGTTTTAGGTAATTGGATTTCCTATCATAGGATTATCTATGAAGACTTTCAAAACCCTGGAACAATAACTGCCACAATATCAACCAATATTGCAATGCTGTCACAAGGAAGATCTCCCATTAGAGTCTTCCTAAATTTTCTTCACTCTGCTACAAAGAACAAATTTAATTATATTTTCCCTACTTAAGCAACATTAGCCTTTATACTTTTAGTTTTTGTGGTCAAAATATATCATCCCTAGTGAACAGAAGTTTAATTTACAGTCTAAGACACAAAAGAAACATTAAATGATATGGTCCTACTCCTACTCTCAAAAACACAGAATAATCTGTGATGCAAAACACCTTGCTTAATATTGTTGTGCAACATTTATGGATTCTTGAAAGATGAATATTATTAAAGTACCATTCCTGTACTGCAAAGATTAAGCTTAGCCTGCAGTCTTGTTTTATTTTAAACATTTAAACATTACAAAAGTTTGATGTTTGCTTTTCAATTGATTCTAGTTAGCTTCATGACAAAGCAACTAAATCTTTAAGAGTTTGCTTACTGGAATGATTCAGTTGTAATTTTAGTAAGATCGTGAAAATTGACAGCCTTTCCCGCAAGCAATATGCCTCTAGAATGTGGTCCATCTTAGACATAGTAACACAAACATCATGATGAGCTGAAATGTGATTATACTGAAGAGGGGGCATGCAAAACATACTGATACGTGCAGCCGCGTGCTTCAGCCGGTGTAAATCAGTGAAGCCCATTTAAGTTAGTGGATCCCTACAAATCTACATTAACTAAAACCCTGGCCCTGCATTTTCTTCTCAACGGGCCTGAATATCAACATTGGTTTTAGTTCCTTATGAAATTCTATATTATAATAAAGTACTTAGGTATGTTTAGCCAATCAATTTGCTGGGTAAATGGAATAGTCTTAATGCTGTAATTGTGCAATTAGAATTATTTGGTCTGTGTAGAGCTAGCCATTCTTAGATTAGTAGATTGATAAGGATACAAAGAGAAGGCCAAAGCATTTTTTTAAACTGAAACTTTATTTCATTATCATGTAATTGGGTTAGGTTTTATTTTATTATTCCATATTTCAGTGGGTATGATAAATATGAGGTGCCCTGACGATGATGCTCATATTAGGATTTGTCTTGTTCAAGGTTTATCTGGGGTAATGTTACTGTCCCAGCATTTGGTTCTGGAGCACAGCATTTAGAACAGCCCAAATATCATGTTTACCGTGGAATAAAATATATTGTGCTTTACTGGTATAACTTTAGCACTTAAGCTTCTGTGTACAACTTGTGATGCATTGTCATTTCTAACTTCAGGAGAAAATGCAAGCGAATGCAAAGATTACTGTTAAAGATCTTGCTTTCTTTTCTGTTGTTTTGCTGGTCTTGACAGAACTTAATGCTAAACGTGAGAAAGCATGGGAAAGGAATACTTAGAAAAGATACAAAGTATTCAGCAATTTTTTTTATTTCTATCAATATTTCTCTCCTGTGTAGGAGGATTATACCACAAAATATAAATCATCTGTTTTACATTAACAGAGAATGGAATTTTTGCTATATTTATCACTGCTGTCTTTTTAGTGGCGTGTGTGCAGTAAAAGAAGTTTATCTAGTTATAGGTATTTATTAATATCTATAGCAGGATATTAAACTAACTCCTGGATAACAGCATGCAATTATCACTGACATGAATTTGTTTGAACAGTAGAAGGGACGCCTTTGGCCTGAGCCTACTGATACTCTGCAACAAAACTCCTGGACATTGCTTGGGATTTAACATTAACCAGGAATATTTCTGAATATACAGTTTGGACATGTCCATCCTCTTTTAAGGGTAGGTTGTGCTGGTAGGCACAAAACATCTGAAAATGGTCCCAGGGACTGTTTAATTTATTAGGCTAGATATAAATTATATGTCTTCCCTAAACTGTTCATATATTTTTTTTTCTGTTTTGAAGTATGTTTTTTTGTTATAAGAAAAGTCTTATTTCTGACAGTGGTAGCACCAGTGCTTAAAGGGAGAGGGCAAGAGGTTATTTCCTTGTATAAGTTTTCAGCTTTTTAAAACCTGAAATTTGACTTCTAAAGCAAGGGATTACACCCATACATCTTGTATTTCATAAGGCTCTGCAGTTCCTTCTTGAACCCACGCTGCAGTGTCCTGTCACAGTGCATTCTGCAATGTGTGTGGACTGTATGCTTAATTTGTTCCAGTGGTCCATCACAATTTTATCATGTTCAACTCTCTCTTGTATGCCAAACAGTGATTGCTCTATCCCTGTATGGTGGGTTGACCTCGTCTGGATACTAGGTGTCCACTAAAGCCAATCTATCACATCCCTCCACTGGACAGATGGGGAAAAATACAACAAAAGCTTTGAGATAAGGGCAGGGAGAGATCACTGTTACCATCATGGGCAAAACTCACTCAGCTTGCAGAAATTTAGTTTAATATGTTACCAAAAAATATATTACCTAATAAATGACACAAATCAGAGCAGGATAATAAGAAATAAAAACAAAACCTCAAACATCCCACCCCCCTCTTTCCTGGGTTCAACTTCATTCCTGAATTCTCTAACTCCTCCACCTCATCAGCTCAGTGTAGGGGGAATGTGGGTTATGGTTCCATTCATCAAACATCCTCTCTGCTACTCCTTCCTCCTCACACTCCTCCCCTGCCCCAGCGTGGGGTCCCAGTCTGTTCAGTACCTTCTCACATGAAAGAGTACCCATAAACCTGTTTATTCTATTTTTTTTTCAGTTCTGTACCTGTGGATATGCGTTCAGACACATATGAACGAATCACAGCACAAACTGTTGAGCTACATATGCAGAAACGTTTCCTTCCACAGTAGAAAAACAGCACCAGCTGCAACAGAAAGGAATGTTTTAATTTATATCCCATATTTTAATTTATATCTCTTTAGAAGAGAAAACAATGTGAGAAAATAGATTCCATGTATTTAGGTGATCAGAGAAGGATTAAAGTAACCACTCTAACACAAGCTACATTAACGTAGAGTGTTTAAGCATAAGAAATCCAGTACTTTGATTTTCTTTGATAAGGCTAATTCTAGAATTAGATTTAAGAAAATGTTGCACACTATGGATGAAAGTAAGTCTAATCAAGCTTAAACAAAACAAAAAACCAACAGTATACATCTTTATGCTACTTAATATCTGCTTATTAGCAGGGGTTTATGCCAAATTTCAATCACACATGTCGAGTGATTTCTACCAACCAGAAGTTCTAAAGAACACTGAGCCTAAATTGATATCTTTCAAGTATCATTCTCATTCTTCCCTTTAAGCATGGATTCAGTTCCACAAGTCAAATTTTGTCTCTTCTGTGTGTAGGCTTCTTATGCTTTTATTTTGGATACTTGCTGCTTATCTTCAGGTACATAAGGGATGTTGTGCCATTTTACTGCTACTACAAAGGCCTGGAAAGCACTCTTAGTGTAGAAATAATCTACTTCCTGATTTGATTAAGTGATTTAATGTAATTATCAGGTTTAATAATTTCAGGGAAGCTAATTGTGCTTCAAGCATATCAAGCACTTAATTTTTTTTCCTTAAAAGAGAACTGTTTTTGTAGAAGGAGGCTTTGCAGAGTGTCCAGTTTTTAGGTAAATACAGAAACGGAGCAATTAATTTGCTTAGAGTAAGACTTAATGACAATAAGGGTTCTAGTGTAGAAGTTACTTTATTAAGAGAATGTATACTTATACAATTCCCTCACACTAATGATGTTTTAAGGCGTTACAACTTCCTTATAAAGATGAAACCACTGCTTTAGTTCAGATCAAAGTCTGCGATTCAATCACAACTTCTTGAAAACCTGGGAATTTACTAAATCCGTACATTCAAAAGTGCAAATCACAGATGAACACTCTAAACAAAAAAAATCATAAGAAATCATATCTCATACAGAATAAAACAAGGCCACCTTTTTTTAAAACTCTTTTGATCTTTATATTTTAAAAAATAAAAAACTATATAAAGCATAAAATATAGGGGGGAAAACACAGAACATTTATTTAATGCCCAGTATTTCCACTAAAATTCATTTGATCTTAAGAAGAACTGAGAAGTTGGGGGTTTTTTTGGTTTTCCCTATAAATGGGGTTTTACTTCACTCTGAACAACTTAGCATACGCATCAACTCTGTTACAAACTCTTTATCTTACAGTAAATAATCTGATGCATCAAATTCATGATAGGGCTTTGGTAGAACATCATTGCAGTAAGAGGGTGAAACTGACTGGTCTTTGAAATTCCGACTGCATAGGAGACGGTGGACTGATGGGTCAGGAGAAAGAATAAGCAACTGAGCAGGGAGGTTATAAATACATGAATCTCTAACACTGCTTCTGACTAGCGACAAAAAGGAATATTTTTTTCTGTCTGGTACGGCTAACTATGCAGGCAAAAAAGCCCAGGATCTTCATATAACATTCTAAGCTTCAAGCATCTTGAAAGTGTGAATCGTAAATAGTAAGCAAAGGAAGAAAATTCTCCAAAATATGTTTTCTATTCTGCCAACATCAGGTCTCTGAGTTAATATTGACTAAACATTAGCGAAGAAAACTAATAAAAATAATAATAATAATAATTGTGAGACATCTAGCAGCAGACAACAGGATTAAGGGCAGAGAAATAACGATATAGAGAAATCCTCCGGCTTTATCTGAAAGGAAGACAGAAGCATCTTCCTGGTTTTCTGCTTGCCTTAAAAAAGAGCTGGAGATAAAATAGACCATGATTACATTTAGTGAACACAGCCATATGGCTGGCATTCCAGTGTATATGGACAAAGACTGTTAGAAACCAGAAGAACTGAACTCAATTATACTGAATGAATAGAACTCAAACTTCTTCTGTCAAGGGAGCATTTGGCCTAAAGTTTTTCCTTTCTTTTGTAGTATTAAATTTGAAATAATTGTTTATATTTCAACATTTACTCTGTGTCTCCTGGGTACATTATTGCATGGAAAACATTTGCTGTATCAGATTTTTCAAAGATCAATAACTCCCAGTGTTTTCTGCCCTTGGGACTTCTACGCATAGATTCTGATGCCGAAAATTTTCATTGTATTGTCTTGCTAAAAGTAAGAGGTTTATTAGTTTATTTCTTTGTCTTCAGAATGTCATATTCTGAAGAGAAATCATCACACTTAATAAAGAAATCTATTTAGATTTCTTATTTCAATCCCAATTATTACAGCTCTCTTTCCTGCTGGTACTGTTAAGACCATTATATTTCCATATTAGTTCTAGGAATATTTCAATTATAAAGGTCACTCAGTTATTAATATGTGTTCATGTTCATCTGCAAACAAAACTTATTTTTGTTTGTTTTCAAAAGAAATAACTAAAATACTATTATCAAGGATCTGCACAGTTTCTAACACTGATATGGTTAATCCTTAATCCCCTGTAGAGTTAATTAATACAAATATGCCTATTAACTAAAGCAGAGCCCTGTGATCCTAAAAACACAGAGCCAGGCTGTATCTGCCAGTCTCAGAATGCACAGGTTTTTAATACTTAGGTAACACAACTGGATTTCCAAAAAGACGCAAAACTTATCACTCCACCTATCCATCAGAGACATACCAGACTATAGCCTTGTTGTCCAGTTTATCACTCAAAGTTTGAAACTGAGTGAATATGTCATTCTTCATTTCTCTATTCACTTCCTTGTACTACAGGTCTTCCCACACAATTTGCTTCCTTTGCCCTAAGAGCCAGTCTTCTATTTCCAGATTTTTCTCCTTGAGCTTAATCTGAATGAAAGATAATATATATAACTAGAGCTCCATGTTTCTCAGGGAAAAACAGCAGGTGAGTTAAAACAACAAATCTCCTTTAGAACTGAGATACACATCATATTATTACATGTTTGATTGTTGGAAAATTAAGACTTCTCTCTGTACAAATCTGACATAAAAGTCAGTCAAGTGCTTGAAAAACTTCTTTGAGGGCTTTTTAGAGCAGTACATCCAGTCTCTGAATAGAAAACAAGCTTTTCTACAAGTGAAAATACATTCAGTTCCTTGAATGTCGATGGCAAATAGTTGATTGGTATGGATAAAGAAAACCAACTCTAATTTTATAAAATTTTGTGCTGTGATGATAAAGTAAATAACTACTTAGTACAAAGCAAAAGAAGAATTTTACTTGTGTCAAAACTAAAAAATAGTGTTTCTCATAGGAATTTATCTATCCTTGAGTATTAGAACAATAATAATATAGGTCAAGATACACCATATGTTGCAATTCATATGGAAAAACAAGGTTGATTACAGATTCAGATTCTTGAACTAGTTTGGGCTTTGAGGAGCTCAAGTTATGCCATGAGTGCTTTTTGGAGATAATTTATTCATGTGTAACTATCTAAAAGCAGTGCAAAGTGGGATATTATTCAAAACTAGCCATATAATGAATGGAAAAGGAGATACAGAATAATTTTTATTAAAATAATTGCCAATTTGTATTTGTATTATTAAAAAATCATGTTATTTTATTTGAATTTAATTATGGTTAAGTGAAAAAAGAGAATTAAAAAACATAGAGTGAGGAGAGAACATAAACCCCAGTGCGTAGCATGAGAAAAATTGAGCTAAATAACTTTGTCCAAGAAAAACATATCTTTCAAAATTCATTAGTACCATTAAAAGACAAACAAGGAAGAAAGCATCAAGTGATTGAAGTTACGTCTGCCTAAGCAGGCTGTGCAGCACACAGAGAAGACCCGTAGTGAAACCCCATAGAGAAACAGCACTGAGGACCCAGTGTGCATTCTGCACATGTTTCAGGGCAGGGAGAGAGCGGGGGGAAAAGGGAGTATTTAGGATTAGCTCTAGTCTGAATGCCCATTAATGGCTGTAGGATTCTGCTTGTGCTTCTGGCATGTGTCTTTTGATTTAATTTCATCAGAAAGGCATCCAGCTCATGCACTCCAGTACCTCTCTACAATGACAGCACAAGTACAGAAAAAATTAGAACAACCGGGAGATTTGTTTCTCAGATTAACTCCTAAACCCAACTAAGGCATTAATATAAACAACCCATGCAATAAATGGAGTGCAGCTCCTCCATAAAGAGAATACTGTCAGAGCTCAGATTTGGCTCATTTTATCTTTAAGATGTCCAGAAGCATCTGACTGCTTAAATCTGGTGAAATCAGACAAGGACGTCAGGGCAGGGTTCCCACTCCCACACTTGGAGCAAAAGAAAGCATCAGAGCTTTTTATATTCACTGAAAAAAGGGAAGGCTTATTGAATAACAAGGGTCATTGTTGCTGCAGGAAATATGAAGAATATTTTTTTCTGCAACTGCAGAAGAAACAAATCATTAACACAGGTGTTGCTCTACCTAAAATTTTTTAGGCATAATTAAACAACCAATTCTATTTTGGGAAACAAATTAAATTAAAATGAGCATTACTTAAATTATAGAAGAAAAATCAAGAAATCCTTAATCTTTCTATTCATAAAAGTAAAACAGAATTTTTAAATTAAAACTTAATCCAAGTAATTCCTAATTTAGTAACTTTGTAAACTTTGTTCACAAGACCACTGAAGTGCAGTGTTTGAATGGTACCGATACCACTGGAATGCATATACAGCTTTAGCTTTTAGACATAACCTTATGAAGTTCTCTGACCAGAGAAAATTACTTTAACACTCACTAGTTTGTGTATAAACCGAAGGTTGAAAGCTCTGGGAGTTAAATCTCTGGGATTGAATAATTCAGAAATTTGAAATTGATGCTGAGATTCTTCCTTGGCCCTACTCCTTATTTGTCCAGTCTGAACCAATAGTTATTGAAGGAAGACTCAACATGTATTGAGATCATTGCAAGACCAGACACTACCTCTTTAGTCATTTATATAGCAGATTTCACTTGATATCAGAACACAAGTGATTAATCTCACCTCGTTCAAACCATAAAATGTTACTTGTTCCAGTCTGACATAGTTCTCAAATGTTCTTCCTGTAGTCAGCAGAGATAGGCACCTCCATGGAGTGTCTTAGGTCATTAACGTGAACTTCCTTCTGGAAGTGATATTTTTCTCTGTTTACTGTAAAGGAATCATAGAGAAAGCAGCTTTGGTTTACACACGCAAACAAAAACAACAACAACAACAACAAATCCTGAGAAGGATACCTCAGACCTGTGTGCAGGTCTCTGCTTAATGGCTGTTAGGCTGAATTGGTACACCAGCTCCAAGTTGTACCTAAACTTCATAGAAGCCCATTTTCCATTACTGGGTCTATCACTGGACCATAAATAACCTTTTGGGTTCATTTTCACCTTGAACAGCTCTGCTTTCAGTAGTGAAGTATATATTCTTGCTTCTGTTTCTACCTGCTGTTCTCTTCATTTCCTCATGTTCTTTCTGTTTTTCCTGGGGGGAATTGGAGGGTGCGGGAGAAGAAAATCACATTCTAAAATTACGCTTTGTTTCTTTGAGCCATTGTTTGTATATGACTAGTTTAATCATGCACAACATTCACCCTTCATTACACTGAACATTGTTAGTAGTAGATGCCTCTGAGCACAATAATGCCTAATTTGCATTAATCTTGCTTTGCTCAATTCTTTTATATGATGCAAACATGTGCCACAAATTGCTCTCCATTTTTAAAAGCACAATAAATGTATAAGCTACAATCCCATATTAAATAGCACTTAATTTGCTGAACTCCTCTAAAGTAACTAAAAATGTTACAATGTTCTCAATTCTGCAAGAAATAACAAAACAAAAATGTCTCAAAACAGGCTAGCAAAACAGTGTCTGCATAATGGTGCAAACAGGTAATCAACTATAAACAAGTTTTCCCAAACCACAAAAAAATAAATAATTATACTTCAGTTCTGTGCTTTTTAATTTCTTCCCTTCCCACTTCTCAACTTTCCTGCAAGTGCAGGCCAGCCAGTATAATTTACTTTGTTAGGGTGTCTAGGAAAAGGCTTGTAGCCAAATATAGCCATCATATAGCTACTACTGAAATTATTATTCATTCTGTTCTCCATTTAACTTCTCCAATATATACTACCTCATTGTCATTTATTACAATTTTTAAAGTTATACTGTAAGTTCTCTTGGGTTTTTTTTTCAGAGGAGTCTGCATTCCTCCAACTTATTTAACAGATGATGATGTGTATGACTTGTATGTATTAGCCCAGGAACCACAGAGGTTGTGCAGAAAAGCAAAGATCCACCCAAAAGGAGACTATCCAACACTGAGCTGGCTACTCAGCAGAAGCAAACAGGGTACTCTCCATCTCCCAGGTGTCCTAAATTCCCTCTTTTATCCAGTGATTATGGTATTCACTTCCTCTTGTGGTTTAAACAAAGAACTCAAACAAGCTTGAGAAAAAAAAAAAGATCAGCACAAAAGACCTTATAGTAAGTGTTATGACCATTTGGTCAGATGGCTGTATTTTGTCTTAATATTACTCCTATTTTGATCCAGCTGATGTAGAATTTCATCTTAATCGGTGGCTCATTTTTTTTAAAAAAAGGAGTCTGAGAGTATATCCAGATATTTCTAAGATATACAGGGTATCTTAAATCCTCATGAAAATGCTCCTTCTTATAACAGGTATGTTTTGGTCCAGTCAGACAAGGGAGCAAGTTACACCTGCATATTTTCTAATAACTAATTAAAATGCGGCTGTCACTTAATTTTTATTTCTTTCAGCAACATTTACAAATAAGATATTGTTCCTTGTTTGGTTGCTGGTTAAAAAAAAAAATATATATATATATATATAGACATGTATCTCCTGATAAAGGGCTGGTGCTGAAGGTTCCAGGCAAGATCATGTTTCTGTCTACAGCCTCTTTTAAGACGCCTGGGATATGGTCTAAATTAGGTTAACTCTATGTTCTACCCTTTATTAGCTCTGGAGAACTGTGCACATGTTTAGTAGCCTGCCTATGCTGCACAGTTACCTCTGAACTCATGCCCAACTCCCTCCCTCCAGACTTGAATGTAATAAGTTGTTTCAAAAATGACACTGGAACCCCAGCTCATGAGCTACATGTAGGATCTTGTTGTGACAGAGGAAACTTTACAAGTCAAAACCTTATCCAGGATGGGTACTCAGACCCTTACATGAATCCCGAACATTCTCCATCAACAACTGTATAAATGAGTTTGAATGTTCACATACCCAGAGATACCTGCACAGGAAGGATGCAAACTGCAGCAGAATTTGCTGCAAGGACCATTGCTGAAAGGTGAAGGGCATTATTCTGCACACTGTCCTCTCCTCCCTGTCCTATATTGATTCTCAAGGAGAATTTTATCCATGAAAACTGTCAGAATTCCAAACTGGAACGGCTTTCAGAGGAGATTAACCTTCTCCATGGCACAGCAATTTTCCCTCCTGAGGAAAGCCATATTATTTCAGCCTGAAGAAGGTGTCTATTACCTTAGAATTTAAGAACTCACATGTTTCTTCTCAGAGAGAGAAGCAATTACTTTAACTGCTGTGCTCAGCATGAAAATGTTTGGGGAAAAAATGCCTCTCTTAATCATATTTTGACATCTATATTTTGAATGGGGCTAAGTATATGAAAAACTAAAATATAAGTTAAAAGTGTGCACCTATAAAAACTATCATGAAACTGTAAAATACAATGTATAATTTATTAATATTTTGATGTGCGGAGGTACATTTTAATGTAGTATTCTACATTAAACATTTGAGGGTCTTTTCTCATTAAAAAACAGTTTCAGTGAAAGATATTCTCATACACAAAAACATACTTTGGTTGTTTAAGTATGCACCTTGATTTATTATACCTTAACAGTTCTTTGTTAACAATTGAACAACTTTTGCAGTGGAGGGAACCCCTCAGTGTTTTTCTGTATCTGACAAAGAGGATTCACCCTGTAATCTTAATATACAACTTTGAATAAAGGGTTTGATTACCACAATACATGTTCTATTATCAGGTAATATATTTAATTTTGGGGGTTTTTTGTTTCTTCTGTCAGTTAAAGTACATGGAAACACTGATGCAAAATAGCACTTGAAGAAGTACTTCATCCTCCATTTTCCCTCCTGCAAAGGAAAGGATAACATAATTGTATAGCTGCAAAAAAATATCTCAAAGGATTTGCCTTTGATTTGAACCATAGAGGTAAAAAAATGGCCGGGTTATAGCAGGTGTAGTGGTGCAAGACTCATACCCACCTGTGTGCCAACCTGGTCTCTTCTCCTCCTGAAAGTCTCAATGCATCTTCAGGGGCTGGTACTGTGCCAGACAAGTACAATTTCCCAAGGTAGAGGGGATTTACTACTTTAAATTATTGGCCACCTTTCACAGTTACAACACTGCTAGAAGGAAAGCCTGTGGGAGAGACGTTTAATGTATCACAGTAGATATTGATGCTCTGTCACCTATCAGTGTGAGCCCTTTCTAAGCTTCCTAGATATCTAGTGCTCTGTTTGTTTACCTTCCTTTTGCCCTTTCTTCTCTCTCTCTTATCCCTCCATTTCCATGGAGGAAATTGATAGACACTAGGAGGTACAGAACAGTCCAGAGCTATGTGTAAGTAATTTTTGGTTGCAGGATTGTAACGTGTATCCCCCTCTTCCCTGGTTCCCTCACAGCCTCATCCCATTGGAGTTTTCACTTTTAGAGAGCTCCCACTGTGAATGGTTTCCACAATCGCAACTGCTTCAAAAACTCTGGATAACCGCAATCTGTATTATCTTTTGAGAGGAATCACTCAATTAAAGAGAATGGAAAAGGGGACAGGGGATTGCTAATGACTTGAATATTTTGTTCTACACTACAGCTTGCTGGAGCTTGTGAGTGAATTAGTGTAATTCAGCCTCTAAGTGATTAACTCAGGAATTTTCATGAGCAGTAAATTCACTGCAAAAATTAGGCCAAAAGGTAAAAAATATATTGCAATTACCATCAAGTAGAAAAAAATCATTCTTATTACAAAGTTTATGGCCAGATAAACATTATAAAAAGGAACATTGAAAAACACATTAATTTGAGGGCACCTTCCCCTTTCCTTGTTCTATTCCAAGACAGTAACAGGAAGATTAAAGCAGTAGGAGAGACATAAATGTCATACTAGCAATTTATTTTAGTGCCATTGAAAAAAGACCTCTAAAAACAAACAATCTGCAGAGACAAGAAAAGGCTTGATCTTAATCAGTGTTAAGGAAGCAGGACAACCATCTAAAATTTGCAAAGCACAATTTTTGGAGAACCCACTAAAAATAATTTTACCAGGGTTTCTAAGAACTCTTCGAAGCTCAATTCTGCCCTCCCTAAAATGTTTCCTTAGTGCTAAAGAAAAGCTTGTATGAGGTCCAGGTAATTCAATTGCCAACTGTGCAGTGTTGCCATCTCTTTCTACATCTTATCTGGTATCAGCTCAGAAATGCTAATATGTAACCTGTAAAAAAAAAGACCAAGCTATAGCTTTAAAAAAAAGTCTGAATAGTGCATATCTCCAAAACTTGAGGCAATTTAAAACAGAGTGAACCTCCTTTCTGCCTTAATGACTGTTGACATATTAGTGACTTGAATTAATTATCACCTTCAGTGACCCAGATCTTCCAGATATTTAATTTAACAGAAATAGGTTTGCTGTTGTGTTTGTAACACACATCATAAATTACACTTCTGCAAAGACAAGCTGGTTCTGTGTTTTGCACAACATAAATGAAAGCACATTTTCATATATAATATTGCAGCATTTTATTGGAAATGTTCCATGAGGGAGTTGAAGATGTTGGACACTCTGAATACCACATAAAGCGATTCTGTGGAATTATACCCCACTTTTGAAATTAGATGTAGAATGGGACTTTGGAGTCTCCCCCTATATTAGGCAGAACACATAAAAATAGCTTTGACTTTGGTTTTGCGCTTAAAACACTCATCTGGGTTTAGGAACAACAGTAAAGGTTTTATACGCAAATATTATGAAAGGAGAGACTTCTACTTGGCCAAATAAGTCCATGCTTACTAGGTTTCAGTCTCGTCTCCTAATCCTGCTTCTGCTTTCACCATTTTTTCTGGCTTGGGCAGCTTGTCTGATCTTTGTGTCTATACAAGAGCATACAGATCTACTGCAAAGAGAATTGTTGGCCATCTCTATTTAACATCATCACACTGCTCTGAAAATATGGTGAGCCATAAAACTGCAAAATAGTTTTATTGTCATTGTGTTCCCAGAAGTGGCTAATCTCCCATAAACAACAATCATAGGTGTTATATGAGTCAGAGAGGTGCCATCAGTACTGTCTCTTATGAAGCCAGGTTGCCAGTTTAATTATACTTATAGTTTGACCTGTTTCTTGGCTATAGTTTTAAAATAACAAGGCTTAAGCTTTCTATCAAACATAACGTTTTTATTCAAGGACTTCTTCTAATAAAAATAAAAATAATTAAAATAAAAATACTTNATAAATATAAATATAAATATAAATATAGAAATTTTATTTTTAATCTCATCGTAATAAACCCTGAATTATAGTATTTAATGAAAAGAAATGCTTTTTCACTTGGCTCAGAAAAAGCTGAAGTTCAGTTTTCTTTTACTGTGTTTTGCTTTCTTATATTAAAAAAAAAAAAAAATTGAAGAGGGTGTGGAACTGACAGAACTATTAAAAGTAGACCATTCAGATAAATTTGGAGTATAGAATGGTAGGTTTGGAAAAATTATTGTCAGTCACAATATTAATGAAGCAAATCCAGGTTTCAAATCCCTCTGTCTAGCAGTCACTTTATTAAAAATTCAGCTGTTGCCTGAGTTCAGAAGTGATCTTGATCCTCCCAGGGCTCTTACCCTGCAGGTTAACAAGGCTGCAAGTGTCAAATCCTGGTTCAGCAAAGCCCTTCACCAGTCTGCAGGGGAGTGAGGTGATAGATCACGTATGGTTCAAACATCCCTTAACCCCACTTGCTCAGAGGATATTGATAATAACATCAGCCTTACAAATTAGACATGGAAAAAAACTATTGAATCATGCTGCCTATGTCCCTAATTTGTGACTTATCACATTGAGATATTTGTAGCGGGCTATTAATTTTTAGTTTGAGTGTTTCAAGACATGGAAATGTTCATCTGAATCCCATTTAACACAGAAATATATGGAACTCCTAGGAAATCTGGGGATTTTTCCTTCAGATGTTAAACCTAACTTGGCTTTTATCATTTCTGTACTGCCCCTATAAATCTACATGATGAAGCAATCCAATTTGGTCTTTCCAAATATTTTTAAACACTTAGTTAGGAACCATAATACATATGAATTATTTTTGAAACAGCACAAGAAATGAATAAGGAGCTGATATAAAGTAAAACATGACAACATGTAACATTAAAAATAATTGCACATTAAAATAATTGCATGTATAATATAAATCAAATGAATCACCTTAATTAATAATTTCTGAACATATCCAAACAAAATTGTAGGAAGGGAAGGAGTCATTTAAAAAAAATATTTTTATGGCATTCTTGTCTGAATATGAAAACTCTAAATCAAAATCACGTTATCTAAATTGTGCTTTTAATTGTACCTCCTTATACACTATCTTAAATACTTGAGAATTTTATATATGTATGCTTTCATATATTTATACCATCCTTTAATGCAAAGTAATTATATAAATGCATAAAAACAATATGAATAAGTTCTTTAATTCAAGAAAAATTACCATAGAGGCATAATTAGACATCCAGTCACTTTGAAATGATTGTATCTTTTCTTTGAGCACTCTCCTGTCTGTATCTTAATATCTTCTTTGTAATGTCTTGCTTAGAATTGTATGTAATTTTCTAAAGACTGTCACACTTTGATCATATACCACAGTGCTTTTATTTTCTGCTGCAAGACTTAATGGTTTTTGCAAGCATGCCTTAAAAATGAGTTGATTTCTTCATAGCACACTGTATGGAAAACATGTGTAAATGACTCTCTTATACATACAGTTGTTTTCAGAATTGCTTGTCCAATTTGCTGCTTCTGAAGAAAGCCTGCGATATTTTTGTTTCTTTCAGAACCAAAGAATGGTAGAATCACTTAGTTTGGTAAAGACTTCTAAGATCACTGATTCCAACAGTTAACCCAGCACTTGCAAATCTACGACTAACCCACATCTACACATCTTTTAAGCACCTCCATGGATGGTGACTCCATGCTCCTCTGGGCAGCTTGTTCAAGTGCTTGACAATGCTTTTTACGACAACTTTTTTTCCTAATATCCAATCTAAATCTCCCCTGGGGCAACTTGAGTCTGTTTCCTCTTTTTTCTCGAGTGTTACCTGGGAGAGGAGACTGAACCCCACCTGGCTACAACCTCCTTTCATGTAATTATAAAAAGTGTGAAAGTGATAAAGTCTCCCTTCAATCTCCTTTTCTCCAGACTGAACAAATGCACCTCCCTCAGCCACTTGTGCTCCAGACTCCATTCTGGAGCACTCCAGACATCCTTCTCTGGACATGCTCCAGCACCACAATGCCTTTCTTGAAATGAGGAGCACAAAACAGGACACAGGACTAGAAGTGTGGCCTCATGAGGCTGGGTAAAGGAGGAAAATCCTCTCCCTGGTCCTCTGCTGCCCACACTATTGCTGATACAGGCCAGGATGCCGTTAGCCTTCTTGGCCACCTGGGCACATGCTGGCTCACGTTCAGCCAGCTGTCAACCAACGGGATGTAATTCTGTTCACCACCACTCTCTGAGCCGCGTCATCTGTGGGAGCCAGTGAAAGGGACAGACCCCGAGAGAGCTCACCAGGTTAAAGTGACTAAAAAAGCCTCCCCCAGGATGCCCTGTTCTGTTATGGAAATGTATCCCAGTTCTGCTTCCCCAGTTCTCCTCTCCGCCCCCTTGTACCTTGTCTGCTCCTTTGGAAAGTTCTCCCTTCCCCACTCTCCCATTGGACCTTGTTCCCTGCCACTCACCCGGATTTTCCCATTGGCTTGTGTACCCTAATCCCACCTACGTACTAGCCCTGCCGCTTTCCCCACCCCTGGATATAGGCTAAGAATTTCCATCCCCCTTGGTCTTTGATGCTCGGTCCCTTCACGGATGGGAGTCAAATAAACCTGTGCCGTGGAATTCCACACAAAGACCCTTCCTGCCTCTTTGCAGTCGGCTTGTCGAAGAAGCTATCCGGAGCTTGTGTGTGTGTCTGTGTGAATGCAGTGACTGCCGAGCGACTGTCTGTTAAAGTCGGATCCGGAGGTCGCAGCACCCCACCAGAACACCCCCCGGATCACGACAGTCATCCAGCCAGGTTTTACCCAGAAACAGTGCAACCATCCAAGCTATGATCAGACATTTTCTCCAGGAGAATGCTGGGGAAAATGGTGTGAAAGGCTTTACTGAAGTCTAGGCAGACAGCATCCACAGTCTTTGCCTCATCCGTGAAATGGGTCACCCTGTCACAGAAGGTCAGGTTGGTCAAGCAGGATCTGCTTTTCCTAAACCCATGCTGACTGGGCCTGACTCCCTGGTTGTCCTAAACATACCATGTGATGTCTCTCAAATGACCTGCTCCATGACCTTTCCCAGCACAGAGATCAGGCTGACGGACCTAGAGCTTCCAGAACCCTCCTTCTCGTAAATGGGCACCACATTTGCTTAACTTATACTCATCTGTGACCTGCCTTGTGAGACAGAACTGTTGGCAAATGTTGGAAAATGGCTCAGTGAGCACTTCTGCCAACTCCCTCAGTACCCTTGGGTGGTTCACATAGACTTGTTTGTGCACCTAAGTGGTGTTAGAGATGGCTGACCATTTATCCTGGAATTAAAGGGTTTTCATTCTGTTCCTTGTCCCTGTTGACAAGCTCAGGGGGCTGAGATCTGGTGGTCTTACATTAAAGACCAAGGCAAAGAATGCATTAAATACCTCTGTCTTTTTCCTTATCCCTTGCCACTGTATTTTCACCACATCCAGTAAACATTAGAGATTCTCCTTAGCCACCCTTTGGTAGCTAATATATTTATATACTGTATAATATATAGTATAATATATATAGTATATATACTTTATATACTATATATACTCTTTTATGGCAGTAGCCAGATTAAGTTCTAGGTGGGCTTTGGACCCTCTAATTTCCTCCCTGCATTATCTCATGACTTCTTTGCAGTTCTCTTGGGTGTCCTGCTTTGGCAGACCAAAGTACCTCTCTGGCACATCATCCCTCAGACATTGGAATGCTGTCCCCAGGCTTATCTCTAGTGAACCTTGCTTTATTCCTTTCCCACTTCATATCTATTTTAAAGCTCTTTCAATGAGGCCTTCTAGCTCCTGTGCAAGGATCCTTTTCTCCCTTTTTACCCTGTTTGTCACCAACAGGCCCTGGTGTCTTGTAAACAAATCCATGCTCAAAAACCCCAAAATTCTG